>RSEF01000012.1:5694983-5746281 GCA_003993805.1 Himantopus leucocephalus | reverse complement strand
AAGAAATATTATACTTAAACCAATGCTGACAAATTGTTATCTAGCCTTTTCCCAAAACGGGTACTGCCTGAAGCCACACCAGCCCACACAACGTGCGCTACCACGGGGGGGGGGAGAGGCGGCCCCAGCCGTACTTACATGGCCTTTTCCGCGTTCCGAGCCTGAAAGAGAGAACACAGACGGGCTGTTACCGAGGGCGCCCGGCAGCGCCTCACCCCCCGCCCGCCCGCCGCCAAGGACCGGGCAGCGGGCCCCCGCCTCGCCCCTCATCCTCGCCGGGGCGGCGCAGGGGCACCCGGGCCGCTCTCCGCCGAGGCCCCATCGCCGGGAAAAGCAGGGCCGGGGAGCGCGGCCCCGCCGGGAGAGGCCGTGGGGAGGGCACTCACCATGGCGCCCGCCGGTAGACGACCACCGCCACAGCCGCGCGCGTCAGGGACGACCCGGAAGGAGATGCGACGTCACCCGGAAGTGGAAGCGGCGGCGCATGCGCGCTCGGGGCGGCGGGGGCAGGCCGCGGAACCGCCTCTCCGGCGCGGGGTGTCCGCAGTGGGGCCGCGGGAACCGGGGCACGACACCCGGCCGTCCCTGGGCCCATCCCCGTCCCAGGGATGCGCACGGCAGCGGGGCCAGCTCGCCTGGCCCGCAGCCCCCTGGGCAAAACGAAATACTGCGTTCGATTTGTCCCAATTCCCCACAATTTCTGAAATCACCGTTTGCTCGTTTATCTCGTCAAATTTGGAACAACTGACACTTGAAGTAGCAGCATCAATAATCTAAACTGTTCTCTACGGAAAGATGACTAGGAAAAGATACCTCACTTGGAATACCTCACTCTCCTCTCCAAAGTTCCATCCCAGTTTGTATTTCTCAGCTTTCAAATCCTATTTTCTTTGTTTAAAAAAAAATAAATCTTGGAGAACAATACTACTTTTTAGACACACATAAAAAAAATTCAGTTAAGAACCAGAGTACTAAGAAGCGGTAGCTCTATAACCAAGCTGAATCGCCACGTTCTCCAGGAATGGAAAAGCAGACAACGGATGCCACCAGCACCGTGGGCCTTTCACGCGGCAATTTTTTAGCTACAGGTTAAGTCCCAAAGACTTTCAGGGCTTTATAGTAACAGAGCTTCAAGCTGTATTACTGTTTAACTAAGATAATTATCTGTAAAGACTCAGTTAATCCAACCTAACCTACCCCAAGGCTGAACATGAACGTGCTATTAGGTGATCTGTACTACCCCAAGACAACCCACTCCTTCCAAGCGTGGATCTTACGAGGGTTTTGGCAACTGTGTTTAAGACTCAAAAGTACATTTGTGCTCCAACACCAGCTATTAAAAACAAAACAAATAGACCAAACACAACCACACACCACCCCCCACTCAACCGCCCCCACCACTCAGGCAAGAATCCCTTCCCCACCCCTCAGTTCCACGAGAGCTGAAAGCCTTTGCTCTTCAGCAAACCTGCTCCACAAAAGGCATCCTGAAGAACCACGACCCACTGTAATAGCAGTCACCATCTCCTTTTGGGTTTACGCGCTGTAGAACCTGCCTTCTACATCTTTTGTTGTCACACTGACCAGGCAGAAGCAAATACTTGGGATTTTTTTCTGCTTAGGCAAAGCAGGACCAGAACATTCCCTCTTTAAGTGCTTCAAATAAAGAGACTTCTGCCAACAGTCTGTTTCCTTCCAGCTCTGCAGCAGGACCAACACAGCCTTTCTAAAACCCACTCAGCCTGGCCGCTGCCAGCCAAGTCATCCGGGCTCTGGCCACCTTGTACTTCCTATTCTCACTAAGAATCTTCTTTTTCTCCCTGAACTACAGCTCAACATTTTCCACGGGCTCTGGACATCAAACCCAGGCTGAAAACTTTAGTTCTTTATAAATCTTTATTTCATCAAAAGTTAAAAGAACTCTAGATTTCTACTGCAGCCCAGTGCAAAACACCAACAATCTCATCAGGGTTCACCTGATGTGACACAGCAGTTCTGACCATCACAATTTTCTTGGACACGCATATTTTGGATACCTGATTTCCTGAAACAACCCGAAGGCTACCAGGTAATATGCCTGCTTTTACAGTTTCACACGCTCCCAGGTAACACTCATTAGGATCTTCTAGTTCATCAGCTGAGGAGTTCTTACTGCTCCCCTGTAAGCCTCCGCTATGCACTCATGTCTGCTGAAAGCTACAGGCTTAAGTTGTTCTTGGAGACCACAACCTTCAGGGGCATTACTGCATCACCTTTAACAGCCTTGCTTCCAAAACACCTGCAAATGTTAACGTGATACCTAACCGGTTAACTGTAACATGGATCTACAGGTAACAGTGCCAATTCAGTTTTACTCTGGCATAGCTGTAGGTTATCAGTCTGGTAGAGATCCACACACCATCACAGGCAATTTTTTCAGCACTATACATAGCCTATGACACGCACTTTGGGACTTGAAAGTAAGGAAAGCCTTTAGCTAGTGTGTGAAGATGCAAACACAAAGTGACTACAGCACGCTATCCCTGACCAGAACTGGACCGATTCCGCATGATCTGCTAGTTCTCCTGAAGACGGCCAAACACCGAGGAGGTACACCAGCTGAAGCTGCCCTTAGCTGTCTTCAACGCCAGATGTTACAGACCTGCCTTCTCCAATTGTGCCTTGTGGGGAAGCACTGGTCAGTCAAGAACTCCTGCCCTTGCTTTTCCTGCACATAAGGCCAACTTTATTCACTTCTTGAGTGGACACGCTCGAGACACACTCCTCATCAGCTCCCCTTTTATCTTTGTAACTTTCTAACTGTTTACTAACCCTTAGTCAACCAACATAGAATAACGTACAGAAATGGTAAGTGCCTGCAATACTGGAGGTTTAAATGATAGTTCTTCATGTAATGACATCCGTAAAGGCTGAAGTACTGCTGACACACCATTAAACTACTCCAGATTTGGAACTCGCTGTAACTTCAACAACTTTTGTGCATTCTTCAACGGACTTCTTTCTGAAGAAATGCTTTAACTGCATCAGCACAGACGAAACAAGCCCACTCCGAGACAACACGATCCACTCACATGAACGTACGCAGATAACAGTGTGGAAGGNCAGATAACAGTGCGGAAGGACTGCATACTCCACGTAGTTTGATGCTACCAGATGGAAACTTTACATAAGACAGTACAAAAGAAAAGGCCAAACTAAAAAAACTTTTACACCTCCACATACCCCTTTTTAATGTTATTTTGCACTGTGTACATGAAAACCAAAAATAAACAAAAGGAACTTTAGCCAAACTCCCCTTCCTCCTCCAGCTTTATTGATAGTTTAAAATTACATTTTCTATGTTCTAGGACTTCAATTGCTTTTACCATCTTACTTTAAAAACTGATTACAAGCAAATGAAACTCAGTTGTCTAAGTGATATAGTATACAAAAATAACATCTTGATTTCTGTGAAAATGCATTTATTTGCAACTCCTGAATAGCTCCAAATTGTATATGCTATGAGCACTGATGTCTGGGTTTCAGATTGACTTTGAAATATTTATTCAAAAGCTTCCCATTACGTTCTGTATCTCCAACATGAACATTCATTGACTGAATTACTGTTACTTTTAAGTTTATTCCTGATTTCTCTCTCTCTCTCATGGCCATTAACAGGCATGTGCATCTTGTTTGTTTACTCCCACTCAGCTATATGCTCTAGGTAGGGCCTGATATAGATATTACTTGGTGTTAACAGCTACTGAGGTCAGACAATCCAAGGCCATTGTAATAAAATTAAAGTTATGAGGAAGTTTAGACACTTCCAGAATTTCTTTCCTCCTGCATAGGATCACTTCCATGTAACCCAGAGAGGGTTTGCTGGTCTGACTCAACTCTTCCCACTCATCAATCCCTATTCACCAGTGGCACGGAAAGGGGGTTCTTTAACAAAGCATTATACATAACACCTCTACCAAACTAAACATAAACATTTTTGTAGTTAAATGCAGAAAGTTGATTTTTCCACCCCTTTCCTCCTTTTACACGGCAAGTAAAGCTCACTGGCCTGGGAGTAGCCTCTATCTGCCAACCTTTGGCCAGTGAAGAGGATTCAGAGAAAAATAATACAACCATCAATCAGAAAAAGGAGGGGCGACAAAGGAAAATAATTAGGCTGTAGCTTCAATTGTGCATTCCCGTGCAAGGTGCCCTGACTCGCCGCAGCGATAGCAGTTGACTTCACTGGTCTTGCTGCAGTTGATGGCTACATGGCCAGTTTCACCACACCTGGAAAAAAAAAAAAAGCTTTTGTCAAAACCATCCAGAACAGTTACTCAGAAAAGCAATCCTATTCTGCCAAGTACATTATTACTTAAATTTCACGCAACACTAGTTCTGCATTCAAGATTTCTGCTTCAGTGTTCCAGAACTCTTTCACATGAGGCAACTTTCTGTCTTCACCACAGCCAGGAACTGTTCCCCAAATGATCAACTCACATTAATCACTGTATATGCCAAAACCACCCTACGTCAAACACAGTAAAAGAAACGACCACGCTTCTGTGTGTTGGGTTTTGCCTACTCCTATGCTTCTGTCTGCAGTTTAGCCTTGTTTTGAAAGTAATTAGTTTTAACTCAAATGCACCGTGTTCTCTCTCCGTCCTCCACAGAAGGGAATCTTGGTGGGGGTGAGGAATCCTGCACTCAGCAACACTGTTTCTGCTACAGGCTTGTGTTTGAAAACCAGCCAGCATTCTGAAGCCTGTGTTTCAAACTGATTTAACATCCACCTGGATGTGCAGTTCCTACACCGAGACATCTTAAGTATATTCCTGCTGGGACTGGCTGTGCCAGTCAACTGATTTGTCCAGTTGGAGTTTGTTAGTTCCAGCTGAAGACAGAGGGTACCTGACGCCAAGTTAAGTTTGTACTTACAGGCAAGTACTTCCTGCTACCTTCTCCTAAAAGATACGGCTCCTTCTCCTGTACAGCTCAAGTGACTTTAACATCTGCGTTGTTCTGGCCACCCAGAGATGCTCATCATTGAATCTATTATTTGACTTGCTAACAGGTATTTAAGACTTAGTTTTGAACAACAGTAGGTAACTATTTAATGAAACAAGCTACCTGGTCACAGTTTAAGCTTAATTTCCTAACCAAAAGTAGATACAGAACACCTCTGACACTTTAGATAGATTTTGCAGTTGTCTCTTGTCAGTTCTTACCTATAGCATTTCACTTTGGTGCAGTCTTTTTGAATGTGTCCAAACTCTCCACAAGAATAGCACTTCTGCTCATCTGCATGGTCACAGTCACGAGCCAGATGGCCAGGTTTGCCACAGTTGTAGCAGCACTGCTCTCTCTCCCTCTTCGGCTCCTTGCAGTCCTTCGCAATATGGCCACCTCTACCGCAGTTATAGCAGGCTTCCACAATAAGAAAAACATACCAAACAAGACTATAAAACCTTGGTAGAGTGAGATGTAGCATGCTTCTAGTAAAGGACACGTACAGCTTGTTTCCAGTGAATTAGGATCAGTGTACTGTATCCTTCTCTTCAACCACAGATCTCCGTCCGTGTGACTGAAGAGATAGAATATTTAGTGATACTTACCATCCTCCTGAAGATCACAGTCCTTGGCAAGATGGCCAGACTCACCACAGCGGTAACAGATGTCCGGGAGAGATGAAGACATGAACTGGAAGCCTGCTTGAAATGGGTAACAGGAGAAACAAGGTTTAAGGATCACATTCAGAATATTCTTAAGAGTTAATCAAGGACACTGCCAGCTGAATTGACAAGTTAGCTTCACTCTCAGGATGCCCCTGTCAAAGGTCTTACACAGAGGTAAGAACCAGCAAAGTTTATTACCAATTTGTGTCCTAACTTCTCTACTTCAGACTAACAAAGCCAGTTTTACACACCATACAGAACAGTCAGCTAGAGATCTTACTATACAAATAATCAGTCACCTCTGCCACGGCTTCTCATCCCACGACCACGGCCAATTCCAGTAGGGCACTCCCGAGCCCAGTGGCCAGTACGTCCACACTTGAAGCATTCGTTGCTGCTCATGGCTGCAGATCACTTGCCTGAGGAAGAAACACATTTTTAGAACACCTTCCCCACCCCCAACCAAAAGCTACATTAAAATAAGAGATTTAGAAGTTTCCCACCCTCCCGGCAAAGGCAATAAAAACCAAGCAGGACTTCTGGGTAACTCAATACTTCCTTGTACAACATCTGATCATAACTTTAATAAGCCACTTTAGAGAATAAAAGTTTGTCTCTGCTTTGCTTCGAGTAAGGCAGCTTTGAACAGCCAAATAAACACTGTGCTATATAAATTTTCCTCTAAGTAGTTTTTGTAGCCGGCCTTCACTTCAAAAACTTGTAAAACGCTTAGGAGTGGGGAAAAAAGCAGTAGACCCCTTTAACTATTGTGTTACCAGCCTTCCTGTTGTTCTCTCTTTCAGTAACGCACCTTCTTCCTTATTCCTCAGAGTTAAAACTCAAAATCCAGCTACTTATCTCTACAAATTATTTCTTTCTGATAGCCGTTAAGCTTTCTCTTGAAGTGTCTGCCTAGCAACTACTATGTTTATTGACTTCATTCTACAAGCTAATTGTAAGAATAGGCAGTATTAGATCCAAAGCCTTAAAGAGCACATCAGCTTGACATTTGAGGACTTAAGATCTTTTATGACTTAAATAGCAGTAAAAGTCCGAGAAACAAGAATTACAACTTCAATATATTAACCTATAGCTCAGGATGCATACTTCAGTCCCAGGTTTACATGAAAGTAAGTGTTTAAGACATTTAGCTTCCCTAAAAGACACCAGACGCTTGCCAGATATCTAGAAGGCTAACTTGGAAAGCATCCTTAGAATGCTAGGGAAACATCAGCTAGGCATGCCTGTCCGAGACAGCATAAACCACTTCTTTTGCCCATATTGGGGAATGGAGGTATGCACTTCATTGAGCAGAAAGTCAGTCTGCCACAGGCCACTGAAGCAGTGGTTAGGATGGGGTAGGTTAAACAAACTGCGGTCACAGCACTTTAAGTCCCCTAAGCTGTAAAACAGTTACGCAAGACTTCTAGAACTAGAAAGAAAAAAAACACAAGGAAGTTAAACATTTAAATTAGAGTCTTTTTCAAAGTGTGCTCTAAGACAAGTTTAAAGTACACCACTCTAAAAATGTGCATGTCAAGCTTTGTTTTGATGAAGTCTCTAAGTTTAAACACTTCACACAATCTCCCCCAATTCATATTCTTAACCCAACAGAAGCAGCATCATTATTTGGTCTGTGTGGCAGTTTACCTCATCCCCCATCAAGATAATCCTCCTGTAACCCTCCAATTCACTCACATTACAAAATGTTTCCCTCCCCCCAAACCATCCAGCATCCCAGATTACCAGGAACATTCATGAGTTGGGTCTTGAAAAAAGCCACTACATAAGCAGTAGGAACAACACATGACCTCAAGAAGGAACCAGAATTAGCATCCTGACATTTAGGTCTTAAATGGAGAGTGTATATCTAAACATGAATTTTTATTTAGAGTTATTTTTAAAGTACTCCGATGTTGAACAAATTTACTGTTGCTTTTTAGCCACTCCTCCCTCAAAACAGTTCGTCTCTCTCCAATCATCTTCAGCACAGAAATGACCATCTATCCTTCCAACCACAGTAGAAGCCCAAGAATTTAAAGTACAAGAGATACAAACTTTAGTATGCTACTTCTGTAATGCCACATCTACCTTCCAGTTAGACCAAACGTTTGTATTTGCGCTTAAAAATGAAGTTCTGCAATGAAAGGATGCAAGATGATCTTAAACAGATCTAAACATGAATAAAACAACCGGTGGTCTGAGCACTTAAAGAGATAAACTTGGATTTTACCCATAACCCTGTCCTCTCTGCTTCAACTCAGTGTTCAAATCTTCAAACTATCTTATTAGGACACCCAAGGGTGAAGAGCTGTCTCCTATGGTGGCAGCAGCTGGCACTCAGTGTGCTACTGTTTATGCCTGTTTTCATAGCAACCATGTTGACACTGCAGAACAGGAAAAACACAGGCAAAGCCAACTGCAGGAGCTGGGCTCAGGCACAATTGCTGCTTTTGATTTCAAGAGGGACAAAATGGGGTCTCTGAATTATATACCAAGATATCTTCTTCACTCAACTCTCTTTAAAAAAAAGTCTTCATATTGTAGAACAGCAACACAAGACCTGTTAAAAAGAGCAGAGTAGTACGCCAACAGCTGTCAACAGAACTGCAATGCATCTTTACAGATACTAACAACTACCGGACTTTCATTCTAAACCATGAACTTGAGACTACAGCATGAAGTCACACGATTGACTATTGCTGGCAGTTACCCACATGAAGAACCTAACATAACCAGTTAGGTTAACATATGGAAAACGACAAATAGGCTAATATGCAAGCTAGACCTGCTTTAGATACACAGTGGAAAAGTTTTTGTACTAAGATTAATCTGTCAGCCTACACCTAGTCTGTCAATCTGCCAGTCAGGGTCAGGATCTGCATGACGGGAGGAAAGCTCGCTACTCACTGCCCCAAAGGAATCTGAAAAGGGAAGCTTTACAGCTGATTCAAAGTTGGTTCCTTTTTAACTGCTCCTTCAAGAGGAAAACCTGAAGTTGCTTTTCCTCTGGTATATCGCAAATTGGCAAAGTAAGATTACACAAACTGAGTAAGAAATCTAAAGTCAAACAACGGTCTTTGCACAACTATCCTTCAAGACCAAGATATTAATTTGAAAACCTTTATCTTCAGAGGGCCCTTTTCCCCCTGAACTCAGAGATATATGAAGGTTACAGCTGCCACAGAAGTACAATTACAAAGCATGCTGTTCCATCTTCAGATACCTTAAGTATATGAAAGTACCAAACAGTTTGCCTGGAATTTCTCTTTGCCAGTATTTTAATGTTTAACTTCTGCATTCTTCCTGTAAAGGATCTGAAACTGGAGACTAGTTCACCAGCTCAACGTAGGTGCAGCTGACACTAGTTTTACTTGCCCCACATTCTAAGAAGCCTCATATGGGACAAAATCCCCCACCTGCGTAAACTGTTTTAAAAACCAGTATAAGGACTTAGTTTTCAGACAAAGCCAATAGCTGCTTTTAAGGAACAATATCCAGAAAAGGCTGGTTCAGAAGACAAGTCCTTAAATGGATAGTCTCCAAGCAGTTTGGACACCATTACATTTTTCAGTTACTTTCAACAGAAAAAAAAAACGAGTACAGTAAAAACCACCCAAGTTCAAGTTCTCCTCTATTAGTCAATATGCCTCCATTTTGTCATCACAGGCAAGTTTCCAGCAGTTCCTTTTATCTATCAAGGCCACCTTAAGTACGCCTTCTGCAAGAAGGCTACTTGTTTAAGTCTTCTTGGGAAGTTTTCACTCAGTCACATTTATCAGCATTTTCCACAGCTCAAATGTCTTATACAAAGCAACTTGCCCCCACCCCCCCTTACATCCCAGAACTAGATTTTTACCTCACCAGGACAGGAAAAGCTATAACGGAAAACAAGTTACAACTACAGCCTCATCTGTAATTTCTGAGCCAGGTCAAATTCTGTGAGATATAGCAAGCCACTGCCTCATAGACTAGACTCCAAAACTTGTGAAGGAGCACTTGCCTAGTTGCCTCAAACCTTACCTTTCTACTAAAGGGAAGAAGGTAGCCCCTTTACCTGAACTACTTCTACAGAGCTCCGTAACTGTAGTTTGAAGCTGAAATACATCACCTCACAGCTATTCAGCAAAAGCGATCGCCCTACTGTTTAAGATCATGGGCTGAGAACAGCTCAAAGATCCACATGAGAGGCACAACCACAGTGGTTTCCTAGGTCAGATTTGAAGCTTTTGAATGCAACTTTAGCACCAAACTTGAAAGTGACAAAGTTTCTTTGTGATTCTTCTAGTGATACAAGAAACTTCAAAATTTCTTGCTTATCAAACTTTGAAGTGGAAGATCATGTCTTTCTGTGGCTTTACAATTAGTATACATTCAAAACTTTTTAAATAGGAAAGGTGCTATTCATCTCCAGTCTTCGCACACAAGTTTCAGCAATCTCCACGTCTCTTTTAGTTGCCCACCTAGACCCTATGATGGCAAGAACTACCACTAAGCCCCACTGTAATGCTCCTTACTTTATGGCTTTTATGCTACATGCCACCCAAAAAACAAGATTGCTTTAACAAGCAAAACCAATCCAGGCTCCTCATAATAGAAAGGAAGCTGAACTTCACCTCTACTATTACTCAAGATGCTTCTGGATATGAGCAGTTCCTTAGAACTCAACAGCTTGTTAACAGTACAAGCCCAATATAACAGCAGCAATTATCTTCATTATACTTACCAGGTGCTTCTTTTGATCTACAAGCATCAATTCCATTAGATATTAATAGGTCTTGACTCAAAGGACAGACTAGATAGAAACCACTGCTAAAGCCAGCATACTTAAGAATTCTTTGGCAAGTCAGCTGTATCAGAGGCAAATGTTGAGAAATCAGCGTTTTTCTTTGAGGCTGTTGGTGACCAACCTACAATACCACACCTGAATCTGACAAGCCAGCCCAGAGCCAGCCTGAACATGGTGAAACACCTATGTAATAGGGAGGCAAACTATAAGATACAGAAATGGGGACTGCTAACAGAAGTGCCAGCATTTAGTTTCAAAAGAGAAGTCAAAATATTACTCATTGAAAGAGAAATGCTACCCAGGAAGAGTTTTTATTTCCCAAGAAGCCTATTTTGAGAATTCTTGAACACAGGACACATGACTATCACCAAAGCTACTCAGTATTCAGCTGGTTGAATTTCCACATCTGTAACCTGAAAACATGATACATATAAAGAGAAAGTGATGCTCCCCTCTTCTGCTTTTGTCCTTGCTAGTAAAAGATACAAAATTAAGTATTCTGACCACCAGGTAACAATACACCAATTCCGAGAAGTTGTTTGAAACTTCCAAGAAAACTTGCAGAAATGGAAAGCTAAGCGCGATGCTTTATTCCGGTCCCCTCAATACATTCCACAGGCAAGCTGACCCAGGATTGCTGAACATTAACCAAAACTCAAGAACCTGGATCCCTACTGAGGGGGCAGAAGCCAGATCAAAGAGACATCATGACTTCAATTAGACTTGTAACTCTTGGATAGTTTTGCTGACAAAAATCAGGAGAGCAGAAGTTAATCAAAAAAGTGACTGTAGCACTTTCTGCCTATCCATACTAGTTAATAGTGGGAGAAACTATAGATTATGTATGTACCAAATATGCACATTCTACCATCTTCTCAATTTTTATTCCTACCTGTACAAAGTTTTTAAGTTAAAGAGAAGTAAACAACATGCAAACTGTTTATCATAAAGTTCAGTCTAGACCTTAACAAAGTCAGTTTAAAAAAAATGGTAGGTTAGGCCTGTAACTTCCAAGGTTCTTGCACAGCCCTGGTGAACTCATTTAACCTCTTCACTTTGAAGACAGAGGCAGGATTGCTTCTCTAGGCAAGTCTGCACTGAGGAAGAAAACACAGACTAGGCAACCCTGACGCTGCGTGGCAATGGGATCTTATTAAGTGCCGAAATGAAAATAAAACCCAGTATTAACTTTAATAATTCCTCATGACAATTCTGGATACTAAATGAGTAACAGGGGTTACTTGAGAACTACGCCTGACAGGAACTTAAATAAAAGGCTGCTCCACTAGTCCGTGATCTGTAGATGTCACAGGCTATTTTTCCTATCCATTTATAGGTCACATTTGGATTTGGAGCCGGCCACCATCCGTGCCTGCGGTCGGAGACAAATAGTTGCAACACCTCGACCCTCCGCTCCCCGGCCGCGCCTCACACGTGGGCGGCCACGTGGGGCCCGGCCCGCCGCTCCGCCGGCCTCCCGCTCCGCCGCGGCAAGGGGGGTTAAACAAATGCATTAAAAAAAAAAAAAANAGAACATGTTTATTTCAGCCACCTTCCACCCGATTCCCCAGGCTCACAAGACCTTCTCTTCCCCGAACTTGCGGCAGCCGCTCACCCGCGGGGAAGTTGGTCACGCACCCCACCGGCGCGGCGAGGCCGGAGCGGGCGGTTTCCCGCTCCCCACGCCGCCGGGCCGGCCACCTGAAGCGCTACACCACCCCCTCCGCCGCCACACCGCCCGCCGCCCCCGCGCTGCAGGCCCGGCCGGCAGGACACGTCGCCGCAGCCGCCGCCGGACCCCGGCCAACAGGCCGAGCGCCGCCTCGGGCTCGCCAGGAGTGCTCCCGGGCAGCGCCCGGCCTGACCGAGCGAAGCGGGATGACCTACCCCCGCCCCAGCGCCCCGGCCTCCCTTCCCCCAGAGCGGCGCAGGCTCCCTCGGCGCCTCCCGGAACCCGCCAGAGCCTGACTCACCCGCCGCCACCGCCCGCCCTCGCGGGGCCTGCGGCGCCCCGCTCGCCCCTCAGCGCTCCCCATCCACCTCCCGCCGCCCTCCCGCCGACTCCCGGCCCGGGGAATCGCGTCCGAGCGCGGGCGGGCCGCTCGGCGCCACTTTCCCGCGCACTAGGCCGGAGTGCGCCAGCGCCATCATCCCGCCGCGCTCTGCCTTCGCTCCTCCACCCTGGGCCCCAGCAGCTCTCCTCGCCGCCGGGGCCGGCCCGGCAGTTACCTGCGGACTCTCGCCCCCGCTGCGGCAGTGGCCCGCCCGGACGACAGTAGGCCGCGCTGACTCCGGCTCTGCCCGCCTGCTCCCGGGTCCCTTCTGGCTGCGCCACACGCGGTTTGCACACGGCCCCACGCGCTCTCACCCCCCCTCTTCCCCTCCGATCACCCCGCCCCTCCCTACTACTCTGCGCACGGCTCACTGGAGTCCACTCCCCAGCCAATGGGCGCGAACCGCTTTCCCGGGTGGCCAATGGGAGTTGCAGAGGGGGTCACCCAACCATGGCAGCCGAAAGGTGGGAGGGGCCCGCCCCCCGCGCCTCTCCGCCGGCCTGGCGGGGCGAAGGGTTGGCGGGTGGGAGGCTCTGCCCGGGGCTCCGGTGGGGATCCGCGGCACCTCCCTGCCCTTCGCTCCCTGACTCACCGCCCAGGCGGCTCCCGCCTCCTCCCGCCGCGCCCCCACCACCTCCCCTTCCAGCACAGAGCTCCGGCGCCCGCCTGACGCGGGAGGGGAGGCCGGGCTGCCCGGTGGTGCGGCAGATGGCGGCAGGGGAGAACGGCGGCGGCAGGGAACGCCGTGTCGGAGCCGCTTCCCCCCTTTCCCCCCGCAATCCGGGTTAACGTCCCGCGGGGGAGAAGAAGCCTCGGGAGAAGCCGCGCGGTCCCACGCAGAATCAAAGGGAGTGGGGTGTCCCGCCGGTGCGGACCGGCCGGCTCCCGCCCAGCCTCCTCCATCTTAGCCCGGGGAGGAGGGCTCGTCCCCCGCAGCCCCGCTCCTCGCCCCGCGGAGCCGCGCACCCCGCACGGCTCGGGCTTGCCGCCGGCCGCACCGACGCCGGGGCCTTCCCGGCCTTTGCCGGGACACCCCGCGGGGCTGCGGAGGGCGGGCGGCCAGGCGGCGGCCATCTTGAGGGGAGGGCTCGGCGCCCGTGGTGCCGGTAGCGCGAGGAAATGGTGGACGCGGGGCCGGGCCCGGCGGGCTCGGACGGGCCGCGGGTTCCGAGCAGGCCCCGCCGGCCGCCTCAGGGCTCGGGAGGAACGAGGCGTCCGAGGTGTTCGCAGTGCGGTCAAAACGCGTTCAAAACGTTCTCTGAATTGAATTACTGAACAACATCTAGTCTCTTAGGATCTGTCTTACCCAAATATCACAATGTAATAATCCCGTAATAATATTGCTACTTAGTTCAGCACTCAGCTATGAGGATTTTTACATAAACCCTCTCCCTTTTACCTAGGAACGTGGTAAATGAGTCAGTGACTAAATGCTGCACCAAACCCACTTCNCGGTAAATGAATTAGCAACTAAGCACTCCACCAAACCCACTTCTATCTGAATGTCCTACACCAGCAATATCCACGATTACTGCATTTATTTGGCCGTGGTCATTTTGTTTAAAATTCCACCGTTTCAACTGTCTGCTGACGTGTCTTCCCCCTCCTGCCCACCGGTGACAGGAGGGTCAGAGCTGCCCCGGCCCTGGGCACTCGGCTGTCGAGTGTTGGTGCGAGGCTGGCAGTGGAGACGCTTTGGATTGACCTTTCCTTGAGCTGTAAATCTAATATTATAGCACTATGGTTAGGTTTCTTTTATTAGAGTATGAGTAACAATGCATGTCTTTCCCTCCACGCTGTTAAGTGCCACTCATTTAAGATGAACTTCACATCATTTGGTTTTATTTGTATGTTGTTTGCTGTGTTCGTATGTCTGCATTTTGTAATATGCCGTGTTTTCTACAGAGCTAAACTGGGCTGGATCGCACCAGCATCGAGGTTCCATAAGGGGACGAGCCTTTCAGGCCCACCTCTGCATGTGACACTCTACTGTCCTACTAAAACTTCTGCCCACTCTCATTTTGGTATTTGTTTTACAGCAATACAAAAACATCAACATTGCCAACAAGCTTTGAACTCCTAATAGCATTTCGTCCCAATAATGACTTTTTTTCATCTTTACTGTTACATTTCAGCATAATTTTCATGGCCTTTGGTTGCCTTGGATACATTACAATCCTGTTGACAAATAATCATACTTTTAATTACTGCTGTTTGCAGGTGATAAATGGAAAAACAATAATGTGTGTTGCTAAGGAAGTGCTCAGAGCTTCTACATCACGAGTGTGCCTACACTACATTAAAAAACCAGCCAAACAACAGATCCATGTCACTAAGAAGGAATGCAGAGACAAAATCACATAACCTTAATTTTTTCATCATATCTTTACTGTTTTTTTAAAGTACTGGAACCTGGCTTCTGTATGAGTCTTTGCAACAGGACTCAGGAATTGCAGACTGACAAAACAATTGTAATACAACTTTTTCAACTTTTTCTTGTGTTTTGCTGGTTGTACTTCTGGTACTGTCCACGAGGCTAGGAAACTCCAAGCTTAATCTTGGTGGCAATCTGTACGCTTACTGTCATCGAAAGTTTTTGGGACTGATAGAGCCAGTAAATTCCCCTGAACAAATCAAAAACTTTACTTTATTTGAAGGAACTAAGAATCATATCCTGGGGTCTCCCTTAGTTGAAATGGAAACAGGGTGCAACTGTGAGTGAAAAGGCATTACTCAAGAAGTGTTACTGCTGGTGACAAATCAATTAATCATCCTCTTTAAGTGTACTGCCTCAAATACAGTTCCAGTGTTCTTATGGGATATTTTTAGCTATCTTTCATTGTAGGGGATGACATTTTCCCCCAGCAGATAATAAGAGAGTCTTCTCACA
Organism: Himantopus leucocephalus; assembly: GCA_003993805.1. NCBI lineage: Eukaryota > Metazoa > Chordata > Aves > Charadriiformes > Recurvirostridae > Himantopus > Himantopus leucocephalus. The sequence continues at coordinate 5,730,894 of RSEF01000012.1, read as the reverse complement.
GCATTTCGTTTGTGTGCTTACCTCAAGAATTAATTTGGCTTGTTGTATCTTAATAAAGCTTGCAATTCTTGTTTTGCAGGTTTCTCTGATATTTAGACAAAGGATAGTCTTGCAGTTAAAGAACAAAAGTGAGAGGCATGACATCTCTTCCTGGCTCAGTTAGTACTTCCTGTAGAAAACAAAGTAGACAGAAAACAAGGTATAAGCACAAAGTCTTTAAACTTCTTTCAGCAATATATCTTTCCCAATGCAGACCGTTCTTAGAAGTGTTGGATGAAGAGCCAAATCATGTTAAGACCAAATAAAACAACAAATCACATTTTGCAGCCACTGTTCTTGCATTGTTTTCCTCTGAGTGGTTGGACATGTGGGTAGAAAACTGTTTCAGTTGCTGGGCAATTGTCATTGCTTCTCAGCCACATACTTTTATTGTTAAAGGAAATCTTACTTCATTTTGTATGTGGGATTTTTCAAAACCAAGGAGACCTAAAATAATCGCTATGGATCATGTACTCAAAAGAGAAACTGCTTTTGGGGTATGGTTTAGTTGAAAACAACTTGTCAGCAGTGGTTTCGGAACAAGTGGTCGCCTGTTCCTTCCCCCATCCCCAACCATTCTTTTCCCTTGACAGGAGGCTACGGCGGAGCAGGAATACACCCCCGCCTGTGCACCATTCTGCCCCTCAATGCTTTGCCCTCGCCTCTGCGATGAACTTAATTCCAATGCTATAAGAATAACAAAGGGGGAAAGTATTTGTTTTTAAATATTGTCAAGTGACCTTATCCCTCTAAGATCAACAGATTGCTCGTGACATTCTGTATTACAGTGTCGTATAAGAGAAGCACATTTTATCTGGTTTGAGCCCAGTGGGTCAGCAACGTCCACCAAGATGACTTCTGCAAAAAGAGAATCGTCTGTTGCTGAAAGAAACAGAACGAGTCTTCAGTCAGCTCTACGTATTTATTTCTTTAAAAAAGTCATAGTGGACTGGCTGTTGAAAAGAGGCCTGATAAAACACCCAGTGAAATCAGTTGGTGTACTGAGGAAGGAAAGACTGACGCTGGTTAATGCTTATCCCTATAAATGACAGTTCAGGAAGCTTCAGTGGTGATCTTAAGAGACTTTTGAAATATAGAAGGCCTAATCCCCTGGATGATGCAACAGGGAACAGGAAAGATCTGCCTGCTTCTTTTATAAAATATTCATATTTATATTCCAGCTTCATGGCTGAATTATTTCATATCCTTTTTTTTGAGAGAGAGTATGTCTATGCTAAATTGGCTATATACAGTTTTCCAGGGTAAAGTTATTCTGGTTGAAGAGAAGCAATCATACTGACCGATACCAGATGCTTAGTTCATTTTGACTTATTATAATGAGCTGATGAGATTTCAAACAATTACTTATTTAATATATGTAATAACACAAGAATGATTAGTTAGCTCTTGACTATTGCACAGATATCCACATTTAGCCAGGCAAAAAGAACTTCCTTTGCCAACTAAGAAGTCCAGCTATCCTATTTCTCTAAAGAGAATGAAACCCTTAAATATGTCTGAAAAACTGCTATATGCTCTCTAAATATTTTTTAGAGATGTATAAATACGTGCAACGATGCATCTATTATTTGCAGGGACCAGCGAGGGCCAGCAGCTCCCCAGGGGCCAAGGAGCCAGGAACCAAACAGGACACCAAGGCGGCAGAGCAAGCCCAGGGATGGCAGCTGGGGCCAGCCGGGAGTCCCATCACCAGACCAGCTCGTAATGAGGAGGTAGGTCTGAGGTGACGCCAGGAGCTCAATTTGCAGATCAGGGTCAGGTCCAGCGGCAGTAAACGGAGCGAGATGCAGCCTGGTGATTGCCGGGGAAGTCCCTGGTGGCAAGGCAGGGCTGAGATGAAGCCAGGAAGACCGGGCTCAGATCAAAGAGGTTCATGGCCAGGCACAGCCATGGCTGTACCACAGCAGAACAGGGAGCTNGGAGGTCCATGGCCAGGCACAGCCATGGCTGTACCACAGCGGAACGGGGAGCTGGAGACCAGCACCCCCACAGCGTTGCTCAGGCAGTGGCTGAACACCCAGGGCTGAGATGGGCCCACGGGCAGAGCTGTGGGTGGACCCACAGCACCAGGAAGTGCTGGTCAAAGCAATTAAAGTCTATTACTACACTCATGGCCCTGACATTATTAAATGCGCTTCGTGACTCTGCTGTGTCTTTAAGATTTAATGTATTTTTAAGTGAGTTACTCCATTGATTTTTCACTGATGATACAGATGACTTCATCAGCCAGACACGTTTTCTAAGTGTGCGATGAAGTTTATAAATTACGTGAAATCGGTTATTCAGAATGTCCTGTGGAATAAAAAGCTAGAGATGACGCGGTACGGAGGAGGGCAGAAGTCTTTAGGACTCAATTAGGGCAAAGGGCTGAAGCAGCAGATTGGTGTCACGTGAAAATGGGAAGATAACAGCCTGCACAAGGCTGTACACCATGAGGTCATATCCAACATAACCAACGGCCAAGGTATCAGACTGAGATATGGTGAGGAAATGTCTTAATAAAGTATCCTCTAAAGCATGTTCCTTGACATAAAAAAACCACCCAAACCTATTTTTGCTGTTCTTCTCCTATTTTTAGAACAACCTATGGAATAACCTGCTGGCTCCCAGCTGCTCAATATACATTAATATTTTGCACTATATCCATCTTCAAGCTGTCATTTCCTTTTATCACATGGGTAATTGTGCCATTGAGCCAATTGTTACGCCTGTTTAGCTGACTACAGTGTTAAAAATTACACTAATATTTGATGGTCTGTATGACACTTCCAAAGAACTATATAGTCCATGACAGAGCAGTCCTCGCTGAAGGAAGTCTGTAAGACCTCACACACATAAAAAAGATTGAAGAATAACCTATATAACCTGAACTGTAAAGTAGCTTAGGCACTATGCCATGATAATAATAGTAGATGTTTACGTGTACACAGTCTTGATGGAGTTCTGGTATCCCTCTAAAATGCGATATTCAACTAAAGGGTCAGATTTTGTAGTGCTGCCCATTCTATTTTTGCGCAGTGCCCTAAGGTTAAAGCCTGACAATGTAAAGCCAAGGTCAAGAGGTACCTGGGGTTGTACCAGGGAATGCACTGAAGCGCACTAAAGTATATTATCAGCTGTCTGATCCTCGGGCATCTGCTGCAGTCAATCTGTAGCCCTGGGTGCTTGCTTGCTTGCTTTCAAATGCTTTTCTCACTTCTCCCACTGATTTAAACAAATGAGTCCAAAATATAAGTTTTGCTGACTATGAACCAGTGACAGAAGATCTCTGCGTAGTGTTTTATTCTGAATACAACTAAAAATATTCATTATTAATTTAACATCTATGAGCCCGAGTCTTCCATGATGTATATATCAGTTGAATGCTCGTGCAATTCTGTTTACTTCAACAGGGTGCCTCCTCAGCTGTGACTCCAGAGGAGTATTGGATCCAACAGCTAAAACTTTCCTTTGCTGGGCAGTCGTACTGAGCTGTGTAGAATGGATTATGAAGTCTACATTTGAGGTTCATAACCAGCCCATCTTGTATCAGCGTATGGTTGCTATCGAGCGACTGTAACTGGACACCAGAGATTTTACCTTGTCTAGAGGGCATCCCCGCAGGGCTATTCCAGTTAGCGCCAGGGAAGAAAGAGATTCTTAGGAAAAAAATAACGTCAAGAGTGCAGCGGCAGCCCAGAGATGCCCAGATGCCAGACCAGCTTTTCTAAGTTTTCAAGAGGCAACTGTATGCAGAGAAAATAGACTGTTCTAACTTGACTTGACGGCAAGACAGCTAGAGCCCAGATGAGAAGTACAAAAGCAAAGCTGCTTTGTCCTTTCACACTCCCACCTCTCGCCAGTGTCAGGTTCCTGACCTAGTTTGGATGCAGCAATACTCAGCTCGGATCCAAAAATGAAACGAGCTCTTTATCTGTACTTGACTAGGCTCCAAGTGATTTCACTAAGAAGAGGCTGAGTAAGGACTTGGCTGTAGGTGGATCAGAGACTTTGCAGTGTTTATTTATTGAATATATCCAATTTGGTGTCCTGTTTGCAGCCTGCCAAAGCAAAAGGGATTAAAACTTTTTTCCCCCCCTACATCTCATTACTGAAATAATGAATAGATTTTTTTTTTCCTCTACATTATTACTGGAATAATCTGTCAAGCAAGCAATTGAGTTGTTTCACCTTATCACAATCTTTGCCAAGAAAGATTCAGCAGCGTGATAAATTTAATGGAAAATATTATAGACACATTCCTTTCAGACATACATTCTATGTAGAAAGATAGATATCTAATGGGAAGAAAGTTTGTGTTACTATTACAGAGATTTGTCTGCTTTATTTTTTTTTTTCAAGATTGGTGATTTACCTGAAATAGTGCAGAGCATATATGAGCTAAGTGAAGTTATCCCACCTCTTATTGAAATGTGGATATAAAAATGACGGCATCCTTTCAGCTTCAGTAAACATTGAGCAGAAGTACAAACATAATTATCACAAATACTCTTTTGATCACCAAAAGACAATTAAAGATGTTCAGTTAAAGCTGTGCGAAGCAAGGTTAGGGGGTATGCCTGTCAGGAGGGAGTAGCGTGAATAACTCGCAGTCAAGGCAGAAATTATCTAAAAAATGTAAACATTATCAACAACAAAAAGATAACCGAATTCCATGGTTATTTCAACCAACTAACAAATGAAAACAATCAGGGTCTACCAGCAGAGATGACAAACCGTTCTGTAGTTCCTAGAATATTTTTAAGTGCTAAAAATAGGCATGTCTCACTTTAATTGCATGAGAAACTACAAGCTGAGGCTGAGTAAAAGGTCATAAAAAGGTCCTTGGCTTGAAGGTAGAAAAGAGCATCAGAGCAGACATATCAGAATTAAAAGTTATGATGAAGAGGTGTATGTTAGATATTCTGCAGGACTGAGTTAATAGAGTTGCTTTAATGATGTCATAAGCTAGAAGTTAGAGCAATAATACAGGTGAGGCAATGTTAAAGGTTAAAAAAAGCCCATATACTGGGGGGTTCACCAGCAGTGCAAACGTATTGTGTTTGGAATTATAAAGGTGAAGATTAAAACTCTTCCAAGTCGTCCTGACTTCCACTCTTTTCATGTCAGTTGCGTATGAATTAGATAGAAATGAAACAATATTCTCGTAATTGTATAATAATATAATCTTCCAGCTGTTAGTAACAGCAAAGATAAATTCACAGATCTAATTGTTTGCTTCAACCAAACAGAAAAAATCGTCAGCTTCAGTGCAAGCTTTTAGTAAGTGACATCATCCTAAAAGAATGAAGCACCTTTTTCTTCTTCTCAAGGCAGACGGCCAGGTTCTGCTCTTCTCCCTGTTTCTCAAGTTGTTTTAAGGATTTGAGTCCCAGCAATGCAAGTGGACATGGCGGAAACGTAGGGAGCTCCTGGGGTTTGCTGGCTGTTGGAATGCAGGCAAACGGCCCTGCGGCCCTCCGTTGGGAGCGTAATGCCGACTCACAGCCACCTTCCTTGGCCAGGCCCTGTGGAAGGCTCAGCTCAGCACTGCTTTGGCACTGGGGCCAGGGCTGTCTTCGCTTCCTGTGAGTGCATTGCACTGTTTTAAGCAAGACTTTTACTTAGGAAGGAACTATCTTCATTTCCTAGGCTGCTTCTCATTAACATGTGTAAAATTTAACTTAGTAGGTAGCTACCTAAGTCCGCAGTTTCAGAGAAGGATTTACTCATGGGCATATACGGTCTGCTATATAAATTCATAGTTCATAATTCACAATAGGTGTCATCTGCTCTGTGTAAGTAAATAATTTTCTTCTGTTTTCCAGCTTTTTGAATTGATTATTCATAAAATCTTGTGGTGCATTAGTCTTAGGGAATCTAGGAATAGGTCTCTGGAACATAAGAGTTTACCTTAACACTTTTACGTAAACTCATCTCTGGTATGAATGCAGAGAGGGCTTCCATTTAACATTTGACCTCTCAAAATATGTTTGCCAGTGCACCTACAATGTAATATTTAAGACAGCTGTCAGCAAAGTTTCTTTTTCAGTGTCAGATACAGATGGGTGAAACAAAGCATTTCTTTATACTCCAAAAGGGGATTCCCAATCAACTACCTGAGTGATTTAAGCACCACTGGTCTATTTGGCAAATTGTATCAAATTGTGCATACGGCTTTCAGAACTGCAGCTTTCAAGACATCTCTAATTCTAAGATGAAGGTACAACATATACTATATATGATGAGTCTTTTGTAATTTATATAAATGCTATAAAAGTAGATAGAGTCACCCAAGAAAATGATGCAGAAATAGTATTTGTTTACAGCATTCGTTATTTAATAAAATGGAGCCTCTCTTTGCTCAAAAGTACAGTTTGTTTTTCCTCACTGGTGTCCTACTTGATAATATCATATTATAGTAATTAAATATGCAAGAACTCAGCCTCAGATTATTTGAATTATCACCAGCTTTAATAGGTCCACTTCCTATTAAAGTCTTCTTTAAAAAAAAATCTTCCTTTAAGATTCAGGCAACTGAAAGTCTAGACATAATGATATCATAAACATCCATCTCCAACGTTGGCCATACTAACAAAACGAGTCCTCTAGAAGGATGTTTTATCCATGTGAGCCTGAGAATGGCACAATACTGGTATTTAGCAAAAGACAGGGAAAAGGAGGTTGTATGTGAAATTAAAAGAAAAATCAGATACCCCTGAAAACCGAAGAATAAACAGAGTTAACTGATTTCTGCCTTTGAAGAAAGGAGACATTATTTTTCAAAAGTTATCATGTTTTTCTCTGTAGCGTGTACTGGGATGAAACACATTATCTGCTTGGGTCATGATCATTTTCCTGGAAGCAGCTCTTGGTCAGCCTCAAAGTGGGAAAAGTGATAAAAGTGGAAAGTACATCAAGAATGTATTTTCGTATTTTGAGTTGGGAATGACCTTGGGTGTTGCCTGATCCTTCTATTGTTACAAACATTCATACTGTGACTAACGTTGACACTGGAACATTCAGAAACAAATACTTTAATTAGTCAACTTGATGAACAGGTTTGTGGTCATGAAACTCCTGCCAGCCTACATAAGTAATTAAAAGCTCCGTGCATTGGGTTTGAAATAAGAGACCTGAAATGCAGGACCTCCAATGTATTGCTGACTGTAACTTACTCTTTGTATATCTGCAAGTTGTGTTGTAGATGGTCCTGATGACTGAAATCTCTTAGCAATACCATGACTGATAGCCAGACTGCTTCTGCATGGAATCTGTGAGAATCTGTGCTCCCTAAAGGTGATGGTTCCAGCAAGTCTGGGCAGGTTTTCAATTTGAAGGATGAACAGAGAGGCATATTAACCAAACAGCTCATCGTTCCTCATCTGGTGGACACAGAAATCTCTTCCCCTTGTACATGTATAAAGGGAAGGTCCAAGTGGGCTCTTCTGTTAAATTTTCATTTAATGAAATGAAACCTCCCTCTGCTAAGACAGGAAAGTGCCTTTGGCCAGTCCATTAGTATTGGTGAATATAATTGTTAATTCTTCAGCCCCAAATACCTGAGCACTGAGACTGCTAGAAACAGTAACTGCAGAATTTTGATGGTGCATGTGAATTTCTAGACAAAATTCATCCAGCGAACAAACCCAGTTATTAGAATACATGCAAAAGGTTGCAGACCAGGCACTCCAAAATTGGGACATGCTAGAGTTAAGTTTGCTTATACAACCTTAGTTTAGGAATCTTGTGGACAGAATTACAATAGCCTTCAGTGAAATAATTCAATGCCATTTTTTGCCAGCCTCCTTGGAGTGAATCGGGGTTGCATGCTAATGGAATGTTTACCTTGTTGGTAAAGCTGGGAGATGCACAATGGGACAGGAGACTACAGGAACGGGAAAGGACAACCTCATGGGTCAGAGAACTGAGTGTTGTCCTGGGTAACTGAATTGTATCCATGTTTCTGTCACAGATCACGTGTGTGATACCAGACAGGTCACATAAACTAAACTTTTCACTGGTGGTGACTAAGTGTATATGCTTCACGTTCAAAGGTTCTGTATTTGAGACACTCAGAAGTAAGGAATGACCACAGTTGTAGGCAAGTCCTCACCCTGAAGTATGGGAGCACTGGAGTTCTCAGAAAAGAGGTCACAGAAACTTCTTCTAAGCCAAGGGCCATCCTTAGAAATTGTTCAATCAGTTTTATTAAGTTGTCCCAATGTAAACTGAGTGTGTGTCGAACCGGGTGGGGGAAGACATTCGGCTTGAAAAATGTAGGAAAATGATTAAAATTTGGTACAGTCACAAGCAACCCACCACAGAGTCTTCCAAAGGAAAACACTGGTAAATAATACATGGTACTCTGTCCCTCTTTGGACTACTTCTAGGTAGATAGGGGAGCCAGTGGGAGAGATGACAAATTGAGGAAGACAGGGAAATTTCTGTCTTACCAGTTTTAAAAAGTATGTCATTGATACAGCACAGGCTAAACAACTATTTCCTCCAGATCCTCAAAAACATTTAGATGCATTGCCTGCATCTAAAGTCAAAGTTAAGCTTTGTATCTGCTTCACAACCTTCCCATCCTACCGTTACATACAAGTGTACTGACTCTTTAATTCTAAAAACTCCTTTCTGAAATTTACCCCACCCTATAACTGAGAGAGGCGTTGTGCAAACCAATCAGCACATACTCAGCTCCAAGGTTATGACTTAATCCATTAGAGTCAGCCTTTCTGAGTCTTGGGTGTGATGCTGACCTCAGCAAGATCCCGGTGCCTTGTTATTGCCTGACGTACTTGTTGATATTATTCTTACTCCTCCCCACCTCCACCTCCCTAAAAAATTCTAGGACTTAGTACAGCCTTAGCTGACATCAGCAGCTACTTTCAGTTGCATTGGTAAGGCGATACAGGTGAGGAAACTCACCTGAGACTATATAATAGAGATCAGTGTTCACCGAGCCGTGATTCCTCTATAATCTTGTAATTGTCCACCATTCTGTGTAGATCTGATGCGGAGCTCACAGGTTTTGATGACAGCTTGCAAGAGTCCTAAGTTTTGCTTTGTTTCACTTCCTTTTTAGAGAATAACTTGATAGAAAAATGACTCCCAAGTAATTATTCTAGAGTACTTGGAGACTGATGAAATGTAATGCAAGTCTTACTTTCGTGCTGCCCCTGAAAATAAGCAATCTGTTTCTGAAAAACTAGAAAAGAGGATACTGAGAGAAAGCCTGTCTCTAGCTCGTCACCGGCTTCCCCATCTAGAGTAAGTTTAAACAAACAAACTAAAATCACATCCAGTTAAAGAAGTAACTTTAAAGTGTTCTCCTAAAATACAATCCAGTTTATTTTTATTACTATATCCTAGAAAGCTACTGGTTTCACCAGGTCAACATTTTGCACTTGCACTCGGGAGTGTGACTGGATGGGGGAAGTAATTCTATATTTGAGTAATGACAAGGCAGAAGCCACACAGTACGTGATGTGACAGTGGTCCGTACAGGATGAAATTCAGAAAGCGCAAGGGCCATTTCACCCTGTTCATACCATGAAGAACTGGATGTGTGAATTCCAACAGATCTCATTTCAAGTTAACTCCATATTTATACTCCTGGTGCTCATCTGTTGCACCAAGAAAAGATCATCTGAAAAATGTGATCCCTGTTAATAGTAGCTAAAAAGCTCATTCAGCTCATCAAGTAAAGCAAGCAAAATGCTTACTGGCAGGAACAACAGCTGTATGCTTGACCTTTACCCATTCTCTCTTTTCTTGCTTCACAGTCAGGACCAGGCTCAATGCATTCTTAGGAGGCATGTATTCGGAAAGAGAGGGCTATTTTTATTCACTGTGTGGTTTCTCAGCATAGTGGGTCTTTAGGAATATTTCCTTTCACGTCAATCCCTTCAAGCATTTTACAGAGCATAGTCTGTTCTGGGAAGTCGGTAAATTTTAATTCATGTTTTGAAGTTTTATCATGATTTGGAATATAATGTGCAGAAGGCAGAGAGCACAGTTGATGCATAAGGCAAATGCAGACTATGTAGTCCTGCTAAAGCCATTACCAGAATATTTTACATTTTCCATGCACTCAAATTAAACCCTTTATACAAGCAAAGTAATCCAAAACCATCTGGCACCAGAATTTGGGATTTCATAATGCTTTAATGCAAACCATGTGAGCAGGATGTCCAAAATGTCTGTGTCAGTGGGTTGAATTAATACATGTAAAAAAGACGAACTTTGCAATAGTTTTGTCCGCTTTTCATTATCTCCAGTCAATGAATACCTTATACCACTGCTGTTCAGCAAGGATAACTTCTGCACAGTTTCCTTTCCTTGCCTGACATTTGTCACTTCACTGTTCCTGAACACAGAGAAATAACCAAGATCAGATAGGAGGAGCCCGAACATGAAGCCAGATGTACAACTCCAGCATGAAGCTAAATAGCCACATGATTTTTTTCCATCTTGTTACTGAATGACAGTACTATTTGTTACCATGGGTCATCAAAGACCTATTTGGCCTTCAGTATGGAAGAGATGCTTCATCCTTTGCCTAGCTGTTCTCTTGAAGTCCTTTCCCACCTTACACTTCAATTTAATAAGCAATGGGAATAACTGTGACAAAGGGGACTCAGGATCACTTTGAATTCAGTGTCTCTCTCTCCTCCTCTCAGGGCTGAATCCTCCAATGAGTCACCACTGGGTGACCAGGCAAATACTGGTTCTGCCTAACAGAAGCCCAGTGTTTTCAGAAACCTGAGCAGACTGCAGCCAAACTGCCTCCTTACATATTTAACAAGCATAAACTCCCTCTCTCCTGACCACGCCTCTCCAAAACGTGCTATGAAAAGTTTTGCCAATACAGACTTTCTTTCCAGACTCCTTGGGGTCCCAGCCAGTTATCTTCCCCATGACGATGCTTTATTCTTCTCTACGCATTTTCTTTGAGGGTGTTGCCAGAAGTCACCTACACTCTTCACACTGGGTCTCTCAGGGTCCTGAGGACACTAATAGGCTTCACTGGCTTTGACCAGCCTCACCCGGTGCCTCCACCCACAGTCCCTGCACATGGGCCCAGGAGCAACACTTAAGTACAGCCCTGGGCCTTCAGTCCTGGCCCAACCTATGCTGCAGGAGTACTGCTCAGCCACAACTGTACCTGGCCATGGACCCCACTGATCCTGACCTCTGGACTGACCTCCCGGCTTGATCTTGGATCTGTCTCTCAGCTATGGACCTGCCCAGCAATCACTGGACTATGCTCCCAGGAGACCTGGTCCTGGCCCTGACTTGTGGACTGATCTTGTTGGCCCCGCCTCATCATTGTGAATTTGTGGGATGATTTGGACTCATGGTTGAACCTAGCTACTATCTTTGGGTCTGGCCTGCTCGCCGTGGTTGGTTACCATGGGGCTGGGCCTTGGTTGTGTTACTGCGCTTGGCTTCTGGCTCCCTGCCCCTTCAGGAGCAAACTGGTGCTTGCTGCTCCCTGACAATGGGCCCAGCCTTGTTAGACTGAAGTTATTTACAGAACCCCCAAAGTTCAGAAAATCCAAAATTTGGTGACAACATAACTGAAAATAGACTTGGAAAAAAATCTTGAGTAATAATGATTTCAGAATTCTGATTATCCCAGTAATCCTGCTGCAAAACAGAAGCGCTCTATTCCGTGTTGATTATTTTGCATTAATCCATGCAATGCTCAGCTTGGTTGGTGCAGTGAATTCTGCTGACTGCTGGAAGATGGTTCTGCTCTATTTCTGACCTCTGCAGTACACTGTTCAACCTGATCTGGTGATGTTTCTAAAAAGCATCGATGACCTCCAAAGTCTTAATATTGGCCAGAGTTAGTCAGCATTTTGAGAATCAAGCACCTCCCTTCTGCTCTGTTCTCATGAGACCCCACCTGGAGTCCTGCATCTAATTCTGGGGCCCCCAACATAAGAAGGACATGGACCTGTTGGAGCGGGTCCAGAGGAGGCCATGAAGATGCTCCGAGGGCTGGAGCCCCTCTGCTGTGAGGATGGGCTGAGAGAGTTGGGGTTGTTCAGCCTGGAGAAGAGAAGGCTTCGGGGAGACCTCAGAGCCCCTTCCAGTCCCTAAAGGGGCTACAGGAAAGCTGGGGAGGGACTCTTGGTCAGGGAGGGGAGCCATAGGATGAGGGGTAATGGTTTTAAACTGAAAGAGGGGAGATTTAGATGAGATATTAGGAAGAAATTCTTTCCTGTGAGGTTGGTGAGGCACTGGCGCAGGTTGCCCAGAGAAGCTGTGGCTGCCCCATCCCTGGAGGTGTTCAAGGCCAGGTTGGACGGGGCTTGGAGCAACCTGGGCTGGTGGGAGGTGTCCCTGCCCATGGCAGGGGATTGGAATTAGATGATCTTTAGTGTCCCTTCCAACTCTAACCATTCTATGATTCTATCTGAAGAATATCCAGGCTACTATTCACTCAGTGTTCACTTCTAATTTACATCAGATTTTAGCAGCACAGGAAATAAATTACAGCTAACTGCTGACTTATTAGCATATCTCATAATGTAGCCCCTCCCATTAATGCTCGTGTTGTCCCATGGTTGCTCACAGGTGTGGGATGTCTCTTGTTTGGCACAGGAGCTCCCAGCTACCCCAGGTGCCCCCCCACGTCACACAGCTTCTGCCTCTGCCACAAGCTGCCTCACTACCTGTGAGACAGGCAAGGTAGATGAGTTCCTAGTGTGTACCGCTGGCATATCGTAGTGGGGAATTTTATAAGTTAGTCCCATCCTCTTCTTGAGAACTGCTTCCTTCGACACCACCTTTGTCTTTTCCCCAAACACCTTTTTGTGGATGACCTGAGACACTAACCCCAGGCTTAGGGCCAGAGGAGGACTTCCTCCCCACTGCACAAGTATTAGGTGGTGCTTTTCCTCTTCACTTCCCATGTCTTGAACCTCCCTGCTTCTAGACAGAGTTTCTTATGTTCCTCAGTCCTGGTGCTCTCACAGAAGAGGTAGATCCTAACAAGATAGGATTGTTGCATCTCTAATGAGAAGAAATTGAGAGATGCCAGCTTTCAGCTTGCACTTCGAAATGCATACAATAAATATGCAATAGGCAAATGCTGTGGCTGAATGTAGAGACAGCTTTACCCTGGCAGGGTGGCGCAAGAGAATAGAGGACTCATCTGGCACCAAGCCTTTTCAGGCAAAATTTCAAATGAGAAAACCTTACGATAGTGTCAGTAAAGTAATCACAACAATTACAATAATCTGGGAATGCAGGACTGAGATCCTTATGGCAACTTCAAGCCTCCCCTAAGCATGTTTACAATCACCTAATGGTTGCTCAGTTATGTCACGTAATCAATCAGGCAAGGACCAAATAAAGGCAGGAATCTGTTTTGTATAATCTAGCTACACTTCTGTTGAAGCCCTAGGCAGCTATTTCTCATTTGTGAGAAGCACAGGTCAGCCCACCCACCAGTCATGCTGGTTTGTATTTCCATCTGTAGTACCCGAATGGGCAGAGCGGGTTAGGGAGGCCAGCATGGCCCATCACTCCGAAGGGACGCCACACCACCACAGTGGGGCGAAGACGCAGATGCTCACTATCTCCTTTGCATCCAGCTTTTCAGCCACTTGTCTACCAGCAGAGGATGCAAAGGGGTTCTCGGTTTAGAATAGTAGTTTCTGGACCATCTCTCAAATCTGCAAGCTTTATTCCTCTGGGCTGTCATACGGAGCTTCTCACCTTGTCCCTACCTCAAACAAGCCACCCCCAATTCCTAGTTATCCATCCTTGCCAACTTTCCTTTTCTAGTACTCTCCCACAGCACAAGCATTAGTAGTATACTAATAGTAATACTATATTAGTATACTGTACTAACAGTATAATATATTACTAATAGTATTGCCATTTTAACAGAAATGTTCACTGATAATTAGTTACTTTATTCCAAAATAATTATAAATTCTGTTTCTCAAATTAACAACTTCAAGTATTTTGTTATTCTCCTTTTATCAAGCCGTGTTTCTATATCTTTGAATACCAAAATAACTGCCAGTTTACTGTCCCTGTTGCTAGGTCATGGCTAAGGGCAGCCTAATCCATTTTAGGGCTTTAATGTGCGTTCCCCAACGCTGCGAATCTTCATGTCTGCCACAAGAGGGAGGACGTGACATGCAGTACACTGAAGATTCCAGTTTACCAAAGAAGTTTCCAGTTTACAGGAAAGTCACACTAGTTTACGTTAAGATTCTATTTTAAATCAGTTTAGTCAAAATCGGTGCAAGAAGTTGGCTGACATTTGTAGTCAAGTTTAAGAATAGCTTATTTTGGGTTGCCATAAACAGATTCCAAATTGACATAAACTAAACCAAGAGTCTTTACAGAAGTGTTTATACCAGTTTAACTGCATTGGTTGAAACCTCCATGGAAGATTAACCAGTGGGACTTTAGTGTTTAGATAAACACTAAGCCTGAAATACACTAATTTAGCTTAGAATAGGAATGAAAAAGTCTGGTTTAACTTCAAAAGTAAACTGTGTACTATATTCATCAGCTTCACAGAAAGTCCCTCTTGAAGAAGAGATTACTTATCTGTATTTGATTGTTTCTATTTGAATATTTTTTTATTCATTTTTGTTGTTGATTCTGCTTCATATGAACAATCTCTTAACACTGTGAATACAGCAACACAACTGAAGACAAGGGAGAAAAGATGTTCTAGCACTTGCATATTTGTAGCAGACTTTCTGGTAGCTCAAGGAAAAATTTACTCAGAATTTGTTTTAATGATGGTGCTGAGGTGTTGCTGGTTTGTTTGTTTTCTAGGATAGAGGGGGAAATCAATGTTCAGAGTGATTCAATTTTGAAAGTTCTGAATCTGTAGAATACCTTCTGGATATTTTTTCTATCACTTGCTTCTCTCTGTTAAGATTGCCTTGTTCCTCCCTTTCGTACACTTCCTCCTAGGCTTTGTAATCTACATTGCCCCAAGGAAATGCAGCTGTCATGACGGTTCACAGATCAAAATTCAGCCTTTAATGTAGCTAAGGCTTGATCCATTAACTACTTTGAAGATTATGACCAAAGCCTTAAACTGGCATCTGAAATATGAAACTTCAGCATGAGTTAATGAGGCCCAGGAAAGCTGCAGAGGAGGCAGCTATTGTATCCAATACGATGTGATTATAAAAGAGAGACAAAAGCAACTAGCACTGCAGCAGAAGTAAGTAGCAGGGCAAAGTAAAGCTTGAGACAGTCTGAAGCAAAATGGATAATTTTAAAAGTAAGAAGGGAAATTTTGACTACAACATTAAACAGACATAGAAGCTAGCAAAGTCTGAAGACAACAGTGACATGACCTTGCTCAGATTCACAAGTCAGGCAGCAGCATCTATCGTGTTTAGGAGTTACTCTGAGCAATGCAAAATACAGAGGGAGGTTGCTCTGGAAGCGAAAGGATGGATAGTGGTATTCCTAGAATGCACAGGAGTCGCTGGACAGTGGGCAACTCTAGTGCTATAAATCACGATAATCCAGTTTATACACTGTGGCTCATGTCAGCTGACAGTAAATGGAGGAAAAAAATCTAGACCGAGAAAGGATGTAGCAGTGACAACCACATGTTCATATCTGTAAGTTTCGAGTACTTGAAACTACTGTTAAAAAAAAGTTGTACCTACATGTTCACCAGCACAGCACTAGAGTGCCAAAGATGGACCTACAGTTTTACTGGGTCTGAGCTGAAGGAGAAAATGAACAAGAAGTAGTCATCTACAGTATCAATTAAGCAGGATACATTTCAACATCAGCATAAAGAGAGATGCTAAGATTAAGGATTGACCAGAAATAGCCCAGTAAGTTTCCACTGAATCGACATTTTCTGATGGAAAACGGTCCTGGCTGGAAAAGTTTCAGCAAGCTTAAATTGTTGCATTGAAAGTACTAGTTATCACTTCTCCATTCTATAAATACCAAGTGCTCATGATTGCTGGCTTTTCAAGTTTAATAGCATTCTGAATATGATTGTGCCGTGTGACTCATTAGAATAGACCAAATTACAGAAAATGTAAATGGACAGAACTTAAGAGATTTAGGTATTAGAATTATTCCATTCAGCACATACATCATGGAGGCTCCCACTACAAAAATACATTAAAATTTTGTTTTCAAATACTTACCACTACTTGTGTAATTCAAAGTAAAGTGACCACAACTTGGTTGTATTCTGCATATTCACTATCTTCTGTTTCACACATCATCAGCTGAATGAACGTATTTCCATCAGAATATTAAAGAGGAGAGCCTAAAAAGCAAAAAACTGAATGAGTCAAATTTTATATTTTCAACCAGGTGATATTCATGAACAAACAAATCTTTTATCCACTGACAGAGAAAATGGTGATAAATTTGTTCATCTAACTAGTTCTAGGTTATCCTTCAGGCTTCCCCACTGAGTCAGGCAGGATTCGAAAAAGAATGAATTTGAGATGGCAGGTCATCGCCCAATTGATAACGAGCAATGTTTTTTGTGATAGGAGGAGGACTAGACCTGTGGTCCAAGGAATTTCTTTCTAGTTCTATGCCCTAATTTGGACAACACTATAGATTTAACTCAGTAACTCAGTTATTGTGAATGAAATAATCCCAGCAGAGTTAGTTCACAGCAGGTTGTTAGTGCCAGAACAATTACATCACATACAGGCACACTGTAACCTTCTGTTGAGGGGACAGTTCACAGATGACTTCCAAGAAATGAAGCTCTAATTTACAATCAGATGTTAACTGCTTACTGGTAGTACTTTTGTTTTGACCAGGTATTTATTTTGCCTAGTTGGTTGGCAGCCAGCTGCTCCAGCAGGCTTGACTCCCTGCAGCTGAGAAGCAAAATATGATATGCAGCTCAATTTTTCATAGTGACTTTTTTTTTTCTACTTCTTTACACTGGCTGAGGAATAGGTATAAAGGCATAAATCTTTGTGCTTGTGCCCCAGGCCTCATCTCACAGTTCATTACAAATACACATATTTTGGGTCATGGGCTCTACAGCTCAATAAACACAACTATGACTGTCTTTGAACAGCATCTGTGTCCCTCAAAACAGCTCAGCCTTGTACCATGGCAATGGCTCACGCATCATACAGTCACACAGGCTCCAAAACCATCTTAAAATATAGAGTCCTCTATCTACATGTGCAGCTGTGCTCACTAATGAATTGCAGTGCTTCTCATCTGCACAAGTGCAGACACAGTTTGTGGTTTATGGATTGCGAGCACTTGGCTGCAGAAGATTCCACATGTTCTTTATATCCTTGTAGCTGGAATTTTTTAGTCTAGCACCATGACATGCCAGCTCCAGCGCTCCCATACTACCAGTGAACACAGCACTGAGACGCTAGTGTTAGTTTGCTTTCAGTTCAAATGTTCTGAGAAAGACTCAAGGGTTAACGCACCTTTGTGATCCAGGATTTGAATAAAGTCATCTGAAAGAGTGGCTTCGGATATTCAACCCCTTAACCCCTTTCCTCCAGCCGACACTGCCACGACCATTATTAACTTTATATATAGCTACCAGAAGAGACACTTGTTACTGCTTGTCTGCTAGCTGCAGAAGAGGTTTTCAGATGCCCCCATGCTCCTGTACCTCGGTAGGTATTTGTTTCTAGCTACCTGCAGATATTTTGCAGGAGAATTTGCTGCAGGGCAGCAGGGAGATTATTGTTAACCCTTTCCGGGCCAGCCTGTAATCTAAAAGTGAGCCAGAAATCTTGGATTAATACAAGAATGTCAATGTTTTGTTTAGGAGCTCCTGACAACCAAAATCACATTGTAAGCCTATAGCATCAAACAAGGCTCTTGGCACTCTGAATGTTCGATGTAAGAATACATGGGAAGTTGCCACTTGCTTTGAGTCATGAGGAGAGAGAGCAGGAATTACCCTCGCTGGTCCTCTTGTTGAGCTCAAGTCTGAAACTATGCCACTGGCAAAGAATCTAAGTCCATGCAGAATGCACGTTGTAAGTCAGACAATGAATACAACCTCCAAAATGACAGAGCACATGCTCAGGATAGCATGTAGTCCCCGTTCATTTGATCATCAGCCTCTGCTGCATCCCAGATCTGATGCGCCGGGACTGGGTTTATCAGATGCCACCGCTCCTATAGCAGACTGCCTTAAGGGATCAAAGTCCAGTCAAACTCCTACGAGTCTGGATGTGCAGTGCAGCTTTCCCCATACACGCTGTGGACACTTAAACTAATATTTTCAGATTGGTACTGATGTGCATAGGAAAGGAAATATGGCAGCAATGAGAATATGATGCAAGATCCCAGACTGACTTGTTCTGTCTTTGACAGAAATTAAAGCCTTGTTCAGACTTCCCAAGGGAGAAAAACTTTAAGAGTCTGTTCACCAGGGAGTCAGAGAAACATCTATAAAAATAATCTTGGAAGGAATTTGAGTATATTGGGTGGTACTGACATATCAGTACAGCATCTTGTATCTTTTGTTGGACAAGAAAATAGGAACATTTGTATTTTAGCTTTGCTACAGCTTTGCAATTAGCAGAAGGCAATCTATTATTAGCTGTACAGCCTCATTAAAGTCATCTGTGCGGATGTATGTTTCTCTTTCTCAGCAATGACTCTAAAAAAATCTCAAGTTTATCCATATTGGATCCTTGTGATTGGAAGGTCTTTTTCAGTTACTATTTCTGATTTCTACTGCTTATTCTGAGTATTAAAAGTACCCATTCACTGCTAAGCACTTTGCTTAGGCTTCAAACCGTTATTAAACAGCGAAGAATAATACAAAGCTGTAACCCCCGATTCTATGTAAATGCAAGTAGGCCAGAGTCCCCAAATGCATAATTTATCTGTTAAAGACATTTGTTTTATTATGGCTAACAGGCAAAGTAAGAAGGAAACTGAAAACATGTGTAGCTACCCATATTACTGTCATTGACTGTATGCCCCACAACCTATTTCAGAGAGGCTCCTTCGTTTTTCTTGGGATACCCCACGAGCCACGTCTGGCTGTGCAGTATTCTCATGCCCCATACGCTGTCTTTGTAGGCTCACGCCACTCATCCTGTTTCATTAGGGAAAGTATGTTCATCAGAACTGCCATCGTATGCCCAGAGTCACTTGGTGGTGGTTAGGAAACGCACTGACTATTGCCCAGCAGTGGGAGTTTTGCAAGGGGGTAAGGGGAGGTAAGCATGATGGGCTCAGCAGGCGTGTTTCGTCAGTGCTCTGGCCTCGCCACAAGCAATCATCTCCTCCATGATCTTCCTTGCAAAACTTTGGAAAAGCAGTGTTTTCAATGTTTTTCATTGTACTGCTTTGTCACAATGATGTATACACAGAATGATTCTTTGACTTAAAACTTAAGAAGATGCATATTTGGGGCTCTGAGTTGGGCCATAGGTAAGGCTTCACAAGTTCTTTCAAGACCAGACACAAAGTCCTTAGCCAAAAAATACTTCCACTGAAATTCTAAGGCTAAACTAGCCCAGCTTTACAAGTCAGACAGTTTAATTTTATCTCATTCTGTGCAGCACTGTCCTGCACTTGGTGACTGTTTATGACATTCTACATAACCGTTAGGAATAAGGGGGACAGCAGACTCAATTTGGAGAATGGAGACTACAACTTCAGGGAGTCTGTTGTTTCAGGGCGTCTGTTACTGATTTTTCTGGCTCTCTGTACATTCAGGCAGCATGGGTGAAGGACATAAATCCCACTAGACCAGCCAATCAATAGAAAATGGACTCATACCAAGACAACAGTTTTACATGGGACTGTAAAACCGAGCAACACAAAACCTCTTTGAAGCTGATTCCCACTGAGTAAAGTACGGTGTACTGTGCTGCTCTGCATTCTGGGCAGGAAGACGGAACGGCTGTGATGGTAGCATAGAAACTTTGACACATTGTGCCAGACTGCTTCCAGCTGGTGGAGATGCTGCCTTTATGTACCATACCAGGAAAAGCACTCGAGTTCCTTGGCCGGCTGGTACAGACTGGCTCAAGTCTGCATGGCATAGCTCTGGGCCCTGTGTGGTTGTCCCAAGATGACTGTGATTGTTGTTTCACTTTTTCCTTAGCTGGAAATGCATGAAATAACAGTTGGCTGTGTTGCAGCCTACCACAATTGTGTCTTTATAGGATGATGCCAGAGGTATGGATCTCCTGCCTTTAGGCATCTGAAGATGTAAGAACTACTAAAGTAGTATCAGAACAAAGTTGGTACAGAGTATCTCTCAAGGTTGAAAATGTCCCCTGGCTTCCTTTCAATTCTAGAAAGAAACCCAGAAGTAAACTAACCTGACTGGGGCCCTAGGATGAAACAGCAGTTGAGCCACATTGAATTTGTACATTCACATCACTGAATCTTCAGTGGACTTTAACGATGTAGGAGTGATGATCTGCATATTTGTATCTCAAACTGTTCCTTTGAAGCTTTTCAGCATCTCCTTCCGTATAGGAACTCCTGTCTTCTGGAAAAGAGTTCAAAGGCGACTAACACAATGCAGGGGCTGGAAGAGTCCTCAGTTTCAGACCTTGGCTGCCTGTGTCGTAGGACACGTCTTAGCCAGCTACAGAACTCCCACTGGTGAGGGGAGCCAAGGGGTTCAAAAGCTGTTAATAAATGAAAATGATTAGAATACCTAACTCTTGATTTTGGGAGGAACTGCACAGAAGAAATAGCTCAAATAAATACAAAATTTTATACTTTATCTGTAAGTTGAAGCTTTATACACAACCTTAGCAAACTCAGGCAGTAGCCTTTAAAAATGCAGCGTTAGTAGTCAGTTTAACACCCTTGCTTCTATTGTTTCTAGCTTTAATAAATACATTCCTCTTGGGTCAAAGCTTTCCATGCTTAGTTCTAGATCAAAGGCCAACTTTCATGTTTGAAAGACCAAGTGAAATGAGTTTTCAGCTCTGAATTATTCAAAAGTGGGAGTAGGAAGGAAAGACAATTTAATGTTGTGATAAAAAATGTTGTCCTCTGGTTACTAAAAATTTCTAATCAACTTCAGCCATCTTTCAAAAGTCTCTTTGGACTGAGGAGAATCAGCTCTCAGTGACTCTCGATTCACCCTGACTGCTTAAGGTTGCTTTGTGAGACATTCTCTTCAGAGATACTCGTAGCTTTATTGGGGTCGGTGCAAATGTGCCACAAAGAACTGGGGATCAGATTTTGCACAGTCAGCACTCCTGCACTAAGCTCATCTGCACAGAAGAGAATCTGGATATATAAACCAAATAGCTCCTTCCTCAAGATGGTGCAAACGCTCTCCCATCTGAGTATCTCTACAGTTGTGTGAAGAAGGTATGGGAGAAATATGAATGCCTCCTAAACCAAACAGACTGAGCACGAAAAAATTGGTGAATTTCTAAAGGTCACGTTGCTCTCATGCTAACTTGGCTCTGGCTATGCATTTCCCTTTGCAAGGTAAACCTCAGCTGTTACTGTTATTTGCTCTTTGCATATACTATAAAGTATACAGGATATGAAACACGGAAGATTCAGGGATGCAGAAACACCTTTAAGTTAAAGAGTTTTCTGATTTAATACTGAACTAAAGCTAAAATTTCACTTCTGGTTTGGCAGTTGCCCTCAGTACTTCGCAGTGCCTCTTTCACCAATGAATTGCCCCGTGTCTCTTCTGGATACTTGGCTAAAGACACAAAACTCCTACAAATAGTAAGGGATGCTGGGCCTGAGTCAGCAGCATGCCTTTGGCCTTGTTACACCGACTGGCTGAAGTGCAGAAAAATATGCAAAGCAGATCAGCATGTTTTACCATATATATGCAAGAGCCCAGTTACCTTTATATAAAAAGCCTTAGGGGTAGGTGTCATTTGGAATTTAGACCCAGTCTGAAATAGCCAAAACCGTTTAGGCAATATAATGAGTCATGGATAATGACTTTGAAAAAGACCTCATGTAACCACATATGAAGGGCAGACTCAATCTTCAATGCTCCAGGTACCTGTGCCTTTAAAGGAGCTGACATTCACTTAACCTCCCTGGTATGCAGTGTCAGATAACCAGTGCTCCGCTGAACAATAGATAGAAAGCTGACAGACTTTCAGAGGAGCAAGCTAGGTTTACATTAGGCATTTTCCGTAAGGTCTTTTGAAAAGGTACACCCAGATCTGAGAAAGAGAGCAAGCAATAATAACTGCACTTAGTAATGTGTACAGTAAACAGACTTGAGAGCAGGTGACGGGCTCAGCTAAAGTGCGTTTCTAATCTTAAAAGTGACTCTAAAAGTGACATTGTGGAGGAGACTGCTTCAATCTCTCTGTCTTTTGTTCATTTTATAAACAAGTTTTTCCTTGAACTGCCAAGTCTGCCTGTTCCCCAGGGAGGCTAAAGTCAAGCAGGGTTCCTCCTGACTCATGCTTCATAGACAGCAGTTGAAGATGTGTAAGTGAAACTCCTTTAACCCTAGCCGTGACGGAAACTATTAGCTCAGCGGTACTTTTCTTACTAGAAAGTAACTAGCATGGCTGAACACCCGTGCAGCTGTTTCCCAGGTACCCTTCAGCCACCCTGAAGAACTTCAGGAATGGTTTGAGGTGACTTAACTGAAATCCTGGAAAGAGATTCAAAGCGTCAGAATTAGACCAGAAGATGCGTTTTGTAGTTACAGCCACCGTTAGAAATAACAAGCTGTCACTAGCATGAAACAATCTAAACATTAAAAGTGATCAGAGGCTT
The DNA here is from genome assembly GCA_003993805.1 of Himantopus leucocephalus. Taxonomy (NCBI): domain Eukaryota; kingdom Metazoa; phylum Chordata; class Aves; order Charadriiformes; family Recurvirostridae; genus Himantopus; species Himantopus leucocephalus. The sequence goes on along the minus strand of RSEF01000012.1, from coordinate 5,708,124 downwards.
TTCATATCACAAGTTGTTTTTCTGCTCAGTTCTTCTTCAAGCTTAGAGAAAGCTCACTCTAATTAGTATTTCTTACATTATTTTCCAGCATCTTATACTTTTTGTATGGTAAATAGCAAGGACTGACCAGAGGAAGTTCAGGCTGTTGCTCATCTGAACTTGAAAGCTGCATAATGTTCCTTTTCTTGTCTGTATACTACTCTTGCAGTGGCTGTACAACCTACCCTCCCCATGATTTTTCATCACTGACAGGCTTCACTTCCCACCTTCTGGTGTCTTTAAGGAAAGTACTGGGCAAGACACAGAACATCGTTAAAGTCACACTAAAAAAGAAAGGGTCTGTGGCTTTGTATCAAATTCTCTCGCTATGAACCTGTGCATGTCAGTCGTGGCCCTGATTGTTTTGTTTGATGATTCCAAAAAATAAGGTTCCTATTGTTACTAAGTAGTTAAATGATTAGAACTGAAATTTAACTGCTATTTTAATTTGGACTAGAGTTTCCATAATCTCACTTTCTTTCTAGGGAGGGAAACTAGATCAATTAACAGAGCTCGTATCTACTGAGTTTCACTTACTAATATCTTTGCCCTGTTCGGCTTGGTTTGCAAATAATGTAGGAACTATATACATATACATTTGGTTATATATTGTGTGTGTATGTATATATGTGTGTATATATATATAAAGAACTAAAAAGCTGTTTTCATTGACTTGATTTTTATTGTTGTTTTTCCTTCTTCCTAAAATTAGGACACTGAATTCAAAGTAACTTCACAAAGCAAACTTACTAAGAAGCTCTTTTAGCTCTCTGGACAAATTAGAGAGAGCCCCATCAGGAGTCAGTCTCCACTAGCAGGGAAACTCAAGCACTTGCTCCCAGCTGATAACAGGAGAACACGGAGCCCAGGGACTCCTCCCACCCTACCACATAAAACAGGGCACTGAACATCAAGGATCCAGTTTCAACCACAAAGCAGTCGTTATCAGCACCAAGGAGTGTCTTTGTTCTCATCCTGGTTCTTGACCTGTCTCAAGAAGGTAAATATGCTTTCCGGTTGGTTGCTTTTCCTTTGTGTGTCTACTGCATAGGATAAGCACGAATGAACAGCCATGAAGGTTTAAAGACCTTGTTCCAACAATTAGAGTTGAAATCCTGGCCTGATCTAAGTATGTTTGCCACTCTTTATGTAACATTGTCTTTAATGAAACTTACGCTTACTTAAAAGGACCTACAATGGTAATATTTTACATCTATCATACATACACAGCAAGTACACATTTTTCAAAATCCTAATTATTTATGTACCTTCACTGCTGCTCCATGCAGTCTGGATGGTATGTTGACCCTGTTGATAGTATAACATCCAATATTATTTGATTATGTTATTAACGGCATCACAGAGAATTCATCCATGGTTACATGATGGTGGAGTTCTAAGGCTAAACCCCAGAATTCTCTCCCATAAGTTTGTATTGTAACTCAGTTGTAAGTATTCACTCGGAGGACTCTGGCATCCTCTCCCTGGTTTTGCCTCTGCTGAGATGCTGAATTGCTATTAGGGCAGTTTATGAAGCCAAGCAATTTAGTGCTTCCTTCTGCACTCAGGCATGAACTCGTAACACCCTAGCTCACCCAGAATTATCAGAATCATCACAATTATTCTGGTCATCAGTTTTACGAGGTAAACAAAATGAGAGTTCTTTTTCTCCAAAATGATATTACTTCTGCATTGTCTTAGGGTATCATTTTTAGACGCAGCCCTGTCCCAGATGTACAAAAAATTCATTTTGCTATTTAGTAATATGGCGTGACTGTTCTCTTCTAAGAAAGAAAGAGGCTGGTGATACTTCTAAATGATGTAATAGTCATATGGGAGTTCACTCCCCTGCTCAGATTTGGTTCCTGGTTTTCAGTGTCTCCATCTATAAAGCAATATGTATTACACGGAGATTTCAAAGGCGTTGAGAGCCGGGGTAAGAAAGGCAAACAAAAGTTAACTATGATATCATCTTAGAATATCAAAGTGGCCAGGTACAGAAATTTCTCTAAGAAATCCAGGATTTTGTTAATGTTATTTTGGTTTTAATTTTTTGAGTATTAACCCACAAGAATGAGAGCATAAGGCATATTTTAGTCAATAGGGAGAATTCAGTTAAGTCTATCAGGAGTTAAAAGTGATGTAAAAAGAGACCAGATAGGGTAGCCTACTTCGATTATGAAAAAGGAAAATAACCTTTAAGCACTGTAATAAATTGTATCATCTAAAAATTAAGTTATTTGGAATAATGTATTTGCTGATTTTAGTAGAGATGTATTTAACTGTAGCCAGGATTCTTATTTGCTACAGACATCCAGGCATCTGCTTGCCTGCCCTGCCCAAGTCTGTACACCTGCAATTTTGAAAGCACTTGCCTCCTTTGGGCTTGGGTTTCTGATATGGATGCGCAACCGTAAATCATACCCAGAAATAACGAGAAAGAAACCACGTAAAAATACTGTAATAATACTCAAGAAGCAAGTCCAAGTCAATAACAGAATGGTATTGCTAGGAAACTCAGCTCCTTGAAAATATTCTTTGCATATATAATGTTTCTGAACATCATTATTATGTTCTGAACATCATTATAACACTGAACCTGTTACAGCTAATTCAGATAATTTCCCTGTGGATGAACAATTAGGTCAAAGGAAGTACAAAGTATATGTTATAAATGAATATTCAGTCTATTGATAAGTTCATATCGTGATACGTCAGAAATGAGAGGTATACTTATTTCCCATATGAAGGAAATACTTATGAAAGTAGATATTTAAGCTTTTCGGCTGATGGCATAAACTACAGGTACAGTCAGCTATGATTTGGAACCGCATTTAAAAAATGTGTCAATGAAAACCATATATTGAGCAAAACAGCAGTCTAGCTCAGTGATCTGAATCTGGTTAACATTTGACAGACATGTAATTTTTCACTCCCTGTGAAACAAGAGAGAAAGGAGATCACATCCTTCTCAGTCTATAGCAAAACCCTCACATTGAAGGTATGAATGTAAAATGGTTTGGCTCTGCTAATCCTGGCATACTCTGTACTCAAAGTAACTCAAATGAAAAATGGGAGTCCAATTCTTTCCATAGAGACTGCAAATTTTGATACTGCAAGTTAGACTGCATGGATACTCTCATCCCCTCTCAAAAACATAATTAAGGGTGCTCTCTTTAAAGTTACAGGACTGAATAAAAACCTTCAGATTTGAACTTAAATTATCTGTGCCTTCCACAATTATCTCCGTATCATTCATTTTAAAATCTGCCTTCTCCACAATACATTTTCCTAGATCAATGTCTTTTACCATGTTCAAAAAAAGAAAGAATAAGTCAATGAGTTAAAGAGAAATGTGTCTGCAAGAAACATGTCAGGGTAGGTAGGAAGCAATCTTTCTTCAGAGATTAGTTGAAAAGAAACTGTTTATTAGTGGCAGCTACACAGCACACAGATTAGGGTTGCAATAAAATACGCTTGCATTTGAGAATAAAACAGAAGAATTTATGTTTACCCTAATGCATAGGACTCACTGTCTGCTTTACAAATATTTACATGCTAAGAGCTTAAAGCTTCTTGTGTGTCCTGTTCTCATGGACTCGCTCCTCTATATTTCTTGGTGACAGAAAGCAAAAAGTCAATGAATCATGACCAGTAGTGGTAACCCAGTCCTTACTGTTAAGTCATCTAAGCAGCACCCCATTTTCTTCTTATAAGTGCCTCAAGCTACCATGTAGGCTTCCTAGAATATCTGCCTGCATTTCCTGCCCAGCAGAAACATTTCTGCACCATCCACCACGGGAAAAGCACTGCCATGTACATTCAAAGCTGTATACAAACACATACCATGCTTAAAATCACTTTTAGCGAGGTAACCCATTCAATAGGATGTAATATATACCCCAAAATTATACTTTGGGTCTCAACATTATAAGGGCTTGTATTGCAGCCATCCATACTTCCTGATGGAGGATTCTTCCCAAGCAGGGAAGACCCCCACTGACAGAGCCCAGTGTGGTGTCACACATTTTCTGTCCTGGTGGTCACACCTGCTTTTCAATGCTAACTACATCTTGGGTTGTGCTAACCTCAAGAGGCTCCTTGGTGGTAGATAGTCCGTAGCTGCTCCCAGTTCCTCGGAGACCAGCCCACTCTCAGCATTCACTGGACTTTCTGCCTTGAGCACCTTCTCCAAGCCCTGTGGACGAAGCAGAGAGCTTTCTGAGACAGTCTTAATATTTCTGAGCTCCCTGACAACTGTTGTGTCAGCTCACACCATCTGACATAATCTGTGTACATCCTGAACATTAGAAAACAGAAAAAAAAATAAATAGCAGATCAGAAACTCCCTTAACAAATCAACATTACTGGTTTACCAATTAAAAAAAAAAAAAAAAAAAAAAAGCTTTTTTTGCAAAGATATTCTGGAAAAAAANGCAAGAATCTTCATCTCTTAATCAAGCCTTTGTCTCATCATTAAGATCTGAAGCACTTTCAAGTAGGTGTATCAGGCTGCCAGCCAGCAGCAGGAAGAGAAAGCTAAGGCTTTGGGTCATTTAAGGAAAAATCTTGATGAGAAGAACAACTCTATGGAAAAGTTGCATCAATATGGGAGACTAGCAAGTTTTCCACTTTAGCTATGCTTGACGTGATGAGACACTGAAGCATCACGGTGGCAACAGCAGTTCCTAAACTGTGATACTCAGTGTCGGGGGTAAATAATACTAGTTTTCTTGTGCTTTCTTTCAAGAGTTTGCTAATTGGGACAATGAGAATGAAGGGTTAACCATGAACCATGAGGATCAAGGAGAACCAAGAGGAACTGTGATACAAAGAGTAACTGAAAAATCAGGGGATAAGAGTACAGCAGGAGATTACACAGGGGACGTTTTACCATCTCTTCCCAGTTCATGCCACAGCAGACCAGTGCAGGCAGAACACTTCCTGCACGTATGTAAAGTGGCATCGCTTACAGCTGGCAGAACTACTTCAGACCGGCTGTCCAAGTTTCGAATCAGTTGAGCAAATATGAATACTGAATACCATCGATGCCAAGGAAACATGCTAATGCTACATAATTTGCCCACACCAGTTTTAAACATGCCAGGAAAAAAAAAAAAAGAGAGGACCTTCTTTATGCAATGGAGAAAAATGACCGATAATGTTAGTTGCTTTGTTCAAGATCTCTGCCTTACGGTTCTTTTACTCTGCATTCGTTATTTATGAAAAGACAGAGAAGCTGCCTTGTAAAAAATTCATTTTCAAGCCATTTCAGTGTTACATACAATCTATATATTCAATGTATTGGCAGACTAGTGTTCTTGTTCTCTCCAAGTGGAGTTTTGCTGTTGCAGTGTCCTTTGTTCCACGGCAAGACCAAGGCTTTCTCTGTTTCTTTTGATTTGCGCTCTTTCTTGGCAACAAACAATTAAGCCTGCCAAAACTTAAATAAATAACAAGGTGAAGTACAAGGGCAGGAGTTGAGCATTTACCACCTAGCTAAATGAACTTTATTCCCTGGAGGCTGCAGGAGGAACAGTGGTTTAGTGAGCTGCACATGGGATGGGCGGTCTGAACACCATATTCTAATCTGGGCTCCGCTGCTGACTCATCATGTCACCTTTGGGAAATAACTGCCTTGATACACTTGTTTTTTCTTCCGCGAAGCGGTCACACTCCGTTGTAGACACCAGTTACCATAGTTACAGATCCTAGAATAGTTAGGATGAACAATTTCTCAATCAGATAAACTGGCAATCCTTCATTTTGTTCTCTGCTACAGGAAGAAAGGGCCAGAAGTTATAGAAAATTTACAAAGTAAGTTCAAGCAAGGTAATTCAGCTCCTTAGTATCAGAGACCAGACTCAGTCCAGTTGCATACCATGAAAGAGTAAGGTAAAAATCTGACACCTGCTCACCAAAGGCTGGGTGGAAGATGGTGGCCCGTACTAATCCTAAACAGAACTGGTAGTTGCAGTTCTGTGTGTATTAAATGAGCCATCATAACTCGGAAAATCTGACCTGTGAGATTATTGTCAGCAGTGACCTGCTGCCAAGCAGCCTATTCTTATTTATTCCACTAAAGTCAACCTTGCTGACACAAGCCCTTTTTAAAGGCAATCTGCTTTGTGCATGCCTGTCCTGTTACTAGGTTACTAGAGAATGAAATATTTTTTTTGTAAATCCCCGTTCTTGCTTTTGGAAGTCTGGTCACACAAATCTGTTGTAGAACAGACCTATTTGCATCTTTGATTTCTATTTACTTAGCCCTAACCTTTCCCAGCTATTCTTTACATTTTGATGAACTCTTCTTGCCTCCTCTCCCAAGCCCTGCCGTAAGATAAATAGAGGATTCAGACTATTTGGTTTTGACCAGTGCCAAGGCTTGCGCTCTCGGCAGCATGCTGATCATGGCTGCAATTCCTGGCTTGCAGGGACTTGGGATCCAGTTACATTTGCTGGCGTCAAGCAGGCTCTACAGACCACTGTGAAATACTGAATCTAAAAATAAAAGGGTGAAAAAGTATGAAACCAAAGAGAGCGGGATATTAAAAGTCCAGGAAAACTGTAGAAAAGTTTGGAAGGGGCACATAAGCAGTCTCAGGGGAGAACACAAACATATTGGGGGAGTTTAAATTAAGCCTATGGGTTTGCCTTTTTTAGCTCTGTCACCCATGTGACAGTTCAGCCTGTGGGTCCAGGTATTTCTGCTAACACAAAGAATGCATTGGAGCCTTTTGGAAAGGCAAATCATTCGGACTGTCTCAGCTTCTTGCCTTTGCTCTCCCTGAGAACTGTTAACCCCAGGTGCGCTTGGTGTCTGTTTGCACACATCCTCCCCATCGGGGTCCCGGCTCAGCCTTTGGATTTCGCCTTCGAATCAGAAACGCTACTGTGGGGAGAAGCTTCAGGCTCTGGTGAGTCTCGGGAGGGACGGGTGTGTGGGGGGAATACTATTTTCACAGCTTTTCCAGCCCTTTTAATTGCACAGTGGCATATGTAAGATTAGTGAATCTGTGAATCCAGGCTAAAGGGTCAGGATTAAATGCTTGCTGGACCTGCTTCCCAAGGTTAAATTAATTAGTCTCAGATCAGAGAGAAAAACCCAAGTGCTATTTCTAAGGGGCGTTTTATGAATCTCATATAAAGAATTGGGTGGGAATTTCCTAATTTTCTGAGGAAAAATCTAATAATCTTTGAAATTGTCTTTTCCTATTTAAATATTAAACCAGCACAAGAATTAAGCTTTAGCAAGTACAAAATTGCATTTTTAAGTGAAACATTTGTTGTGACTGTCCTTCCCTGACCAGCATGGTTCCATTTTAGGGTTTCAGACTGCCTGTGTTTGAATGGTTTGTAAAAATCCTTTCTAGATTTAATTGAGGTCTATTTGCAGGAGACTTTATTTCTGCCTTCTGTTTGCTGCTTTGAAATTAAAACCACGATGACTGTGAAACTAAGGTTTAAAAGTAGATGTGTGTTTGCATAACAATGTATAATATATACACAATACTAGAGCTCCATGGCTACGCGTAATTGCAGTGATAGTGTATCTGCAGTGGTAGCTCCTTGGGAGTTTGCATGTAGGTCAGAAGTTTCCAAATGATGATTGAGATTATACATATTATGGATTGCATTTTCCAAGTATGCCACGGTTTAGTCATGGGGCTCATTAGCATTCGTGAGAGCTGTGAAGTTGTGTTCCTTTATATTAAACTGAAAGTTCAGCTCCGTGTACCTGAACCAGCCCTGTTTCATGTTGCTGAGATATTGCGCTGTCCCGTCTTACCCCTTACTTCAGTTTCTTAATGCATTGCTGCAACGGAGTCTATTGCAGTGGATGAAGCAATAGGACTCAACACCTTACTTCCTTGGCCTTGTGTGTTATGCAATTTTTAGGTTTGCTTTGGTTCTTGGTCTTAAGTACAGTAACTCACGCTGTGCTTTCTAAAGAAACCTGGAAGTCATCTCCTGCCAGCATTAAGTGGATGCTTAAAACTGCATGGGTATTTTTGTTGGGGTTNCTGTTGTCCCAACTGTGGGACCTTGACAGTATTTCACATGCAGCATTTTATGCAAGTTAATTGTTTTTTAATAGTATAGCTAAAATGAAATGTTATAACATATAATAATTTAAAAGACACAATCCAAGTATTTTAAGAACTGTACTGCTAATTTACATTTTTTCATTTCCCTCATTAACTTTGTAGAAGAAATTTGGGCTTATATATTTTAATTTACAGCAGAGGAAAAGCAAATGGAACCATCTGGTGGGCATTTGACGCTGTTTCATCGTGTTTCAGGTTCTGTGTGTTCTAAATAAAATCCACCTAAAAATAAGTATGCAAAATACCTGTTACTTATGCATATGAACATGGCAGATTCCTTTATAGTTTTGCAGCACATCAGGTTTGCACCTTAATAGCCGATTAAGTGCACCTTACAGTGAGAGATTCTGAGAGTACAAAGGAACACATGGCTCTATTATCCTACGCAACTCACGGAGTCGGTGCATCTGATTTAGCGTAACTGAAAGCAGAGTTTGTGTGAGGACTCACAGCCATTATGAAATAGCCAGGAGGTGAAGGCATGATCCAAACCCCCTTGAGCCAGGCACTGTACCTGTATAGCAGAGGTTCACCTTCTTGCTGTTCAGTCCTCATGGGCTCCTGTGATACCTCATCTAAGTATTGTTTCAGTGATAGAACAAATCCTTTGAAGCCTCTATTTAATAAAGATGAGTGAATAGGCTGAATTTCTCATTAGAACAGAAAACTGTCAAACTCACCCCCGAAGATTTAGGTTTTACATTTTTTTCCTAGATAGTCTAAGGTTTAATACATTTCAGCTATTTATTTGGAATTCATTTTAAGGAAATAACAGTCGTTCATATCCTCTGATAGAAAAAAAAATCCCAAGCTTTTTGATGACTGTCCACAGTTGGACAATATCTGGCAGCAGGTCAGAAGTCACAAGAAAAGCAGTAATACCCTCCTTTATCAGAGCCTATGTCAGCCAGGACATTCAGCACACAGGAAGGTCTGGAGTGTCTGCCCAACTCTTAAATTCTTCAGCTGCCTCAGAATCGTAACTTCTCTTAACTCCCTCAGTCTTGTGTGTGTCCAGGTTCTCTCCCTCTGTGTATCCACGTTCTTGTGAAATCCCTCTTCTCACCGCTCAGTAAAAATAAGTTATTACACATGTTGTATGAAACCCTACGCTACCTTTTATTATAACTGAAACAGAGGTCAAGACAAAAGGTAGGAGACTTGAAATACCAATTCCTCTTTTCAACAATGGGGAAGTGAGGCAGAGGCGAAGTAAGTTGCTCAAGGACACACAGTTTCCAGAACTGGTGAGGGAACCTAAACAGACTCGCTGAAGCTCACGAGTAGCATGGAGGAAGAGACAAGCAAGCTTCTGTACCAAGAAGATCCAGTGTAAATGTAGGACAGAATGATGTCAAAATAAACTGATGTTTAGAAGCAGCAGAAAGATAAAGTTCTGAAGGAAGGTCAAGATCAGCAAAAAAGAATTGTAGAAGCCTGAAAGATGCTTAGCACAGTCCCAGATCTGTTTCACTGTAGTAGGGAAACCAAGTGATAGGAATGTCATTTATCTTCTTTCTTAATCTTATCTTCTTTCTGATGCACCTTCTGAGTAAAGAGTAAATGTGTTAGAAGTCTCATGCAAAGTCTGGGCGTTGTGTTCTGCCTTTACCGCATGTCTCTGAAAGCACAAACAGTGATGATGGGGAATGCTCTGGGGAACATGCAAAAGTTTCTTGAGAGGTTTGACACAGATGTTTTGAGTTTCAGGGCTTCAACCTTTAAACTCTCCCTCCACCATGAGAAAGGATAACAAGCGCAGTCTTGGTCCCTTGCAGCCCATGTAGAAGCCCATGCTGTTAATTATTTCAGTTTGCTAGGGACTGTAAATGAACAAGTGATTCAGCCTGTAAATAAAACCAGTGGATGTCCAGCAAGGGGAACTTTGTCAGTCTACAAGATGTCAATAGACATATCCTTAACCAAAGCAACTTGTTCACTAAATTTGAAGCACTTGCTTAAAAGGCTGGGCACACTACAGCTTCGAAAAAATGGTTGGAAAATGCTCAAGAGAGTAAAGTTTACTATTTTTACTTTTTGAGCAATTGATTGTTGCTATTTTATCCATGTGGACACACACAGACACACAATATCACCTATGGGCAGAGACCCAACATAAAAGCTTACAGTCCAAATAATCTGTTGGCAAACTAATAAGCAACAGAAATCAGGATTTTATGTTAGGAAATGTTAAGTGGGCACGGTTATCTGTACCACTTGGATGTATAGCATAAATTATGTGTCATGTTCTCAGCCAGCTTTAAAATCTAGCTTACTGTCTTTATATGCTTTATGTAACTCCATCTATTGTTCTGTACTTTTTCTTTTGGTTGTGGGTAGTCATAAATGTTTCACAGAAGTCAGCTAAGTTTTCGTTAACTGAGTTGTCTAATATAACCCAGGTGTCTCCCCATGCATTTCCACTCTTGTCGGCAGCAGGTGCTAGCCAGACTGGCACTGCGAACAATTTAAACGTGTGCACAGACTGCAGTGTGCTACCAAAATTCTTTGGTTATTGGATGGTCATAGAAACATTAGTTATTCAAGATCCGCAGTGTTCAGCGGTGTTTACTGACCTCCATACTAGCCCTGAGCAGTGTTTATTGACCTCTATACTAACCCCGCCACCTTTACCCGTCGCTATATTTTAGGCTCACATAACCAGTGTAGCAGAGTCCGAACTAGCCCTCTGAAGACCAGGTCACAACTCACTTTTACTGGTTTCTGAAGTCATTAACTAAGGTAGCAGCAAAGTTCATTTTGTATGGTGTCCTTTGTTTTTTGCCTTATTGTAAAGAATGATTGCTGGAGCGAGTTGAATGTGTTGCGTCTTGAGTGTTATTGAGGCTGGAACACAGCCAGAACAATGAACGAGCAAAACTTTTAGGCAGTGTTCCATATCTACAATAAAACTCAAGTCTCTAGCAAAGTTATCTAAGGAATCCAGGCTGAGAACAACAAATGAAAAAGGAATGACACAGATAGCGCCGTGCTATAAGGAAAAAAAAGTTAAGCATTTTATGATTTTGGACAAAGTTTCCTGCACAGTTATATCACTATGTTGCTTTTATTCCTCAGAAAAAATCTGAGTCAACACACTGCCACTTCAGCAGCTATGTCCAGATTCTCATTCTCTGGCAACCTGGGTAAATCAAAATGATCTTAGAGAGGCAGATCAAAAGTTATTACCCACCCTTGCCCATTCATACGTGAAATAAACTATGGTCCTCTAACCAAGGACCAAAATGTTGCGTATACTTCCACCCAGTATTTTAATTATTTGGTGCCTCAGCTGTGCTACAATTTGTTGAGTATTGTTTCATGCTTAAGGACAAGATGACTATGCTTATTGTGTTTTGAATGTTAAGAGTACATTTCAAGAAAAAAACCCAACATTCCTCTATGAGCAGCACAACTGAAGCAGCTTCACAACAGATTTAAATGGTCTCATCCATAAAAGACCTTTGCTCCCCAGTATAATAAATAAGGATATCTTAACTGCATTTCTCATTTCAGTACCACCCCCATGGGGCAAAAACCTCACCTACTGTGGCTAATTCAGCTTTAGGTAGATGGTGACTGGCCAGCCTGCTGTAGGAAACAGGACAATGTACAACAGTTGGCTTCTGAGTTCTTTCTTTCCTTCAGCTGGGGAATGAATATGGTTCCTTTTTCTGTCTTAAGTTGCTGACTTCCAAGAAACTTGTAAAAATTTAATTATTTTTGAGACCTTGGCTCACGTGTCAAATATGTTTGAAATTAGGAGCGAGAGATAGATTGAACCATTACATAAGCTTCCTCTCCTTAGGAAAGCAAGCTAATCAAGATTGTTCCATGGAAAGCCCCACACCCGAATGACTGGAAGTGCATTTTTTTTACAAACATAGATGTATGCCAAACAATAGCCATCAGAACCCCTTTGCCCAGTGTCCTTTTTCTTGGCAGTGATACATGCTCGTGTTTGACAATGAAGCACATGTTGTTTGTCATCTGCTTTGAAGAAGCGGTTTACAAGTTATGTCTAGTTATATTCCCAATTTCAATTCAGCTGAATCCAAATCATTAATAGATTACCATTAATCAGGCTGTAGGAGAAAGAATAACAAAATGGAAATGTGGTCAGATTTTTTTTTCCAGAATGTCAGGTTACCGTACTTTTTCCCTCTAAGCTCCAAAGCTATACTGTATTTCATTTCATTGGCAGATATCCCATACTTCTTCAAAACCTGAAGCAAAAGGATTGGGATGAGCATTCTGGGCATTCAGAGTATGTTAGATGAGTATTGTTGGCTATCTACTCTGCATACCACGATTCAGTCAGCACTCCCTCAGCTGCTAGCTAGTCTGGATTCTGTTGTTGTCGTTGATGTGGTTGCTACCCACTTCGTTTTTGAAGCCTGAATACTAATTTTATTTTTCTGGTTTTGCATGTTCCTATAGTATGGATTGTGCCCTGCGCTGGGGTGCACTGTGCTGCTTCCAGTACCTCTCCCTAGGTGGGGGAACATGAGAATATTGACTGTACTCTTCCTCCTAATCACAAAGATACTCTGTCACTCCTACTGGGAAAGCCAAATGAGGGTGGTGGTGCCATACCTATACACAAGAGCAATAGCTGCATGCAAAGCCAAAGGATGGACCAGCATTTGCAAGAAAATGAACTGTATTCCCTTCGCCACTGAACTGATCCTCGCACAAACCCCTCTTATATTTATGCAGTTCTCCCACAAAAGATGTGTTCGGTTTTATTTCATTTTTAATCATACTGCACTGGAAGTTTAATTGAATATCTGTTCATTTTGATACTCAGAATCATATTAACTTTTACAATCAATTGAATACAAGTAGATTCAATTTGATAGTCAAATTTAGTACTTGCTTATTTTGCTTCCAGAATGTGTACAGAAGTCCCTGCTTAAAGAACCTCATGTCTGAGGATCTGTAGCTTATTCCCTCCTCTGAATATTTCTAACGAGGGATCACTCTTTTCCCCC
>RSEF01000012.1:5661203-5687536 GCA_003993805.1 Himantopus leucocephalus | reverse complement strand
AGAAGAAAACCCAAACCCAGCATGTATATTACGTTTCCTGAATTCTTTTCCTATATCTTAATGACCGAGTTCTATGTCTCTGACTCCATGCCACTTTCTGTATTTCAGGGACTTAACCTTCAGCTAGTACTCTTTATACTAGCTATGCATAGGCTCGCAGTGCTGAATGGCTGCAGAATACCTTCAACTACAAATTTGGTGCTGGTATTGCAGAATTAACCTAAGAAAGCACAGGCTGGATCCCAAAATATCCTGAGGAAGAAAACTTCCACAACAGTAACAACAAGACCAAGAAAACCATAAGGAGTGTGTGTAGACTTACTTACTTGATTATGCCGAGCACTCTGAACTTGGGTCTGTAATGTTGCCAATTCTCCTAAATGTATAGAATGCAATTTGCCTTTAGGGTATAGGAACTTTGGAAACTGCCTGATAATAAAGGCTTCCAGTAACACCCTACACTCTGTTCCACCATCCTATCTGTTTATATCAGTTAGTGATCCACCTGAGGACAACCTCCCTCATCAATACTTATGGTAGCCAGCTTTCATTTAATCATGGTTTTGATGCCCTTATTTACATGTTGCCCTTATTTATGTTTCTGTTCCTTGTGGGTCGCAGTGTGCACCTGCTTTTACCACAGGCTTGAGATGGCTTTGAGACTGGACTCCTCTAGTCAAATACAGGAAACCCCAAGCGTTCTTCAGTCCACCTCCACGCTGAGAGGGAGAGCAAAGCTCAACTGACCCACCATTTGCAGGAATGGTAGGGAGAAGGGATGAGGGCTGGCCTGGACTTCTGGACACTTTCTGCTTTTCTTCCTATGAGTGCTGCAGTAATGAGTCTGCTTCCCATTTAACCTCAGGTGAAAAAAAAAAAATCACATTGGGTACTGAAGGAGAGAAGGAAAGGTCCATCTGCCTTGTGAAGTGATGACCTAGATGTTTTACCGCAGGAGATGGGAGCAGCCGATAGCCAAAGGAGATTTCCACAGACAGGGCTGAAAATGATGTGAGAGCTGGAGCTGCTGCATTTCCAAGACTGGCTGGATTACAGGACAGAATAATTTTACTCTTGCTAGCATCATGAAAAGTAACAACACTGTACTGTCAAAGTTCAAAGGAATTGGTCAGGGACTATAGTCTGTTCCTCAAGCCAGACCAAGATTATATCATGGATGAGCAATACTACTGACGATATGGGGAATAATTTCTCTTTGCAGGATTAAACATTGAGTTGTTGTTATATGACTGGTTTTGGGAGATCAGAGCTTAATGCAAACAAAAACTTGTATGTGGCCAGAGAATTCAAGATAAGTTGTTGCCACATAACTTTTTATTTTAAACTTCCCATTGGAAGTCTGCATACATTTTAAGAAAAGATTTGTAAGCAATACTACTTGCTATTCTCCAGAACTGCTGGAATGTTTTATCTCACCAGTGTTTAATTGTCTTCCCCATTAAAGATTAGATGAGTCAAAGTAAGAGAAAACTGTGTTACAGGACAGCTTGGAAACAACGTGGTAATCAGCTTTATTCTTTAGGGAACTTTTTGATTTGTGACAGCCTTTGCATTTCATACTTCTCAGACACTTACAATTTTGGACCAAATAGCCTCTATAAAATAATGTCAGAGGGGCAACTGAGGATCTCTGCAACTACTGCAACATGAGCTGAGTGTTAATTTTCTTCCTTCTTTTACAGGCCACAGGGAGAACAGGGTTGCTAGCCAGAAAAGTGAAATGTTCATAATATTATAATATCATCTCAGTATGCTGAGAAGTGAGTAACTCTTCATTTTGATTCTGTTTATATTTTGCCCAGCAAAAGCAGATTGTTTATGCTGCAAGTGTGCTAGCGAAACTCTTCCCAGGTAGACACATATATGAGGTTTTACAGATGTCTAGAACAAATGTACAAATGCTGTGAGTGGTAAGAATGCAAAAAAACCCACCCCAAAACAACAACCAACTTAAATCAGTATCGCTTCTTCCTAGTGGAAAAGGATATGCATGTATATGCTTTTGGAGACCATGCCCTTCTATGATGAGTTTCTCTACTGGTTACTAAGAGTCTTTTTCCCCCTCTTCATTCCCTGTGCCCCACAGCAAAGAAGGGAGGCAGATGTCTCAGATAAAGGAGCAGCACGTTAGTTGCAGGTGGGACTTTCTCTTACATGTGTGAAGTTTACTGTTCATGGATACCTACATCTGCTTGGCCCAGGAACATCAGTGAGGCTTACTCCAGCCTGACTTCCACACTACACTTTGCCTCTCATCCACCAGAAGTGGAATAACACTTACATAGCTGATTCATGGCTGAAGTGGGAATTTTATGCATAAATAGTCCTGTTATCTAGTAAACAGTTCTGTTCTAGTATGCTCTTCACTCCTTCTTCCTGTTCAAAGTGTTAAAGGGTTTTTTTGTTGTTGTTTTCCAATGCCTCACTCTTCATTAATACAATTTGTTGGTTTGGGCTAGGTTTTTTGTAATGGAAAGCTTCTAACACTGGAGAGGTGTTAGAGGCATTAGAGAGATTTCTCTTGTTGATATTCCATTTATGTCCAATGCTAGCAGGAATTCCGGCTTATGAATGAGTATATCCCTCATATAACCAATGCTGATGCCTCATAAACAGTTGAAAGAACAAGGGAAGCATGCCTGTTTCAATTTCAAGGACAGAAAATTGTAGCATCGGAAGGCTACAGACCCTTACTGAACAAAAGGTTTTCCAAATATGTTCCAAAATACTAGAAGTGAGTCCTCATTACAGCAATACCAAGGAGTCTTGTGATGTTTAGCTTATCTGTGCTCCATCCTTCCTCATGGAGGTATGGAAGTGTAAAGTAAGAACAAGACTGAAAATTGGAAACCAAAACTGTCTCTCTGAGACATTAGAGACAACCTCTGAAACTGCCTTTGCTGTGTGACCTACCTTCCAGAGGCTTTGAACCTCTTGGTACTGCTTTGGGCATAGCTGGAGTGTGTTCTGGTAAACATGCAGTGGGTTAGCAGCCTGCAGAAGGCCAGTAGGTATGGATGTGGAGGTGGGTTGTGCTTAGAGCAGCTCTGGAGATGGCTCTTTCGGAGCCCTTAAGACATAGCCCAAGTACAGGGACATGTGCAAAACTAACAGTGGAGCTGACGATTTCATCTTAGTCTTTCTAGTTCAGTGTCACCAGGTCCTGTGATTTCCTGGAATCATGCGAATCTGGTGAGGACTCGTATCAGTCTTGTGAGGATATGAGAAGTTCCAGCCCCACTGTGGATTTCAGCCCTCCACAGGACAGAACTCTTCTGTAAAGCTGCTTTCCTTCCTTCTGTACCGCTAGAAGCAGCGGCAACAGTAAGGCTAGGACGGGAAGCAGAACTAACCCCCTGTCAGAGCGAAGAGTGACATGTGGGGGTGTGAAAGAGCTCCTGAATTCGCGGTCAAGTGAACTTGAGAACAGTGGTAATATGACATACGCTATCCCCTTATCTTTTGGGGATAGCTGAGGGAGTAGAAACAAAGACCCCTCACCAAGGACAGATCTAATCTTAAACAGGATATTTTTTTTTTCTTTTGGTGTAATCTCACACTTTTTATTCAATGATTTTGAAGCTACACAGGTGCAGCTAACAATGGATATGCCCTGTTATTGCTTTGCTACTTCACAATTTTTCCCAACTGATGCACTTTCACTAACAAAGTAATTTTGGCATTCTTGAAAATCTCTCTCTTGTCTTTAACGTAGTCTTGGAGCCAGTAAAGCGTTTAACATCTGCTTAAGCATATTTCAATTACTCACCTAAGTGACTTGATTAAGTAGTTTCTGGTAGAGCCACAATTTGAGCCTTTCACTGCTTTAAATCCAATGCCTTTGTAGTTGTTGCTCATTATAATCTAAAACTTGCTATAACACTGTGGATATTTTTATTGTGCATTTTACCTTAAAACCACATTATTTCCTTACTAAGCCCTAGCTCTATGAAGAGAATTAAATGGCATAAAGCATCACACTTGAATATTCAAGTACTCTAGAAGAAAAGAAAACTGGAATTAATGGAGCTGGATAATAAGAGTAACTTCAAGAACCAGGAGCTGTGACAAGCTCCAAAGCCACGAGTCTGTTGCTGAACTCATCAATGGTGTTATGATGTGGTAGAAAGAGAAGATAACACAGAATCTATGTTGGACTACTTTAAATTCAAGACCAGGACTAAAAGATGGAACTGGCAAGTCACGTGCAGCTCATAGTAGGGCCACTCTTTTGTTTTGTTTTTTCTTAAAGGAGATTCTAAAACTTTTTTCTTTTCTGGCCATATTCCATGCTGGAAGGAGCAATGCTCCTCTCATGTGGTTTGAAATATCCAGCTGCTTGGCCAATGATCTCATGCACCAGGGCATATGGAATGACGCTCTTTGCTTGCGTTAGTGTATTAGCACACTGCATACAGCTATTAATTTTCTCTAACCATTCACAGCTCAGCACTGTAGTGTGTGTTTTCCAGTATACTCTAATGGAAATCTTGAAAGCTGTTTTATTGTCTCTTTCTTGCGTCTTTAGAAATGTCTTAGGATTACATTTTCAATAAGATCTCTTCAAAATATTTCAGATTTGGAAAACCTTTTCCTGAAGCATATTACTATAGGACTGGGAGTGCAGGCTGGCAAAACTGAAATGCAATCCACTACCCTCTGCTGCAACTCAGATTTCCTGGGTACCTTTATTTACAAGAATATATGGCAGAAAAGCAATAGACCAAAAATCATTCACATTTGAGAAGTCATGAACCTCCTTCATGAGGACAGAACCTCATAATGGGGTTGCTCGACACTCCCATATCTAGTTCTGTCCTTGAACAGAAGAAATAGTGGCTACATGACGATGCATTTAATGCAGAGTAACATTTCCAGAAATGAAGCTCTTATCCATTACTTCTGTGCAGTGCTTTGCCCTGTTATACCAAAGTTAGCGTAAGATTTTTCTACCATGGGATACTGATGTAAGCATCAAATGCATCCAGATGAATGCTGCCCTTGACCTGATTCAGTGCACTAGGGCTAACCTTCTTGTTGGTTTGTGTTTTTTCCTAGAGTTTCACTGAATATAAGCTTTTCAGTTTAAAAAAGGCAAGGACTTACTCCATGTTCACATTACGTCGCTTCATGTGACTACTTCTGTGGCTATTTTTGTAGCCTGTGGTCATATCGCTTAGTTCCTAGAATCAGGATGATAAATTTTAACACTGAACGTTTATTTAGTTAGTAAGCTTCTGTATTTTTTGACTGCAGAGTTCCTCATTTTACTTCTCTTTTGAGCCTGGCTCTTCTGTAAACTGTTTACTATGTTGGGTGGAGTCTGCTATACTTTCCAGAATACCTGCATGTGAAAATATTATTTCTCTTTCCTCTCCCCACCCCCTTTTTTTTTTTTGGTGTTTTTGTTGGGGTTTTTTTTGGGACCAGTCTGGGATGCCAATCCCGTGTGCTTTATACTTGCTTTCTAAAAACATGCTGCACACTTTAATGCTGTTTTGTGTTGCCAAGAAAAGTGCTACGTATAAACAAAAACTGAGACCACCATCTTTTTATATACTCTATGTATAGTTAACACCCCAGATGTTTCTTTAGGTAGACCTGTCAAAGATTTTCAGGTTACTTGCAAAATTTTTGTAAATACAGAACAGCCTTTTAACTGTTCATATTAAACAGGGTGGTATTTCTGCTTCACTGTAAAAACTTTTCTAAGTATTTTTATGTCAGATTGCTATTTTTTTTTCCTGTGTTGGAGAAACAACTGTGTGTTTATCCTACTTAATTAAACAAAGGTCAAGCAAGGGAAAACATGCACTCTCCAGAATTTTGTGAGGATTTTATGAAGGAATAAGAGCATCACTAAATCTGAGCCGTAATTTTTCTAAAAAGCCTAAGCAGTCCTGGATTAGCAGAGCAAGATTCTGACAACTATGGAGCATTCAGCGTATAGATCTGGATCTAAATCTTGCGTCCTGAATTCTTTTCAAATTAGGAGATACGCATTATTTAAACGATAAGTAATGTACATCAATAGATAGATTACTTATTCTTCTTGGTCAAACTGGGGTTTGTCAGAACCCTGTACTTTAGGCAAATTTTGGACACAGAAAATCTGCCCATTTGGTATTTCAGTAATTGGACTAGGAGGGAAGTAATCGACTGGCTGTTCAGGATGGAAATCAATCAAAATCAGATCAGCATAGATCAGAAATAGGAAAGGGATGAAAGTGTCTTGAAATTACTTAACTGAGATGCTGTCACTTAAAAGTGACAAACTTTGACACTATTTTTGTAATATTGGCTGCATTTTGTAAAAGTAGAAATTAACTTCAAAACGACTGTATATACCCCTTTGGTGGGAATGTGCTGTGTAATTCTATCATACTTCATGTACTTGCTGCGTACAGTAAAACATTAAGATCTGTATTTTAATATTTGAGATGCATGTAAGTTGAAATTTGTTAATTCAGTTCACAGATGTCATCTCTAAATGTGGTAGTCAAACTGTGAGAAGTCCCATTACACAAATGGAAGGCACTGGCTTTGTAAATTAATTCTAGAACTGCCCAGTTGTACCCCGTCAATAGGGCACGTGTTCTGCTTTCACTGTGGTCTGTACGGAGATAATACAAAACCAAAAATTTGATGTGTAAGAATATTTCAATATTGTTCAACTCTAGCATATCTCATGTAGCCATATCTGTTTGGCAGTATAGTGAAACTGCAGGACAACTGTTGCCAAGAAGTGAAGATAATTTTCATTATACAATAAGAATTATTGGGCGAAGTTTTATAGTTGGATATTGAAACAACGGATTGCAAGTCTTTGCTTCTCAATTTTGTTCCTGATCTCTCTCATTAATTCACCATGTGCCCTTACACAAAAAGGTCTCTCTCTTAATTTTGAAGTAACAGCTAAAAGGATAAAATGGTTGCAGGTGGTTTAGAGTTTAAAGATGCTACTCTAGAGACTCTACATAAGCTACTGATGTTAATTTAAAAAAAAAAAAAAAAAAGCTGAAAGGATCTTTCCCTCCAAACCGAAGATGGCTAAACTGCAAAAGTTGTTTCTAAATGAGAATTTAAAAACATTTGGCTCTGGTATTTTAAATACAGAATAGTAAGGTGAACACAAAACCCAAAAGGCAACTTACAGAAAGCATAAAACTATAAAAGACTTTTGAATGCACAGATATAGAAAATTGGCCTCTAATTCAGGAAAACCTTATATTGATTGCTATGACATGAGCGGTCACAGTAGGGGGGGGGGAAAGCTTTTTTGTTTGTTCCAGCGCTATCACTGGATTCATTGTGGGTTGTGAAGTGCTGTGAAAACTTAGGGTAGGAAATGCCTACAAGTACATACCAGAGGACCTACCTCCTGAGTCTGCCAGTTCTTATTCAAATCTATCGTTTTAGTCCCTACGAGATGACTATATCAGCATGTGAGAGGTACTTGTCTTATAAAAATAACCTTATTTTTCTCTGTCATCCTTTTATTTTCCCAGCTGAAGAGTCCTAATCTAGTTAGGTGCTTATCATGTAGAAGCTGGTTTATATCTCAAAACCCCCACTTCCCTTTATCTGTTCCTCATTTAAGTTTATTACACATGTATTCTGGCACAGGAACAGATCTGCATGCTGTATTCAGAATGTGGGTACATCCTTGATTTATACAATGCAGTAAGTACTCTCTTCTGTTTTGTTCTCGGCTCTCATCCTGAATTCCTAACATTGTTTCCCGTCTTAACCATTGCTGAGCACTGAGCTGGCATTTTTAGGGAGCTATTCACAATAAATCCCACATCTCTCTATCTGGTTGACAAGAGCTAAACCAGAGCCCCTTACTGTTTACATATGATGTAGGCTGTCTTTTCCTAGACTGTTGGTTTGCATTCTCTCATATAAGATTTAATCTCCCATTTCATTGTCTAATATTGCGCTTTTTCAATGTATGTGTTTTAGTCTCAACTATCTTGAACAACTGTGTTTATCAGCAAACGTTCTTGCCTTCCCATTTACTCCCATTGTTCTTTTTTTATCACATTATGAAGAAGTCATATGGGCTTTTTTCAAACCAGACAATACCTATAGTGTAAGAGGTAAATTAATTATAACATATGTGGAATTTATGAACAGTACACAAAACCCCCTAATTTAGCAACTTCAGCTCTGATTGTATATAATAATATTGCAGCTTATGTCAGTGTGGTAAACAGATGAGTGAGAAAGTATAGCCTTTGAGATATACTTTGCATATGCAAAAAGATACTCTTTCTGGGATCACAGAGTTGCTAACTACTCAGGATGCAGTTTCACAAACCAAGTAATTGGATCTGTAGGCTGCTGCCAAATGGGGAGATTCCAGTCTCTGCACACCTCATCCACTCGTTGAGCCTTCCTGCATCGATCAAGAAGTGCTGGGACTGTGAGATTAGTCATGAAAACATAAAAATCTGATTCACTACGCAGTGTTATGACTGCTAGATCCAGTGTGAGAGAAGGGGCAGAAACATGCAGCTGGGGCTGAAAGGGGAAAAAGAGACTGTCCCTTTGACAGCACTGTATAATTAGGCTGTTACATGTATTGTGAAATGGCACCTAAGCCCTAAGGCATAGCAGTGCTCCTACTTTTTCTTTACAGAGCAGAAACAGAAGGTGCAGTGAACTTAACCAAATCTACACTTTTTCCTCCATGTGACAGTCAGGAACGTAGCCCAAGTGCTCTGCTGCAGCGTGAAGCTCTAACCCCAGACAAAAAATCATTAAAAGCTTGGCTGCATTGTCAGATCTGTGACTGGCTTTGAGCA
This sequence comes from Himantopus leucocephalus, assembly GCA_003993805.1. Classification (NCBI taxonomy): domain Eukaryota; kingdom Metazoa; phylum Chordata; class Aves; order Charadriiformes; family Recurvirostridae; genus Himantopus; species Himantopus leucocephalus. The sequence goes on along the minus strand of RSEF01000012.1, from coordinate 5,678,705 downwards.
CATCATGTGTGATTGTTATGCAGTTTAGTATTCACACTGCTTATGCTGAAAGTGTTGGAAAATTAAGCCAAAAAATGAAAAGTTCTCTAATGAAATACAAAGACTGACTCAGTTAAATCTGTCTGATAGGGTCTAATTTTAGTAAGAATAACTTGAAAAACTTTTTTTAGCCTAGTTCTGTAACTTCTATGAATTGAAAAGTCCTATGCAACGTCTTAATTATAAATAGATAAATGCAGTTGGCATTCTCAGTGGGAAAGCCTACTGGGTGGCATACATCTAATGCAGCACAGGTGATGCAACAACTTTGGAACTGATGGCAGCAGTGAAGGCGGGGGAAGAGAGAAAGGTATGAAGGCAGATAGTGATTAAGGCTGCCTGATAACAAACAGCAAAAAGGCTACTGTTTACTTTTGTAGTATCAATGGGAAATCAGAATAACAAGTTCAGGTTAAGCTTAAAAATAAAGCAGTTTAGACTGTTTGAAGGTAGATGCTAATATAACTGAAAGCAGCTGTATAGCTTATCAACAGCTGCTTCGGTATGACATACTGACATTCATTTATTCTGAAATGCTAATGAAGACCAAGGGTGTTATGCCTTGTAGTAAATAGTTGTGGTAAGAATTGTATTTATATGGCTTATTGCTTTGTAACTTTTCTACTGCATTAAGTTATTGTGAAAGAATAATTCTCTATTCTCTCCTTCTATGAAAAATATTTCCTTGAAACTGTTATTCTTTCTTTTCCTTGAATGAGGAATGCAGTATTCAATGTGAAAACTACCTATTTAACAAGAAAATAGTTGTTATTTTTCATAACCTACATAAATGATTATTTATAATACTGCTCAACTTTGGCTACCTAGCATTTTATATCCTTGTCAGTCTTTTTTATAAAACATTATTTTCAATATGTTCTTATCTCTTTTGAAAGACTGCTTAGGTTTCTGGCCCAGCGGAATAATTGAATTTACTCGGGATTATCAAATTCTACAGTACTAGCTGCTTCCAAGTAGCACTTTCTTACCAGGAACTTGAACTGCAAAGCAAAGGTAATTAGAACATGCTGGCTTTTTGCCAAATTCCAAGGTAGGCTTCCTTGGCAAGCATCATCTCAAATGTTTCATATAAGTTGTTCTACAGCAGTTCCATTTTCCTCTAGGAAAAGCTATTTTATAGAAAGGGAGTCCTGGCGATCCTTACTTCTTGACTATTTTATTATTTATTGTTCCATATCACTATGCAGCAGTAGCATATTTTGTTGTAAATTCTTTCCATTGCTCACAAAGCCACACAATCATCTTGAAGCTTTCCTCAGAGAATTCCTAACTTCCTACAAAAACAAGCAACAAAAAGCTACCAGGAAAAGTAACTAGAAGATTTTTAATCACTTGACTCTATTTCCTATCCCTAAGAGAAACTAGGATTTTCCACGTTTAACTTAAATACTCCAGTGAATTATGTGGCCTGTATTAAACCAAGTCTACAATTTATTACTTTATATGAATTATATTGTGTCAAATATGAGAAGAGATCCTATTTCTTACCCATACTCAAAGACTTCCTAGGATTGCTACAGAAATGGAAATTCTTCTTGAATAGGCCCGTTATATCTTTCGGTCACTTAGATGTGAGATTTCATTGTGTTTTTCAAATGTATGAAGTAGCAGCCATCTCTCACTCCTCCTGATAAGTAAGTTTCTTAAATCCCATGTTTTAAATATAAAATACTAGCTAACACATGTGCACAATAACTCAATGCCTTTAACTTGGAGTTTATTGTAGTAACACTCACTACTGTCCTCCAGATACCAGAGGAATTGGGATATATTGTAATGTCAGATTTCACCACTGCGAGGACAAATTGTTACAGTTATGGTAGTGCGTGAAGCTAAAGCTTTGCATTGATAACATTTCAGCAGTCTAGACTGCTCTAAGGTGTGTTCAAATGAAAATATAATTGCACTAAGGCTTGGCACATATCATTATATATTTGTGCATTTAAAAGTAATGGACCACCTTGGAGAGAATCCGGAAGCAAAGCAGAATGCCAGGTGCATCTGGAAGAGATGAGTTTTCTTTCTTATAGTCAATTTACTAGTAGAGAGTTTACTAAATTTACTAAATTCTGTCCTCTGTGTCCTCTGATACTGATAGGTAGTGTCTTTTGGCCTTTTGTTGTGTGGTTTGGGGTTTTTTCTATACCCCATCTCAAAATTCTATGCTAAATCTTGCCTTCCTACATCTGTCTGAGCTACACGAAGATGGGTAGGAAAGAACAATCGTAGGCGTTAAAGGGTGAAGTGTAGTAATTATACATAAAGTTATAAAACTAAACAATTTCAGTAATATGCTTTACTATGATAACACTAAAAATCTGAGGTTAGACCTTTGTATTGATGGAAATATCCTGAACTCTCCCAGATATAAACAAACCAGGTGTTAACTATATATATAATTATAAATTAATAAGGTATCCTATATTTCAAATATTCTGGAAACTTGCTTATAAAAATATGCAATATTTAAGAATAAGCATAGTTAACTGCATATTATCAAATGCTAAAGAAGCCTAGGAATAAAAAAGCCAAATCATTTTGCTTGCATTCTTGTCAGCTAAGAGCATGACCCTACTTGAAAACTTGATAAATCAAAATCCATTACTTGAGGAAATAACTTTATTGCTTTGTACTGAATGTTTCACCCAAATATTTAGTTAAAATAGCTAATCTTGAAGCCAGTGACCCTGAAAACTACAAAAAGTGAGATAACTTACCCAGAGTGCTGGGTGAAAGCTTTTGAAGACTGCATGCACCAACATAAGATATCTTTGGCCATACTGTTTCTTATTCACTGTATGGCCCTCACAAAAGGAGGAAAAAATCCACTTTTGTTTATTTTCAAAAGACAATCTTAAAAGAGGTATATCTGTTAAGTATGTCCTCGGGGGATGTCTCAGCAATTGATCCTCCTCAGATAGCAATAATGCTTTTGAGTTTCACCCCACTTGCCTCAGGAAAGATTTAACTTTACTTCAACTACAGAACCAGCATAAAGCCCCACTGACCCTATAATACTGCAAGTAATATTCTGTTTAGAACTAAGGTAATAGCATGGCGCATATATAAAAGAATTAAAATGATGGTATGTTGAAGTCATCAACCCACAAGTTGGAATTGTAAGTAAATATATGCTATATACTGGCAATAAGAATTTCCTATTGCTTTTCCTCTGTCAACTTTGCATGTATTAGGGAAAAAAAATACCCTCTTCTTTTTTTTTTTCATTTCTTGGCTGAAAGTTAGTGTGTGAACACAGAATCGGGATATTCCAACTCACAAAGATGTTTGCAACACTTACTTTATGAAGAACAGGTCCCCCAAACCAATTTTGCCTTTTTTTTTTTTATTTGGCCTTACTGTCAATTAACCTGATGTCTCAGCAATTTTTTTAGCAGTTACTTAAATTGTTATGTCACTGTTCTGTTTAGGTGAAATGCAGAAGAAAGGCTTACATAATTTGTTGCTAATAGAAAACTGCTGTCTCCACCAGAAATAAGTTTGAACTTAAGGAATGTCTGAATAAATTAATCTGAATACATCTCAGTATTAGATATACATCTTGAAAGTATTAAAAATACTCAGGTACAACCAGACATGTTGATACTTATTTCTCTGCAATTGCTGAAAGATTTAACAAATCTACTAACACAGCATACTAGAGTTTTGCAGTGAGGCATAGCAATAGACTTGTATGTTTGCATTCCTTTGACCTGATGTCTTTGCTAATTACTGTTCAAGTAATCTAGTTGTTTTGCTCATAGCATTGTTTTGGGTTTTTATTATCTTGCAAAAAAAATTAAAAAAAGTTCTTGCAAAAATAAGACTAAAATGAACAGCATCTCGTATTAGAAGCTTTAAACATAATTAAATTGCCTTTTGCACTGGAGGAAAAGAATATCCTGATGCATATAATCAATCCAATTACCACTGTGCAGTCTGAGAAATGAATTTGTAGCAACAAAAAAGCCTTAACATATTACAAACATCTGACAAAAACATCCCCCACCTTTATAATCAGACTAAATTAGTCATATACATATGCAGGTTTTTTTAAATAGCATACCTACACTGGTGTCCTACTGCTTCCTCTCAGAGCTTCACATGGTGAAATCTACTGATGTGTTCTGCTGCTGCTAAGAATAATGCTGATACCTGTAATAGAGACGTGGTCCATTAGTACATACTGAAATTTTCACCAATGCACCTTAGTCTAGCTCTGAAATACTACATATCAACATACTTTATACAGATCTGTTATGAACTTGTATGGCTACCAAGCTTAATCAGCTTAATAATAAAAATCTTTCACTGTTGTCATATTTTCATTAGTATACTGTTTCTGAAGTTATGTGCTTACAACATAATTTTTAATTGTCATACCCTTCTAAGCACAATTTGCTATAGATGACACTGAGGTACAACGTATCAAAGGCTATCTAAAACACGGGTATACTGCCAAATGTAATGAATGCCTTTGATCACCTATCTTTGTTTATCTGAATGTTTGAGATGAACTTGAAAGACAATGGATAAATAGGCTTGATCTGAAAGCCAAATACTTTTTTTTTGTTACTTTGCATAGCTTTTTATAACAGAATCCAGTAAATGAGAGCTCCATTTCTCTTAGTACATGAATGTATGCACGTGGCTAAAATGAACTTTTGTATTCTTGCCAGATACACTGAACCTTTGAATGATGCCAGGTATTTATAACCTTATACCTATATTCTAATTAGCCTGGCTGTATCTGGGAAGAGCAGTGCTGGAGAGCAGCTTGGATAGATACACTGGCTAGACTGCTTTTGATTCTCTTGTCTCTTAGAATCTACCTTTGATAAAAGCTGAGTGTGATGTCAAAAAGAACGTGAGTGTTTCTGTACACGATACAAACATATAACAAGAATAGGTTCCTTGTCAAAACTATTAAAAAAAAAGGCTTTTTTATGAAGAATCACAATATGAAAAGATAAAGGAAAGTCTACTTTTTTATTTTGTTGCCTATCATCCCTCCATGTTTTGAACATAAATACACACACTCGGATATAGTCAGTTACATATGTGTATGTACACCTCTTCCTACTTTACCCTATTGCTACTGATTCAATATTCATGATTCTTCATAGAAAACTGAAATTTTGCTGTCATCCTAATGTACCCTATTACAATTAATAACTTTTAGAGAAACTAAGTATTGAATGCAGTTCAGTTACCACACACTAGAAATTTTCCATGCACAGGAAAAATAATGCATAGCTTGAGGTTGTGCCAAATCAGATGATCAGTCTCTTCATGCAGCTCTGTATCAGGTGTAATAAAAAAAATAATCTTCTGCAGCTGAGCAATTATATATTCAGGCTAGGCTCTAAAAATGTTTGTCAGGAAAGAGCTATTTATGCTTTGTTATTTTTAAACTGTAGTACTTAGCTCTGAATAGATTTTATTGTGGTTAGACTTTTTCAGAAAGTCTAAATAAACCCAATAAACCAGTTTGGTTAGGTTTCAAAAATAGAATACATGTATAAATCAAAGTGCTGTATTTATTGTCTATGAGGGAGGAATGACTGTTCAAATAGCAACAAATTAAAGCCTAGATTTTTCTTTTCTCCCCTTTTGGAGCTCAAATAACACTTATTCAGACTGAGTATTTATTCACTGTGCAGGTGGCACCCATCAGTTCAGCATCTCCACATTAAATTCATAATACATTATTCTACAATGATTTTCATGCTTTGATATTCTCAGTATACAGTGGTATACCAATTGACTTAGTACTATGCTCCTCTTTGAAGCTTCCTAAATTCTGTCTGTGATGAAAGAAATGTTACCCAGATTCTCGATCCTTCTGATGGGAATCTAACTGCTATCCCTCCAATAAATTTCCAACTACATGAGGAAAAAAACCCCACAGCTACGGTTACCTAATAAAATACAAGCATACCTGTCAGACACAGTTTAACAAACATCACTTTGAAACCACGTGGCTTTAGTGATTTTATTATTATTATTATTTTTCAGTCTGCTTGTGCTGCTTTTGCTAACAAACGCGTAGCCAAGGTCTGTAACAGCAAATGAGTCAATGGACATGGGCTGAGTCATGCAGCAGGCTCAATTGTCTGTAAGCAGGACCTGCGCTTTATGTCTCGGGTTTCAAAGTTATGACCAGCATTCTTATGTGTCACCATTTCTTTTCACACTAGAAGAAAGTTAAATCTTGGCAATAAGTACTGCAAATGAGTATCTAAAATTCAGGAAAGCAACTTAACTCCTCCTGTCTGGAGAAGAGTCTGAAAGAACTGGATGGGGTAGTGCAGTGCCTCTGAATTTTCCTAGAAGCAAATTGCATCGCACTGAAATTGGAGAAGCAGAAATTCTCTGCTGCACTGCATATAACAAGCCCAAAGACACTGGATATCTATAATACCATAAATTATAGAGGGAGCACATAGAGGACTGAAAACTGGTAGAGAGTTTTTTGAGAAGTTTAAGAATGTTTTCATGTAAGATCATCAGTGAAGAAAGCCTAATACAACTTTTTTTTTCAGTAAGAGGTTATTGCTTACTGTTTATAGAGCTGCTCTCTCAGAATAACTTATTTATTACTGTAAGGCTTAATGAAAATGTTTCAAGTCACTCTAAAGTATTCCCACACAAACTTGTATTAAAAATCTACTGCAATTGATGTTTTCATCAAATATTTTTTATTGTTAAGTTTATATAAAAGACAACCCAAGAACCATATAAGTATGAATACCTAATAGATGTATTATAGTATTAGAGATGGAACTGATTCTGGAAGAATATGCAAATCTGTAGAGGATTATAGTCCCTCACATTACAAGGAATTGCATATGGTTTTTAGAGAAACATGTTTCTTAAATGAAAGTGTTAAAGCAGTAAAAAAGAAGAAAGGAAGGAAAAAGTAAAGATAATAACTTAAAATTATATGCAGAATGAAGTGGTCAACAGATAAAGCAAAACTTGTTTGTAGGACTGTGGAAGCAACCATGGCACAATTTATTTACCTCAGGCAGTGTGTCTCGTGGGGTGTGCACGCTTGTGTGTATGTGTGTGTAAAATATAACAAAAGAAACTTTGTGTGACAGCTCTTGGTAACTGTCTTTAAAGCACTTAAATTGGCTTGACCCTGCAAGTAAATAAATTAAAATGAATTTTAAAATAGATACTGAAGCATGAAGTAACAACAGCATATATGAGGTTTGTATCAGACAGTCTATTCTGTATCAAAAAGTACACGATGACTTTACACTGAGATGAAGATTTACTGAAGAAAATCCTTAAGGGTTAGAACCTGCAAATACACAAGCCCACGCAACCCCGTCTCATCGCCTGACTGACTTCCCCTCGGTTCTCTGAATGCAGGACTTGGTTAGATGGATCTGGTTCCAGAATCCAGCCTTTCCAGGGAAGTAATGAAGTCACTAAGTGCTTAATCTATGACTGATTATAAAGACTGAAGCTTTTGGAAGGAGGTGTTTTGCGTTGTGCCTATGCAAGTCAGGTGTTATTTTCACAAGGAAAAGAAAAACTCCCAAGACTTAGGTTCGTGATTTGGCTGAAGAGATGCTGAACAGAGTGGAGAAAGGTAGGCACCGTAGTCAGCTCAATATCAACCACATTTAGTTGGATACGGATAAAATAAAAAGTTAAGAGTTTGTTCAGGATAAAACAACAAAAATAACTAATGTGAACAGACTGTGCTATGGTTTCCATTCCAGCAAAACAAGTTTACTGCTTTAACAGCTTCATATATGATGTCCTACTGTTGTAAAGTAATGTATGCAATTTAAATTCTACAATGCATGAAAAAACCCAAACAAACTATAAATTATGTTCCCACCCCTCTTTGATAACTTCAGTGACATGGGGAAATAATAAAGTCTTTCAGCTGAAATATAAAATATAAATAGTTTATGCACCCTCATACAAATAAGGAATTCCTTATTTGGAGTACGTCTCTTTTAGGTTGCTATTGCTTGATTTGTTCAAGGCCGCTTTTTTCATGGCCTCTGTACGTTGGGACTTCCTTTGCATCTAACTTGATTTAAATTTTTCCTAAGCAATGTTCTTTTATTAAAAAAAAATCTTAGGGGGAGAATAAGAGAATAATTTATAGCATATATAAAAACAACATGCAGAAGCACAATGCTTTGAACGTGGCTCAGGCTGAATAACTCTGGATTAAAATGGCAAAGTTTGTCTATAGCAATCCTTGGCTTGAGGAGTAAGGGAATATTTGACACCCCAAATTCCATAATAAAGTGTGTATATACACATTTCTTTTTTTTTTCCAGCCAGCATTACATTCCTAATTCTTGCTACTGATTCTTCTGAGGCTTATAGGTATTTCTGGTACTAAAGATGAAATTAAGGTTATGTGATGCCACTTAAAACATTTCATACTTTTTGAGACTCCCCAAGTAATCGCAGCTAAGTAGACGGAGAACACATGAATACTGCACATAGCAAACTGAACTACAGCAAGTATAGAACAGGTTTAACTTTTGCACACTACTTTTCAGCAATCAAGATTAAAACTCTTCTCAAAGATGGTCACTCAGTATCATTCATTCCATTTTTAACTATGAGGAAACTGAATTCTGCGAAGCAGAGATAGCTTTGCCTGTGTGACATATCCACTGGATGAAAGGGCGTTCCCAAGTCTGTAACCACTACACAGATTTGCCTATATCTCGAGATAAGTTACTGTCACAAACTCAGCCTGCTCTAAACCCTAGTGGCACTGGTTTTCATTCTCTTTCTAATCACTCCTTGGGCTGCTTTTTATAGAGGTAGAAAACACTTCAGATGGTGAAAATGTAAGATTTGATTATGCCAGGACAAATGAAAATCTAATACTGGGACACTCACCTGTTAAACCTATTGTAAACCCAACCACTAAACACAAACATAAACCAGATCAACCTCAGGAAGAATGCTAATAACTTTCAGTTTATTTTGGAAAGTTTGTTCAATTTTTTTTTCCCCTTCAACTTTAGAGTTGCAATGTTTGAGTTTCTTTGCTTCATTTCCTTGTTTGCTTTTCTTTTTCTTTCTTGTAATTGTTGTGTTTCTTTGCATGTACTACATTGTTTAACTATCTAAAATTTGGCTTGCTTTCCTCAGTATCTGCGTTCATTTGTTCCATGACTACAATCCTTGGTCCTCCTACTCTTTTAAAAGAAGTTTAAAACGTTATGAATGGTCTTCTGTCAAAACCACCTCTTCTGGAGGTGGCTATCCCTCTTTTTTTCCCTTTTTCTTTTTAAGTTTCTCATAGCATGTTCTTATTCATATTTTACATTACAATATTTTAAGTTCCTTTTGCATATTTAGCCAAAATCTGTACTACTGTCTACCATACTACATGGATATGCTTAGTCTTAAGCCAGCTGAATATTTATTGTACACACTGCTTTGTGTTTGTTTCTCCTGGGCCAAGTCTCGCAGTCAGATACATGGATATGATTCCTGTTAAAGTCACGTAAACTGTGTATGTGCATTACAGGACTCCTTCAGTCTAAATGTGACACTTAGGAGAAAAGCTACTCTGTAAAAATTTGACCAGACTGATTCACATTAATAATTTTTGTCCTTGATAGATACCTTCTTGGTCTGGATTTGTTTTTCTGTTTTTTTTCTGGTAGGTTTGAGCCCATGGCAATGGGGAAGAGAAAAAGAAGAGAATAAGCGCTTTTCCTAGTAGAAGGTTTGAAATCTCCATGTGGTTTGTCTTCTAAGAGTGCTACAGAAGCTTAGTGAAATCTTTCTTTTAGCAATAGCCTCTAAATTGAAAGCATTATTACACTGGAATAAGTGGGTAACTTCTAGAACATATGGGAATAAAGTACTGAATCACAGTGTTCTAGAGACATGGAAATTTCTGTTTCAGCCTTCTAGAGCTGCTGGTTGCCATCCCCATTTCAATCTCCTATTACTTGGCAACCACACCTCTTCCTGGAGGGCACTAGTAGCTAAAGACTTTGTATGTTTTTTTCTTATTTGGTGCTTAGGAGACGCAAGCCCAACAGTGCTGCTTTTTTTTCCTCCTTGCCCTCGCTATGCCTCTATGAGCTTAATGTGACTTTAGCTGAACTCAAGCCTTGGTTTGTATCAGAATAAAGCTTATTCTGTAGAGAAATCCCAAATAAGGCTGAGAAAATTTTGCTGGAGGCTCTTTTTAGAGAAGTGCTTATTTAATTAACAATTAATGTAACTTATATGATGGTAAATGCAAATGTGTACGCTCTTTAAAAACAGTTCTAGGAGAAATGTTTTCCCTTGCAATGGCTATCCTTAGAAGTCTTGTTTTGGGATGATAAATTAACTGTTTACCATTTAAGGTGCAGTGCTGTACATTTTCAAAGCCTGACCTAAAATAGGTCAGTTTGTGGTGCACTGGCAGTACCTTAACCGACAGTGGAGTCCTTCACTGTCTTTACTCTTCTTACATGGAGGCAGCGCCGAGTTACACAGAGGGGATTGCTGCCTGACTGCTGCTGTTCCTCGTCTCCTCCAGGAAAAGAGGTTGCACGCTATTTTTTTTTTTTTCCCCTTTCTCCCCAGATACCTTTCCCAGCAGTTCACACCCCACCCCTCTCAGCACGTACCGCCCCTTGGGAATTTCTGCCTCTTCCCTTCAGAAACAGGGTTTGCTTTCCAACAGGTAAGACTGACGGGCTCTGTTCTGCGGCTGAGGCGGGGGGCGGCCCGGCCCGCCCGTGCGCCCGCACCCCTCGGCCCACTCACTGCCGATGCGCCCCGCTTAATTAATTGTCAAACAACCAAAAAAGGTTTAGCCTAAGGAGGGCTGCAGGGAGGCGACTGTAACGCCAGGCTGGCGGCAGCGCTGTGGGCGCCTCGGCAGGCCTGAGGGGAGGCGGCTCGGCGGGCCCGCTCCGGCTTCCCCGGCGCAGCGGCAGAGCTCATCCCCCCATCCCCTTCCCCCCGCATCGGTTCACCGAGAAGGGGTGTGGGGGTGCGCCGAGAGGCGGTCGGGAGCGCCTCGCTTCGCCTCACCTCCCTCGGCGGCCGGGCGGGGGCAGCCCGGGGCGTCTCAGCCGCTGCCGCCGCTCCCAAATGGCGGCCGGCTGAGGGGAGGAGCGCGCTCCATCGACAGCTCGGCGCTCGGCGGTCAGGCCGAGGGGCGGGGAGGGGGAGGAAGACGGGAAAAGAAGGAGAGACAGGCGAAAGGGAAGGAGCCGAGTGCCGACGGGTCGATGGGCGGAGGATAAATGTCTCGCTGAGTGTGAGGCCGCCATTTTAGATGAGGAACGAAACGAACGGCGCCGAGTGGGGCAAGAGCCTGGAGGGAGCCGCCGGCGGGGAGTGACATAGGTAGGAGCGGCGTCGGGCTGGTGAGCGGTAGGGGACGAGGCAGGGAACGGGGGAGAGAAGGGCTCCCCCTCCTCTCCTTTCTCCTCGGCTCTCCCTTCCTCGGTGCTGGCGCCTGGAGCGGCGCCGGCTGCTCCCAGCGGCGGCTCAGCCCCGGGCGCGCTGACCCGGCCTCCGCCTCGGCCGTGAGGGAAACTAGCGCGGGGGAGGGCGGCCTGACAGGGACCGGGGGGAGGAAAGGATGGCGCGGGGGGGAAATCGGCCGTCTCCCTACCTGCGGGTGGCGGCTCAACGCGGAGCCCTTCGACTACTGCGCGCCGCCGCCGGGGCCGGCCGCCCTCCCGCCTCGGGAGGGGAGGTTACGCGGCGGCCCGACGCGGGCCGGGGAGCGGGGAAGGTGCCAAAAAGCCCGGGGCGAGGTGTGTGTGGGGGGTGGTGGTGTCCGTGCCCCACCGGGGCTGCGGCGGGTCAGGTGGGAGGGAGGTGCGCGGCGGCCGCCGCCGCCTGTCAGTGCCAGCGCGGAGCCCCGGGGCCGAGGCGGGTGTGCTCCGGGGCTCAGGCCCCGCACTGCCCGGCCCGGCGCTGTGGCGGCCAGCGGGCGGGATGAGCAACGGGCATCCCGCAGGGAAGCAGCTGGAACGGTGCCCGGGGCGGGGGGCGGCGGCGGTGGTGGTGCCGGTGGTGCCCGGCGGTGGCTCCGCTGGCCCGGTCCCCCCCCCGCCCCGGGTCTGCGCTCCGTGGCTGGCAGCCCCGCGCCTCCCGCGGGGACTCCCCAGCCTTTCTGCTGCTTTCATCTGCCCTCTTCCCAAACCCAGAACGGAAAATGCGTTGTGTTAGCATAACTGAATGCGTTCCGCTCAGGCATTCTTCAGTTTGAGCCGCTTGCTTGATTTTTATTTTTTTCGACTTAGATTCATTTGAAAAAAAAAGGCATTTGAATACATTAGATTCTTCGGTTTCCCAATTTCTTCTAAACTGTTACAACTTTGCCATGTGTAAATGGTGTTACTCCAGAGTTGGGGCTCAAAGATTGTGCTGTTTCTGGACTCTTTTTACCTGCAATCTAAATGTACGTGCAGATAACCTGCCCGTGCTAACAGCAACACGTCTCTTGTCCATTGTTCGTCTTGCCTATGTAAGGCTAAGCAATTTGTGTAGAATTTTTTTTTTTAACCTTCTTAGCCTTTAAGCGACATCCATTAAATACAGAGACCTTACCTGGGACAGTGAGCTCTCAAAACCAGTTGTAGTGGATTGCTCCAGCACAGCGTGCATTCCAGATGGAATTGTAGGTTGTCATAGGTGTGCAAAACAAGAAGGGTCTGTAATGGAGTAAAATTAAGATTCTTCAAAAACTGAAGCCAACTTAAAATATCTGAAAATAGTTTTGTATGAAAGACTTTTAAAATGTCCTTTATTTTAATGGTTCTGAAAAACTCAGCTCCAGATATTGCCTAAAGGATCACTGCATTGGGTAAAATGAGGATATAATTTGAATGGACGTGCTTATCCTTTAGGACACATCTACAGTGTTGGTGCAGAAGAAAAGATTTGATTGGTGAACATGAGAGTTAATTTCAGGCAGTTCAGTTAAATCTGTTCTGTGGACACCCGTTCAGAATGGAAGTGGCTTTAATTTAGTTTGTCTTAATGAATATTTTCTGTACATAAACCCTAAGGCTACAATTAATCATAAAAAAGGCATGGATCTGTATATATGTTCAAGAAATGGATGACTGATTAATACAGCAAACAATTTAATCTTAGATCATTAAATCAGATGTGAACTAGCTTACTTGGGTTGGAGCAGTGGTGCTTTCAGAAATCTGGAATGTGTTTTTCTTATGGTTTGTTGTCATACTTAATATCTTCAGGACTGGACAACTTATTGTGCAACACTGCTGACTAACCTGCTTTGAAAGAAAATCTGGAAGTAGCAGAGAAAATACCTATTTTTTTGCAAAGAAGATGTAAAACTTTTTTTTTAGTTGAATGCCTTTGGCGTGTACATAAAATTTTCCATTTTTTTTTCTTTAACAACAGCAAAGTCTATTCAAATTACATGTGAAGTTACTGCTGTCTCAGGGCCTGAACTTACTACAACTTATTAAAATAACTCATATTTCATAAACCACAAACATGACCCACGGAAATCATTGGTCAGCACTTCTTGGTATGCTAAATCAGCACTAGTTTCTTCTGGGACGTATACTCCCCTCCTCCCCCCAGTTTATTTATTTGGCTCCTTCATTGTTGGGAAACCAGGAGTTGAGGAAAAAACAAGTTTTCCTTGTTTTCTGTCCTCAAAAACAAATTAAATTGAGATGATGAGAGCTGTTGGTTCTAAATCGTCTGTAGGAAATGAGAACCAAAAGCTGTTAGTTCAGGTTACTATGTATAAATGCAGGAGTTGTGCTGATAAATTCACTTTTGTGTTACAGATACAGAATGTTTAAATTATTTTTATATTCCTAATAAAGTTATGAGAGCAAGTGAACTAAGAAAGTGTAGTTCCATACTGATTTGTATTTGGGACTGCTGCAAACATGCTGTCTTTCCCTTCCGTGACACCTTCAGTCATTCCCTTTGCCATACTTGTAATACCTCTGGCACCCCTTGCTCCCCCATTTTTGCTATTGCCTCCAGATTTTTTTCTCCTTCTCCTCTCCCTCTATTCTTACATTGCTTGTCTACCTTCTTGGCCTGCCAGCTGGGCAGGAGGGAGGGTTTGTTCTTGGTGGTGATGTGCTGCTGCAGCTGGCGCACCAAAGGTTCGTGCCGTGGTGCCCCGGCTGATGAAGAGGCCGGCACAGCGAAGGATTCTTCCATACTTTAGCTTCCTATTTCCATAGCCTCTGGGAATTTCATATTCTTGATGCCTCTACCTAACTGTTTAGTTGAAATAAGATAATGTGTCCAAGAGCTGCTGGAGGAGAGGCGGAAGGACAGCTGGGTGGCATGACGATGTTAAGACCAGTTGCCTAGGAAACAGGGGTACCGTTTTTTTTTTTGGTGCAGGTGAATTTCCGAAACTTCCATGCAAATTCAGCTTGAAACAAAAGAATAATTGAAAAGGATGATTGTTTTGTAAGAAATAATTTCCTGGACCATCTTCAAGCTTAAAAATGCAGAAATCTAAAGACTGTGTAACTGCATGGAGAGAAATAGGAGTGTGCGTTCTGTTTCTCATAAAAACATCAAATTGCATAAGTCAAAATTAACTTTTCTTGGGAAGTAACAAACATAGTCAAAGCAACATTAAAACTTGTGATTTAACTAAAATTTCAAGCATGGTGAATTAAGCACAATTTCAGGAAGTTTCATATAAGGTCAATTTGTAAATGAGTGGACGTGTTTACATCTGCATTTTACCGATTTGATTGGTTTTATATAATTGCTTGTGCAAAAGTCTTCAGTATTTTCTGGGATGAAATGTATCCGTTGTGTATTGAATAAGTTGTGGAAACATTTTGTCAGCTCTAGAAATTAATTGAAAGAGGCGTTGATATAACACTGGGAAATCAGGTAAAAATTCTAGCTTTATGGTAAATTAACAAGGTATTTTAGCTATGAGCATACATTAACTCATGAGTTTTGAGATATCATGAAGTAGGTACGGCTTACACAGTATGGTATTCTGTAAGGGTAATCCAGATACATATTTAGTGATATTCCTAGTTTTTCTGAAAAGAAAGTCTGTTTTGGACAAACTTCTGTGAATAATTCTCAGTGCTGTGTTGGCTCTTGCTGCATACACTATTTTTTGTAAACAACAATTTTGCTTTGAAAAGCAGCTGGCGCACGTTTATTCCTTTAGTGACTTGAATATTGTGTTTGTACTAGAAATGTCATCTGTTTCACACAAAGTTGATTTTATTGCAGCAGTGTGTACTGACCTTTTACAGTTTAATAGAATATGGTCATCTTGTGTACTGAAATGCTGCAATGCATACAGTAGATGAGGCGCTGTTCTTGAGTCATTTGTAAACGAGTAAAGCATTTTCTTGGTAGACTTCAAAGCTAAGAATCGTAACTGATAATTAATACATAGAATGTTTACCTAAGTAAGTGATTATCCTTTTTTCAGGGTTTTAAGTGACATAGTCGGTATGATTGAATTACATATTTTCCAGAGGTTTTTGCTTGCTTGTGGGGAATGACAAGCTTTTTAGAGCTAAGATTTTAATGCAGAAAAACTCTGGATTCGTATAGGACAGTGTGGTGGCAAAGGCAGGTCACTGGATTTGTTTGCAGTTGCAGGTGTGTCTGTGTTCTGCCGTTTCTCCTATGCGTGTTCCAAAGGTATCCTGCACGCTGGCGTAAGCAAAGCGGAGCAGTAGCACAGTTAAATCAAAGCTGGTTGGTTTTAACATCAGGCAAAAGAGTTTTAGAATTGCCTTGCAAATAATCTGTGCACGCGGTGAGGGTGTAAGTGGCTCTGCCTTGTTTTCTTCGCACTCATCTGAAAATCTGCAAACGGGACCTGTATCTCCAGCTCTTCTGATAAAAGCCCCTTTTTATGATGATGTTGTTGTTGTTCTCGGTTTCGTTGCTCTGTGGAAGCGTTTCACTTGCTGTGTTGTGGCTCTCTGCAGATGCTGAGTTGATTACGGTAGCGCTGCCTGTTTTCTGTTACAACTGCCTTGCATTGCTTCATTTCAGCTTATGCTGCATACTTGCTATTGGTTTGACCCTAAAATACTTCATTTTTGACAAACAGCTGACAAAAGGGTGTTAATTAATATGGCATTCCAATTGAAATACGTAGTATCGGTTAAGAGCAGTTGAGACATCTTGTATATTTTTAGTTCACAAGCTAGAGGGAGGTTGCTTCACTAACTTGCAGCTGGGTGTGGCGTGGGGTTAACCATATTAATTAAAGCTGGCTCAGAGGTTCAGACTTTAAAAAATGGCTCAGAGCCCCCATTACAGTCTTCTGTTAGGTAAATTTTTTTCACTATAGAACAAGCTAGAGTTTTGAAAATGAGTGTTTTGGGAACACCTAGCTGGAGAGACCAGCAAGAGGGACACGCAAGGTAGCGTGCAACTAGCAGAAAGATGTCTTTAATGCCTTTGTACCTTTGTAGGGCTAATATTTAGGTATATATTGAGAAACTTCAGTATATGACTAATCTTCCTTTTTATTTTTCTGTAATGTCTTTTGTTTTGCTAGTCATATGCTTCCAGTATATGTCCCTGCCAACTCTATCAGTAATTTCTGCTAGGTTTTACATATTCCACTTTCTTGTTCCATTCTCAAATATTTTAACAGTGTTTGTTCAAAGTCTGGTCATGCTTTCAATGTTTCCTAGAGTGGCCTTTTCAGTCTGTTAGTGTACCACAAAGGGCACTGCTCTCTCCTTACTCTCTTCCTCCCTGTGGAAGAGATGAAGGATGTCTCCCCCACTGTGACTGCTTGTTGGACAAACAAGTAAATTATCATGCTTTTGGCTTTATTCTATAATTTTCCCTGTTTAGGATAAACTACGTGTGAGATTTTACGTAAGAGTTCCTTGGTGAAACTGAAGGAAGCATAGTGAAACAGGTGAAGATATGTGTACTCCCTTGTGTTTGCCATGGGATTGTTACAGAAATGTAGGAACACAGAGGAAGAGTCCTGCAAAGTACTAGAGCACATGTGGGGAGGACCATTAGACTGGATGGAACCTTCAATGGTGGCAATGTTGATGGGAAGAAAAAAATACTGCTTAATAATATTTTAACTATTTTTTAAAAATTCCTAATTTATTGCTACTTCAAAAATTGCTAGTTACGTTATTCCCAAATTATTATCATAGAAAGTACAATATTTTTGTAAATTTCTTGTAAAAGAAGAAGCAAGGTGGGTTTTAATTCCACTTAATGTGGAGATGAAAGAGCCTGTAATTGCCTCTAGCTTCCAGATGAAAAGGTCTATTTTGATATATAGTGACACTTGTTTGTTGTTTTTTTTAACTTTGTTTTAGAAACTATGATGTAAGTTTCACTGAAAGTTGATCATATTTATGACGTAGGCTGGGACTCCAGCTTCAGAGTCTATGAAACCTTTTTTTATAATTCCAGAAGTTCAGAATTTACCTAGCAATT
>RSEF01000012.1:5646677-5661103 GCA_003993805.1 Himantopus leucocephalus | reverse complement strand
GGGGGAAAAAAATGCAATAGTAACTGTGCAAGCTAAGTGACATCCTGCTTTTTTATAGCTTTCCTTTCCCTCCCTATCTCCCTCTCCAATAACTTTTGAAACCTGGGTCCAATCAATACTAATCTGTAGGCATGAGCAGGCAGAAACCTGTTTGTGGTGTTGAAGATGGGAGGATACTGGTTTCCCTTGTACCTAATTAGAAAGCTAAGCAATTTCAGCCCTCTTTAAGTCAAGCTGCTGGCTAAGGAGCATGAATTTCTTCTAGCAAAACAACATTTCTGTCTCANCTAAGGAGCATGAATTTCTTCTAGCAAAACAACATTTCTGTCTCAGTTTGAGCACTGCTCTAACAGTTTAAAATGTTCATATTGTGACAGTTGTTATCTTTATGTGGAAACACGGGGAAGAAAGCTATCTAGAGTTCAGGTGCCAGGGAATGGGTGCTCCAGGGTGGTTGGAGTCGAGGGGGTGCATTTGCAGAAATGGGCCAAAACGGGCTCATTGGAGGATGGCGCATGCCCAGCTGCGAGAGAATGTAGTAAAGTAGCTTCCAGAGTGTGTTGCAGCCAAAAGAAACAACAAAGTGTGCAAGCCTCTAATTTTATGCTGACATTTAACAAAAAATAAACTGTATTCTGAATTACATCACTCATCTGTGTTAAATGCTTTAGAAGCAAGTATAAAGCTTACGCAGGCAATAATGGCATGCTGAAACAAAGTGTTTGTGTCAGACTGATACCGTGGATTGATTTCAGCTGAAAGTGAGTTCCAGAGCTTACTCTTAGATTTCTCAAACCTTTTAAGTTGACTGTGTAACTTGTTCACTGGCAATCGAGAGGTTATAAAAAGAGAGCCAGCTGATGTTGCAATCTAAGCACTGGCCATATAGTGGAAAGACTCTCCTTTGGCATGTTCACGAGTGCTATTTTTACCCATTCCAGTAAGATCTGCCCTTGTGATGTTAAATTACAGCACAGCACCTGGAATTATTTTGTTTTACAAAAGTGCTGTACGCTCTGAAGAAAATTTTCAATAAAATTGTCAGGCAGATCGTGACTAAAATTGTCATACATTTGAAAATATTTTTTCTTCTGTCACTACAAATAATGCTGCCACTGTAACTGTAAGAGATTCTTTCACTTTTGTTTGCATATTTTATGTCTGGCAGAGATATATATATTTTTTTTTTAATTTTGGTTTCCTTTGTATATTGATTGTTTTGTCTTTCTCAGTTTCTCATGTGGAGACTTTAAATAGGCAATGTGATCTTTAAAGACAGGGAATTAATGGTGTAGCCCAGCAATAATTGTAGTAGGAGGGTTTTGGCATAACTTCTAAAAAGCCTAGCTGATTTTGATTAAATTTTAAGTCGATGGTTCCTTCATACAATAGAAAATGAATTTAATATTTTTTTTCTGGGAATAGATTTTCAAAAAGCATTGCCAGGGAGGGAGTGCTGTGTCTGCCAAGCTGACTGTAGTGAAAACTGGAGAAAACAGCAGGAATGCCGTAACAGTGTAACACTGAGGTTCAGTTGTAGAAGTATCCTGTATAGGATGTCATGTATGCAGCTGTATGACAGTCTGAATCACAGCGCTGAAATGTCTCACGTTTGTCATTACCGAATCCTAAATACAGTATTGTCCAGGTGTATTTTCTAAAACCGTCAGCATCTAGTTCAAAAGTGACTTGACAACACTGAAACACAAACCCGTCATTTTAAAATTCTGTTTCAAACCCTTGTTCTGGCTATTTGTGCAATTAGGTGTATATTTGTAGCAGAACTTTTAATTTTTCAAAAGCAGTGTTTGACACTGAAGTACGACCAGTGGTCAGCTTGCGCGAGTTCAGCGCTGCCCGTACAGAACACCTGCTTCCCTTGCTCCTTCTCTTGTGCTGTGGAGTATCTCAGGTGGAAATCCTGCGAGTGGGCGAACTTCCTCCAGCACAGAGTCGTTTTCTTCTCCCTTGGCTTTGCCATTGTCTTTAGGTGAACAATTCTACTTCTCAGGTTTAATTGAATCTCACATCTGCAATAACAGCTGGTATTTTTGTCAGCTTTTTTTGCTTCTTAAACCCTCCTTGTCCTTTTTGCCAGTTCTGTTAGCAAATGTTCTTACTGATTTTTGTTTTTTGTGTATCTCATGTCTGTCAATAAAAATATGTGATTTTTATTCCCTTACATCTATTACTTTGGTTGCAGGTAGAAATACTGTACCTGCTTCTTCCTTAACCCATCACAGTTGTTTTATGCTATGCCTTCTCTTCTTGATTTGAATATGAGATTCCTTTTTCTTCTTGCTGATTTTACAATAAAAACGCTTTGGATTTTCAGTCTGCAAAACCTCTACCCCTCCTCATCAGTTTTCTCTCCTCTTCTTCATCTAACGTCATCTGTCGTAAAGTTTGTCCCAGACTCTTTCAGCTCAGTTTTTAGCTCTTGTTTTCCTCAGGAAACCAGTCTTTACAAATCTTTTGACCTCTTACCTAAACGTGAGGATCATAACTGTATCCTTGTTTTTATCAGTTTGCTAATTGTCAACCTAGCTACTTTTAAAAAACAAAACCCCAACACTTCCCCTCACCCCCCATGCCTATATTGGTTGCTATGAGGATGTCTTTCTCTGGTCCTCTGCTTGTTCTTAAGGTGCTTTTCATCTTCCCTGTTTTTCTCTGCTTCTGGCCCCCACATAGTTTCTGGTCACATCACTTTCCGCACCTTATTCCTCAGAAATGTAATCTGTTAAAAATAAACAAACAAACAATACCTCCTCCTCCTTGATTCTGTATGGATTATTTCCTAAATATGTCATTATTGCTGACCGGTTGTCTTCTGTTAGAACTAAAGTTCTCAGCTTTTCCTCTGTTGTGCGAAAGATGGAATTCCTTCCTCCCGTCTCCCCAGTCTCCCTCCTTATCTTTTTCCATGATGGAAACCATATTCACAATATTTTATATGTCACATTCCTAAATGTTTGCTGTAGAGAGGTATGCAAGTTAGTAAGCAGGGTAAATGTACAGTGCAGACTCTAAGTAGGTTTTAATTTTAAAATTAATCAGTGGCTCAAGGTAGAGATCCCAAAGCATTCTCCTGGTTTCTTGTTAGTCTTTGGGAGTTTGCCATCTTGGGTAAAGTCGTTGCAGCTTTTTTTTTTTTTTTCTTTTTTTCCTACCTGCTCTATCCAGGATAGAGGACACGTCTAACCAAAAGTGAGCTAGCAATAGGTCACCTCTTCTTGAATTTTTTTTATAAGTACTTGTATTTCATACAAAGAAAGACATGAGGAAGCTGGGACTGTTCAGCCTGGAGAAGAGAAGGCTGTGTCGGGGATCCTGTCAATGTGTAGAAACACACTGATGGGAGGGAATGAAGAGGACACCAGACTCTACTCCAGTGCCCAGTGACAGCACAAGAGGCAATGAGCACAAATTAAAACACCTACTCGCAGGATTTCCACCTGAGATACTCCACAGTGCAAGAGAAGGAGCAAGGGAAGCAGGTGTTCTGTACGGGCAGTGTTGAACTTGCGCACATGAATCTCCATCTGAACATGAGAAAACACTTTTTGGTTTTTAATTTTATTTTTTTTATTATTGTGAGGGTGGTCAAACACTGGAGCAGGTTGCACAGAGAGTCTGTGGAGTGTTTGTGGAGATGCTTAAAACCCAACTGATGGTCCTGGGCAACCTGCTGTAGCTGAGCCTGCTTGAGCAGGGGGTTGAACTAAATCGTCTCAAGAGGTCCCTTCCAGCCTCAGTGACTCTGTGACTGTGTTGCATCTTTGCCTTCTCTAATCATCTCTGCATGGGATTGTTTTAGGAATTGCTAATTAGGATGGGAACTTTGGGTAAGAAAGCATTTTACCACTTACTATCTAGTGAATATTTTTGTATATTTGATTTACACTTCTTTCTTTAACTGATTTGAGCTTCCAATCTTTTAATCGAGACTTCTTCAGCTTCCCTAGGAATTCTTCCTCTTACAGTTAATGCTTGTATGGAAGATACAGATAGCCTTCAGAGGCTTAGCCTCTTCTTACTTCTGTTTGTTTTGGATCCAAGATTTGTCATAACATTTGTGAGTCAGCAAGGTGTTTCTGTGTATAAGTGAGGAACTGATGTCTGAGAAGAAAGTATTCAACTCGTACTTAATTTTTACTGTAGTGAGTTTTTAACGGTAAAAGTATTTTATGATGTTCTTCAATAAGAACGAGATGATGTTGAGCTGGGGTAGCATTTGGTTGTCATGCAGTCTGGCCTTACACAGTGCATCTCATTACACCGAAATGTTACATAAAATAATGAAAGGCTAGAAGGCCCTGAAAACTCTATAAACAGTAGAAGGATGATAAGTTAACTGTAGTGTTGATGTAATTCACAAAATAATGTTTTGGTTATTAATTTGGTATGTTGTGCATGTGTATAAGTTTGTCTATTAAAATAGTAAATATCTTCTGTTTTTGTGTTACCTTCCACAGATGATGTACTTCATCCTTTTGTCATAGGACTTCACTCGCTTAAAGAAAAACTAAAGGTATAAATAACTTTCTCTGGTTATCTTTCCCTTCCTTTACCC
This sequence comes from Himantopus leucocephalus, assembly GCA_003993805.1. Taxonomy (NCBI): domain Eukaryota; kingdom Metazoa; phylum Chordata; class Aves; order Charadriiformes; family Recurvirostridae; genus Himantopus; species Himantopus leucocephalus. The sequence goes on along the minus strand of RSEF01000012.1, from coordinate 5,656,527 downwards.
TGCCCCATTCTTTCTTCTGAGGTCTGTGGGTCTTTCCTGGGGGAAGGGAAGCTCACCCCAACCAAGCTCTGTGCTTGTATTTCTTCACTACTACTGAAACTTGCTTTTTGTTTTTTTTTTTTTGAAAAATTCCACAAAAATGATAGGATACCTACAGTTGTTTCAGTGTTTGCTTTATCAGAAGCATGTGTTTAACTTCAGCTCTTACTTTAGTCAGTCTCCCTGTCTATTTCCTTTGCAGGGGGAAAGCCTTCCTCAGTTTAGAACTGTAGATTTGGTATTTGCCCGTCTTCTCCAAATAGCATTTGCCTTTCCACACAACTACAGGTCTGTTGTGAATAATCCAGACCTAATGTAAATCATGTCTGTGACATTATCTTACAACTGGTGGTCTCTTTTTTTTTTTCTTTTCTGACATTGTGCCTCTGAAACAAAAAGTCTGTTATGGCACTTTGTTAAATATTTAAAAACCCACCCAAACCAGAACTGCAATTTTGTGGATGTATTTAGTAAGATAATGTAAAATAGAGTTAAAATGGAGCATAATTTCTTTTTTGGAGGCACTCAGGACAGTAAATGGTTGACAAAGTCTAAGTAATTTTGCTTGTATACAATCTGTAATTTCTAATTACATTCAGTTTTTATTTGCCATTTTATGCAGGCTTCTTTGCAAATACCAGTGCATAAGAAACAATAAAGTTAGTAGAGCTGTCCAGGCAGTTTGTAACTAGAATACTGAAGTAGCACCATGTTAGATATAGTTCATATTGCAGAAACATATGTTCAACTGTTGCTGGGTGCACTTTATTGTAAAATATAAGGGAGAATAATTGGGTTTATCTTCTCACAGAAAAATATCTCGAGGCCCCTTCCAAACCTTTCTTGGTGCTATTGCCCCTATTCCCTGCCCTCCCCCGGTCTATACGTTGTTTCCATGCCCAGGCTGTGAGAACTGCAGTATTGACCTACCAGTACCACTGCTGGTTCTGGCACAGAGCCCACAATTAATAAACCGAATTTATTAGTTTAAAGCTGGCCTGAGTGAATGCAGAGAACACCTAACTCTTGAATCAGCTGGATCACTGCATCCTATTCTGTCTAACTGTACAGATAATCTAGCATTGTCTGGTATTTTGCAACGTTATTTTAACAGTGACTGTGGTATGTCTGAACTGTACAATTAGCCTGCATGACTAGCAGCTCCCAGCAGTTACTTGAATAACCTAATCTCAGGCTGTGTTCCTTTTTGGCAAAACGTAGGTTGATTTAAAGGCTGCTGTGTTCTCAGTGGTGATGTCCTCAGTGTTACATCAGTTACTACGTGCAGCAGAGGGAGGACAGAGCCAGTAATTCTTTGTGCTGAGATTCTTGGTCACTTTTGTTTAGTGCTTGAGAACTTGTGTGGGAAGGGCATTCGGTGGATTGCTGACGTTTGAGTAACTTTTTCATCCTTGCTGTAAAGTGGATGAGTTCCAGGCGACTGTAAACACAGTTTGGGGCTTTCATCCTTACTTGAAACAATTCAAGTGTGAGCAAGTTCAGAATGCAAATAGGCACGTGTCTGAGAATGTATGTACAGTTGATTGAAAGACTTGGGGGGAAAAAAATGCTTGTCCAAAGTGTCTTGTCTGGGTAATGTCAATATACGTGTGGACTCACTTCAGCAATGCAAGGTCTGCTTTAAAGATATATCTTTCTAAATCTTTCTCTGGAAGATTCTGCTGTGAAGAATTTAATGTTATGATGAATAAACAACAAGTTGAAGCGTGACAAGAGTGTCACATAATGTGATTCTGATACAATCAGATAAAAGAACGTAGGGCTCAGTATGCTTTTTATTTCCAGTAATGCACTTGAATTTGGTACATTAAAAAATGAGGTCGTTTTAAATATCACTTCAGCTTTAATAGTCTTCATAATGGTAAGAGAACACATTTAAAACATTGAGTGACCACCTCTCAATATTTATTAATTCTGGTTGTAAGATAAAAATTATAAATTATTATTCTAAAAAAAGTGGAGGTTTTACTCCGTGACGTAGAATTCTGTTGCTTTGTTAGCAAACTTGTACAAAATGTACGTGCAAAATTTGTGTCCTTTCCTTGCTTGCCTTTTCCTTTCGTAGCTGTTTTAATAGCAATTTTATAAACTTTTTTTTGTGAATCTATATCAACTCAGCAGCAGTACTTAACTAAAATTTTTGAAAGTTCAGATTGAGTGGTTGGAAACACCTGCTGTATTTTTCTTTTTACCTGGGATTGCTTTTTTGCTTTGGGAATGGGAAGGATTTGGAGTCTATATTCCTTTGTGCTCTTTTAGATACAACAAAGGGTCTTCAGTGCTCCTGTTTCCCTAATGAAGGAATTCAGGTTTTGTAGGTAACTTTTAGAGCTCTGCATTTGAACTTGATATAAATTTCACGTGGAAAGAAATGGGTGACTGACATGGGAACAATCTGTGTGGAAAGGATAAACCAAACAGATCATCCTAAAAATTGGTTACGAAAAGTAGCCTGGAGCGGTTCTAATCTACAGCGGAGAGCAGGCACAGAGGGGCCAAAGGTGCACACAGTTTTGGTGACAAATCCCTACGAACCAGAGCCCAAAGTACAGCCTACTACAGCCAAGTAGTACGACTTGGTTTATGCTTACTAACCAAAGCTTTACTCTGAAAGTTGCTCTTAAATACAAAAAGGTGTTAATCTTGCAAAGGATTAATCAATCTGAAGGTGTGTCAGACTGAGAGTTGCATTGCTTGTGCCCTCTTTACTGTAGAGCCCAATTGTTGGAAAACCAATGTTGTTTTTTTCTTTAAATACTTCAAAGGTACATTAGCAGCTTAATGGCTGCAGTAGTGACTAAGAAAGGAATGGTTCAGAGAAGTAGAGAAAAAGATGAGAAGAGAGATTTCCAAGATCGGAACAACTGAGGCACAAATTGTATGTGTAATCTTTCAGTATTGGTTGGGGTTTTCAGATTTGGGTTTTGTTTTGCTTTTGTGTGTGTGTATGTGTGGTTTTTTCCTCCTGTTAATTTTAATTTTTTTTTTTTAGTTCTACTAGGGGAGAGCTTGCTTTTTGGCGTTTATCTCTTAAAATGAAGGACATTTGAAGGAAAAACGCCAACCTTGTAGATGTCTGAAAGATCTGCTTGGGTTGCTAGACTGATCCTGACTCATGCTCTGCATTTAGGTTTACATGGATCACAGCTTTATTTATTAATAGAGGAATGGGTCCATATTTATCTTCTACTGCTATGAAAAGTTACTTTAAAAAATACTGTTATATATCACAATAGATACTTGTTTGGCCTGGGTTTCTTTTTTTTCCCCCCAGACAACTGGTAACCCATGCAATAAATCAATTGAGAATTACTGTGTGGGAGGGGAACTGAGAAAAGACCACAGTTAAATGTATTATTAATCTTTTTGTGTCAGAGATGAACATTTTTCTTATAAGCAACTCTTAAAGCTTATATTTTCTAACAAAAGCATTCATTTTGAAATGGATTCTGGGTTTTGTTCTGTGGTGTTTTGCCTTTGCATATGTATTTCATTAAACATGAGTGTGACTATTGTTTGCGTGGATAAAAATGGCAGAGTGTGTGTGTGTTGGGAGGGGGAACTGTATTTACATTTTCTTTAAAAGCTTTTGGTGTTTGTTTCAGAAATAAAGGAAAGGGCAAGGCACCTAAGCACTACACTGAGAGGAGTTTAGCTTTGTATTCTGCGAACTTTCAGGCTTCTTCATTACCAGTTCCAGCATTCCTTAGGGAGACAGACTGAAATTTTTAACTGTTCAGACTAAATGCTTTTTGCTAGTTATCGAAAAAGCTAAAATGACTTAAAGTATCTTTCGGATATGAATGAATGATAACGAGTGTGTGATCTGAGTGGATATGAGTAAATGAGATCTAGGAATTTGTTACTGTCAGATGTGTGCATTGCATAGCTGGGATTTTTTTCATTTGTTTTAGTGCTTGTTCAAATGACTAGTTATCAAAATCTGTAATCTGTGCAAAGAGTACTAACAAAAAGTGAAAGCTTGGTCACAGTGTGCAGTATACCTGTGGGAGGTGGAGGAATAGTATGAGATTATTTTTTTTCTGCTCATGTTAAGTGTTTAATATGAAACGAATCAGTATCAGTTTCCCAGCAGTACTGGATCTACAAGGGGACTGATATACTGTAATATCTTAAAATATTCATTGAATGCTGCTGTTGCAGTTTTTCAGTTGTAGACAGGCTGTTTGAGGTCATTTTCATGAAAGTGAAGTGTTGCAGGAAGAAAAAATTTTAAAAATTGTAGAAAGATGGATGAAAACATTCAGCTGGCAATGGATTATTTGAGCATGGCATGAATATAAATCTGATACTGGGTAATGATTATGTTTCAGAAACATGCTTGTAACTTATTTAAAGGAAGAAAAGCTAGTTTTTCTGGAATAGACAAACTAAGAATTATGTATTTATGAAGGCATTGTAAAATCTTTCCTCCTTTATTTTAAATTAAATTTCTCTTTAGAACATATCAGTCATCTTGTCACTGGGGTGAATTGGATCTTGGGAGAGTTGGGGAAAATGAATTTAGTTTCAGTAAAAATGGTTTTCATCAATTACTGGTTGGAGCAACAGACCCAAAATGAATAAACAAATCAACGCTAGGGCACAGGTTGCAGGACACTGAAATTAAGCTATGCTGTGCACATGTCTTGTCTGTTAAGCTGGCCAGAAGGTGGACGCACTAACCTGCGTCCTGTGAAATAGTATGTCGGTTGTCTTCTGCTGTTGTGCTTGGTTCTGTGTTCAGTGTACCAACTTGAAATCATGTGTGTATGTGCAATATTATGTTGTGTGTTTATATATTTGATTTTTTTTGATCAGTTCAGAGCTGGTCAAGTAGTTGCCATGCTAATTCTTTTGCCTCATACCTACATATGCAGTGAGCTGTTTGAGTTCAAAGTGGATGTTTTTGTATATATTCAAACAATTTTTTAAGCTGGTTTTCTTTACACTAGAGGGCAGGGGAAAAGTGTAATCCATTCGCAAATTGCTTCTTAAGAAGCAGCTTTTATGACTGTCTCTATTCTCCCATGATAAGAATTTGGAATAAGAACAGTGAGTAGGTTTGAGAAGTGAATATGTCCAGTGGCTGCCCATGCAGTATCAAAATTGCAGTATTCTTGACTAGACTCTTCTTGGCCTGAGTGAGGACCTATTTCTGAGGACCTGGAGCCTGCTGTCAACCCACATGAGGGCTGCAAAAAGTCAGCAGCAGGACAATTGATGACTGCCGTTTCTTCAACAAGCTCCACCTTACCAACTGCATGCCCTTGTACCGTGGATGCCAAGAGCAGGTTTAGCAACTTCTCATCATGGATTCCCTGTCTCTCCCCAGAAGGCTGCGAATCTCTTTTAAACTTCCCTTTCTTCTCCCCTACCCTTCCACCCTCAGGCCGCTTGCAGATTTTTGTCCACTCCAGGCCAGATCTGAGCTGAGCCCTCATCTTCTCCCTTCAAGGGTGGCTCCTTCTTGAAGTGTGTGAGTAGAACCTGTAGCCTTCACTTCAGGCAGAAAGAAGAGCCAAGGATGGCATGTATTAAATTTGCCTGCTGAGGTGAGGAAGCGAGTACTTTCAGTTTCTAGAAAAAGAGCTCTAGTAATCTATAAGCTAACCCAAGCAGCCAGGGACACAATCATCAGCTGCTGGCAAAAAGATGGCAAAAATGCACTGGTGAAGCATGGTGGTGGGCCATCTCTGGAAGAGATAATTACGCCAAACTTGCACAGGCCTGACAATATTCAGCACTTACTTGAGGCAAAGGTCCTAGGAAAGAGAAGGATCCAAATGCATAATTAAAGATACAACTGACATTTGTATTGTACAGAAGGCTGATAGCAGCTGCTGTCTTTATGTTCTTCTGACTGTGTGTACAACCACCTCAAAATGCGTTTCTATGTTCTTCTCTAGTAGGCTCTTCTCCAGTATGCAGTAGACCTTTCCTGTTTGGTCAAGAGAGCACCGTTAAAGCAGGGAACTACCTTTTTTGGTATGAAACTTCTTTTGTCAAGGTGCAAGTTTGAATTTTTGGTCATGTCCTGTTTTCTCTTGAATTTTTCAGGAGATGTTGGCAGCATGTCAAAATATTAAATATAAAGGCTGTAATGTTAGGGTGTTGTCAACTCACGTCAGCAGTGGCAACGAGGAGGTTTTGATGGTTGCCCTGCTGTTCCTTACCTCAGCTTACTCAGTAGAGAAATGCAGTTGAGCTCCTTTTCTTGTTTTGTCTCATGTATTACCTAGAAGAGTGCAATAAAGTAGGGTTCCCTGTGGTGGGTAAGTTAAGAGGAGGAAAGAGAACAAGCTGTCTGGCTTTCATCTTACCCCTCTTACCTGGCAGTATGTCTCCACTCTGTTTTTATTGTTACCATCTAACTAGTTAGTCTTTTAGCTGTCCATATACATAATACAGTTGTTGCAATTGTACATAACTTCTTTTTCACCTTTCCGATTCCTGACAGTAGGGTAGTGCATATTAATTGTGAGATTGTTGTAGTTGCTTGTGCATGCTGAACTCAGTTGTATTCCTCAATTTTATCTCCTCTCCTGCCTTCTCCTTTCAGAATGCCTCTGTGTCTTTCCATTCCTTGTTCCCTTTTTACCTCAAATGTAAGACTGTTGTCGTTTATGTGCCATAGATTTAAAAAATAAAATAATTCCAAGTATCTAAGTCGCTCTAGGTTTCGATTGGGTATTGAGTTTTAAACCTCATTGGCATTTAAATATTTTGAACCTTTGAACAACTGGGCCTGCACAACTGGTGGCATTGGAGGTATGACAGTGAATAGCAGGAGGGAAGGAGAGGATGTGTATCCTCTCCTTCCCTCCTGCATATGTTGTCAGTCAAAGAAATGTTTATGAACTGACTGAAAGATCCCTTTGTAGCAGAGAGTGTAAGAAGCCTAGAGCTCTTCTGCTGTAGAGTTTGCGCGCGGTGGTAGGTGCTTTGTATAAACCAAACCTTTTCCTTAAGTTTGTTGTTACGCATTTCGTATCTTTTCCTACTAGTCGGGTCTGGGTTCAGAGCTGTAGCAATGTTGAGTACTCCCGAATCTGGCTAAGGCTTTTCGGAGTTGTGCTGTGAGTGAAACACTCTGAAATTCAAGGTTTGTCCCTCTAGGCATCCCAAAACGGACACTTAACACTAGTGGAAACAGTTTTTCCATGAATTCCATTACTTTAGCTCTTCAGCTGTAACAAACACCATCATCTTTTCTCTAACATAAGCATGTGAGTGTTTGGTATAAGAGGAGTGTGTGCGCTCTCTCTTTTTTAATGGGTGCTACACAGAAGAGCATGAAGAAATGAACTGGAGGGTTCAAATAATCTGCAACAAAGGAGGCGCGGGACCGTGCACAAAATGAAACTTTAAGAGAGACTGATAGCTGTTTACTAAAGGAGCATTTGGTATTATATACTGAATTAATTTGTTAGTGGTTTCAGGGGAACTATATAGGTCTTCCAATGTAAGTATTTCCTGTACCACAAGGGGACGGAATTAGGATTGCTTGGAAGACCTTTATTTTAGCATTTCCTGACTGACTTGCTTTTTGACTTTGCAGCTTTAGTATGACTTTCTTTCCCTTTTGTAGAGGCGAGCAGGAATATAGGTGGTGTGCACAACCACTGAAGATTAGTTTGGAAATAATCTACTAACATAGCAAAAGAATTGCACTATGGAGTTCTGAACATCAGTTTCTCACGTTTATAGAAGGATGCAGTTTTAGGGGGGAAATAAAATACTGTACTTACTGTTCATTTTTATTACTATTTTTTTCTTTCTCAAAGCTTGGTAATGAATCTGGCTACTTGGAAATTTAGCAAGGAGTACATTTCACTGTTTAAAACTGTTTCAGACTTTGTTTTTGCTTAGTTTTGAATAAGATGCATTTGGAATATAACTTGAATTTCAAGCTACACTGCAGTTGTGATAGCCGGGGAAAAAAAAACCAAAACACTTGACACGTCTTTGTCCCTGAATGTGCAAAAATAGTACTGTGTGCTGATTTGGAAGAATGCAGGGGGTTGTTCATGTCCCTGCACTGGGAGAGGTTTATGCTGAAACGTAACTGAGCATAGTGTATGTGGGGTTTTAGAATTTTTCATGCTGTTTCATACTACGTAAATTGTGATACTATTAAAATGTTATGTATTTCGTTGTGCACTAACAGCATTAAACTTGCTACACTTAAAAAAAAAAAAAAACAAAACCAAACCGAAAACACAAACCTGCAAACAAACCCAACAACCAAAACGCTCCCCCCGCAACCCAAAGTCCAAAATCACTGATAAAATTAGAATTTCTTCAATTAATGCTTTTTATTATAATTCCTGTTGGGCCTCTTTTTCTTAATAGTACAGTCTGTGCTAATGCTTGCAGGACTGTTCTTTTGGCCTGCAGCTAGCATGTAGCCACCTTTCTGAAGGCCCCTCAGGCACTCATTGTCTACGTTAACATGATGGTATACTGCTCCTGTGACACCAGAGTGTGAGGAATTATGTCTGTATTACTGATGATCTTCATATGTGCAGAAAGTCAAATGCTTTCAAGACTCAGGCTAATTTTGCAGATGTGAGTGAACTGTACCATGTATGTGTAGGTTGATCACGTCCCGAGAGAAGGCAGTGCAGTTTTCAGACGCTTTCAAAAGAGACTGTGAGGTCTGTTGTGTAAGAAAGAGAGAGTACCGCTTTATAGCAAAGTATTTTGTAATTTTCCCTGACTCCCTCAATTTTTGTTTCTTAGACCGCATCAATGGAGCACATTCAGGGAGCCTGGAAGACTATCAGTAACGGTTTTGGACTCAAGGATTCTGTCTTTGATGGCCCAAACTGTATTTCACCTACTATCGTCCAGCAGTTTGGTTATCAACGCCGAGCATCTGATGATGGCAAAATATCAGATACTTCTAAAACTAGTAATACTATTCGTGTTTTCTTGCCCAACAAGCAGCGTACAGTGGTAAGTCTAGATTACCTTTATGTAAGAAATATTGTACTGTTGCCATTGCTAACACTATGACGTGTATCTGGCAAGAGAAATGCCAAGCTTCACAAAAGATTGTCGTGTCATTAAGTGTGTTGTCATCACTTTGTTAATTCTGGAGGACATATTTTGAAAGCAGCGTATCTGTATTTTGAGAACCTGTATTTCTCTGCCTCGGTGCTGTATTTTTCTGGCATACATGAGCAAGATACTTTGCTTACATATTAAACATTAAAAGACAGTAGTTGGCTGACCTAAACAATGGTGCCTGTATGAAGTAAAACATGTAGTCATTTTCTGTCACCATTTTTTTTCATGTGGATGCCTACAGTGAAGTGTGATAGTTAAAGCTGAAGTGAAACTTCTTGAGGGAACACTTCTATTAGATTTCTTGGAGCTGAGTGTACTAATAATAGTCTTACACAAAGTTCCCTGAAACCTAAATTAAGCCTTTTTCTGCACTTAAGGTAACTCCTTTGCCTGCATTTCTATGATTTTTACGAGCTACCTGTATAAAATCCTGTTTCATGGAAATATAGTAATTGTAAGAAATGGAAAAGTTATAAAATGGCTTCAAAACTTCCTTTGCCTAAGTACACGACAGTTACGTATATGGCAGAAAATGTGCCTACCTGACAGGTTGGCTGAGTATGTGATGAGTTAAATCGGAAGGCGCAGCAGTCTGTTACATCATACAAATAATTTTTATTTACCTATTTATTAACTTCAAAAGTGAACAGCTGTGCGGTTTTACTGGAACTTCTGAAGAAAAGGAAAAATAATGATGACTTCCCCTCCCCGCCCC
>RSEF01000012.1:5614083-5637622 GCA_003993805.1 Himantopus leucocephalus | reverse complement strand
TCTGATCTGTGTAACTGTTTTCTGCATTCAAATACTTTTTTTGTCGTGTCCAGTTAACTACCTGTAATGTTAATCCTGAAACTGAAATAGAGTACATAAGAACTGTCTTCTTATCTCTTAATTGCTTCACAGTTTATGAGGACCCTTTAGGTTCCTCTTGGGATTCAGTCTTCTATCTAATGTTGCTAGTTTTTTGCAGCTTCCAGGGTGATTTCTGTTACTCCGTTAACTTTTTCTAATACCACTTGAGAGCATGAATATTGGTTACTAATTTCAAAACCCTTGAATTTTCATGACATCTTTTCTTAAAGGGTGATTTTTAAATCACTTGGAACTAAAGTGAAGTATTTTGACTAAAAAGCAGAAAATCAGCTGATTTTATTTAAAAATTGGCAACTGTGGCATATTTTTATTATTTTTAAAAGCAAACCTTACACACACATCCACTTAGCAAAAATTTTGCAGGAAACTCATGTTTTTGGACTGAAAAGCTGAAATATGTTCCTTCAGCCAGGAATGTGCTTTTTAAAAGAACTTGAAAACATCTTTCATAAAGATACTAATTTCTCTTTCTGCTACTTTCTATTAGGAAGACTCGGCATGTTAATATTTTGCTCTTTATGGGCTACATGACTAAAGATAATCTGGCCATTGTTACACAGTGGTGTGAAGGCAGCAGTCTGTATAAACACCTGCATGTTCAAGAGACCAAGTTCCAAATGTTCCAGCTCATTGATATCGCTCGGCAGACGGCACAGGGAATGGAGTGAGTAGGATAAACAACGCTGGCTATTTTTGTTCTTGGAATGGTGTTTCCCTTCTCTTCCCCAAACCCTGATACGTGGAGTTACTGTGCTAAAATAGTAAGGGGTCCAAATGGTATACCAAGTAAAGATTTTGTGCAGCCTTAATTCAGCACTGTTGTATGCATTCTTACTTTCATTTAGTATTTCCTTTCCCATGGATTCTTGCCTTAGTTCATGTTAGACCACTAGTCATTCAACAGTCAGCTTTTCTGTATTTTACCTTCTTTTGTAGCTTGAGGTCTTTCTGTAATGCAGTAGGTGAGATCCTATTCTAAACATTAGAATTCACTTTTTTTTTCTTCCCTGTGTTACTTACTATAACGCTGCAGTGTTTGGCATATGCTAATTTATACTCACGGTACTTCTGTGACACGAGGGGATGGCTGTTCCTATTCTACAGCTACAGGACTCACACCCAGATATATTCTAGAAGCATTCTCCAGATGTCTGAGTTGACACAGCACCACCTCACTTCTCTTTCAGAACACATTATAATGTTCGTAGCGTAGAAGATGCTGACATTGGCTGACACTGTCAGTGCTCGTCCATTCTGTAGATCAGGACTCAGGTTTCCAGTCAGACACCCAGAAAACTGGGAACACATATTGTGACCGCAAAGTAAAGCAGTTAGTAAAAAGTAAACCTTAGCACAGCATACAAATTTCATGCAAATGAGGAGGGCACCCAGTTTTCTCGGGCATTATACAGTTACATCAAAATGATGCCAGAGATTTATGACTTTAGTGATGCCTGAGATTTATTTACTGCGTTGCTTCCGCTTTCTGTAGTGCCTTAGGGCAGTAGTCTCAGCTAGCGATTCCTACTTTTTTCTTTTCCTAAAGTAGATGCATCCTGTAAATTGAGTAAAGCAAGAGCTCTGTGAAATGGTTGAGTGTGTAATAAACTAACACAGTGTCGATCAGTAACTGGAACGGCTCGGTTTATGTGAACAGCCTTCATAACGGCACTTTCCTGCTTTTTCTTTCACAGCTATTTACATGCAAAGAATATCATCCACAGAGACATGAAATCCAATAGTATCCTTTCCTAACTGAATCGTATTTCCTTTAACGTGAGAGTGATTTGTTGTTAATACGGAGCTTTGGGGGGGGGTTGAAATAGCTGTTTCAACTGTGCATAACTACTAATGAGTAATTCCTATTGATGAGTAAGAAGTTACTTTTTAGCAAGGACTTTCACCGAACGTTGTGTGCTTGCTTACCAAACTCTTGTGATAAAGATGAAAAAAGATGTGCAACAACTGTGCTCCAAAAGCATCTTATCTTACTTAAATGGTGTTTATGCAATTCTCTGTTATGCAAATGCTGTACTGGAGAGAAGCTGCACTCCACTTGACGGGAAATATGTGTGCATGTGCACGCTGATGTGTGTGTGCACATGTGGGCTTTGTTACTGTTTCCCATATATTTTTAATAAATTAAAAGTACCTTCACATGACTGGCAGAAACGATGCCAAACATCTTACTTTAAACTCAAGAGAATGCAACCTTTTACCTTACCTTACCTTTCTTGCAGAAATATAAATTTAGTAATACATATGGAGTAAAAATGTCGTGAATTGATATCTTTCACCTTTGAAAATGCCTGCGTTCCAAATTGCCAAGAAGAGCGTCCACTGAGCTAACAGCATAGATTGTAACTTGCTTTCATAAAGTGTGAACAGAACGTTTTGCAAATGTCATCGTAAAAAATACCCCAAATTCAGTAGTTCCATAACGTAAGGGGATTCCCATTTTCAGTTAAGTTAGTAAAGTAATCATTTTAGTACATAGGAGGTCAGGAGTTTGAGATTCCTGATAATGATAACCATTTTTGTGAAATAAACTAACTCTTATCCTGACATGGAAATGAGAACTAGGAGTCTGTCACGTTTATATTTCTGAATCATCTTTTTGAACTTAAAACATTCTTAAATGAAATTGTAAAATGATATCTTCTTAAAATGAAGCCAACAAAGAAAGTGCTAGTTACCAATCTTAACAGACAAATGCATTAAGTAGATAGATTACAAATAATAGACGTGCGTATTTCCAGTTAAAATAATTAAATCATAGTTAAATCACAGGAGATCTGCCAGAGAGCTTTATGTAAATAGATATTATTTTGATATTTGTGTATACTTGTAATTGTTTTTTCTTAGTTTTCTTTTTTGAGTTGTGATGACTTCTATGTTGTTTCCCTATGTGTCTCTTGACACCAGTTAAGTACCTGCAGTCATTGATGTTAATTAACACAGTTGACTTCTATCCTAACTCACCGTGAAGATAAATGTACAAATAACACTGAAACATCTGGTCTTGTTTAGTCTTAAATGTTAACTCCATAAATACGGATGCTGTAAAATTACTTTTCCTCTGTTTAAGGTACAGCTCTTAGCAGGTTAAAAAAAAAATCATCAGCAATATTCTTGGCTAGTTGGCTTGCGTTTTTGATAACCTAACCAGACATTTCGCAATCGTGTCAGAAAGTTCAGAATTGTTTACTGAAGTTTTCTAGAGAATTTCTTTAACAAATGTTTAGATATATTTCTTCATGAAGGCCTCACCGTGAAAATAGGAGACTTTGGTCTGGCAACTGTAAAATCCAGGTGGAGTGGATCTCAACAGGTGGAACAGCCCACTGGTTCAATCTTGTGGATGGTGAGCAAAACATTTTGCTGCTTTTAAATAGCTGGCTTTCATTCTGGTCATGGATGTTTTGTCAGTTGAACACTGTCTTAAGGCTTTAAACCTAAATGAATCAACATATGCTGTTAGTACTGCGTAGACGTTTATTCCAGTCGTAGGACAAGTTAAAATTGAAGAAAGAAGTGTGGAGTGTTTAATTGTCCAAAGTAGACACTGTTCACCTAGGATTCTCCTTCTGATTTTTGAAGTTTTTTTAAATATTTAGGACAGAGACAGGGCTGTCAGTGGAATTGCAAGGAGCTGTTGCGAGGGAAGAGGAGAGCCTTTCTCCTGCCATAATCCTGCCTTTCCCCTAATGGGCTTCTCTCACTGGAGAGCAGGCTTTAATCTGCTTAATGGTGGCTTTGTGGGATTGGTGAGACACTGTCTTTCCCTACATTCTTCATCGCGGCCTCTTCTTCCCCTGCTTGGCGCTTGGTAACATCCCATCTCTCACACATGTGCTGATGGCACATTCGGCAGCTGTGGCAGGTGACTGGGGAAAGGACGGGGAGTGCTTCTTGAAGCGTGGGAAGGAACGCAGTTCATCTTCGGTGCTGCGGTAAGACGTTTGCTAAACACCAAGGTACCGCTGTTGGGCCCACTGCTGCTCCTTGTCCTGCACCAGGTCGTTGCAGTAGGTTTGGGGGCAGCCCAGAACCGTAGCAGGGGAATGTCAGTTTACATACTGAAGTTCTCAAGTCCTCCTGGAATGTTTACGGAGCCTCTTTTGGAAGCGTTACTGAAAGTCCTTATCTGAGAGGACGATCCCAAGGATTGCCTTTATGGTTTAACTTCCGGCAGAACTTAAACATTAACTTCCACAATTTTCCTTCCGAAAATCACCGGGAGAAAATCTACTTAGTAACTTTTCAAATGTGTGGATTCAATAGAATTCAATAGAAAAAGCGGAACAGTGCCTGTTACCAGGTTAAAAAGCAGCACTAAAATTATGCAAGAATGTCCTATTTAGCACTCATATTAAATAGAATATTTTGCTGAGGTTTCACTTGACCCATTTTTTTAATACTATGCAGTTTACTTAAACTGAGCGTGTAGACCGATCACCGATATTTTCTAGCTCCCAGGGTAGGGCACGTGGCCATGCTTGTGGGGCGTACTTCAGGGAAGTGTAACCAAATAAAAATTACTTGCTGAATGCTACATATCAGTACATTTTAAATCTTTTGATTTTTAGCACTGAATGAGCTGCAGGTGTTACTTGAAACAGGTTTTCCTTTTAAAAAATTATTCTTTATTGCTGGGCTTGCCGCCTTCATTGTTACCTAAGTATTTGTATTTTGAGAAAATTCAGGAAGTGTTCACTCAGAGTATGGGGATGCTTGGCCAACATTTGTTTGTGACTTACAAAATACACAAGTCACCTGAAACAAAGTTACAAAACCAGAAACAGTTTTTTCTTAAAAAAAAAAAAANAAAAAAAAAAAAAAAAAAACCAAAAAAAACCACAAAAAAACAAACAGAAAAAGCCAAAGCTTTTTACAGCTTTCCATAAAAGGTTTTAAAACTAACTTACCTAATAGTATGCTTATATACGGGAAATGCATCTTAGAAAAAAACCCTGCATTTTTGCTCTTTGCAGTTTTTTCCATTTTAATCATTTATAGGCCATCTTTGCTGAGTTGTCATTACATAGAAGGGGAGGCTGATTCTGTTTCCTTGAAAGTTGATATAATCTCTTACTGAGTTTTTGTTGTACTTTAACTAGTACTTTGCTCAGTAATTCTGAGGGACTTCTTTTAGAGGAAAAAAAAATCTTAGTCAACAGGAAGGATATTTTGATGGTTTATATCTTTTTTTATTAAATCATTCAACGTTGTTTCTTTTAAGTTCTTTAACTTCATAATTTTGCTTTGTTTTGCAAAGAACGCTCTTCCCCGATCTTCAATACGTGCTATTTTGTATTTGGCTTTTGCATTTCATGTAAATGTTTTGGTATCAATTTTACAAGAGATTAAGTCTATATTAGAATTTCATATTTTTCCCCTTCCTGTTTAAGAACTGATGGTGAGAGACTCAGACTCAGTTGTAAGATGTGACAAAAGTCAGTATCTATTGCATATTGGAATAATAATAATTTTTCTAATGGTAAAATGCTTCTTGAGTTGCTTTTTTGTTTACTCGCGATTGTATTTACTTTTTTAATAAGATATAGAGTAGCACTGCCTGCACTTTTCCAGAGCCTTAGGTAAAAATGATCAAAGGTTTTGAGGTGTCCCTTGTTCACTAATTTTTGGTTGAGCTCCCACTCTCTGCTTTCCAAACATTTTCCCCCTTTCTTGTCCTTTCCATTTCGAAGTTCTATTAATATTGCTCATCGTTTGTTTCTTTTTTCCTCCTCCTACAGGCACCAGAAGTGATACGGATGCAGGATAGTAACCCGTTTAGTTTTCAGTCAGATGTCTACTCCTATGGAATAGTACTATATGAACTAATGACAGGAGAGCTGCCGTACTCCCACATAAACAACCGAGATCAGGTATGGAACATTATTTAGAATGCTGCGTTTTATTTCTGGGCGTAGTACATTTTGTTGTCCTCAAGAAACATAATATAAAGACAAATGCAAAACAAGAATTGAAATGTTTACAACATGATTTGCTTCAGCAGTGAATCTGTGTAACTGAAGGTTTACTTGAATAGTGACAGTTACTCAAACGAAAAAAAATTCTTTTTTTATAAACATTTTAAGTGCCCTGTTAATTTATTCATGGGTTAAAGCTTTTGCTACATCAGCAAAATCTTGGGTTATATCTTTGCGGTTTGGTTATGTGAAACTTCCTTTTTGATGTTAAATGTGCTGTTCTTACATCAGCAAGGCTGGATTCTGTGCTTTTTACTAAGTGGAAAAAAAAAAAAGTGGCTATTGTCAAACCTTTTAGTATTGAATGTTAGTTTGTGTGATTTATTCTTTACTAAGGTGTAATCTTCCCTAGTCAGTTAACCAATAGTTATAAAGCACGGCAAGGCCAAAAACCTCAACTGTTCGCTTTACATAAATGCTTTTTCGGGCTTAGCGGGTGTAGAGCTAACTTGTTCTCACTCTGTAAGGCATGAACTTAACACTGTTAGAGCTCTCTGATCTCTGGTTTGCTGATCCTCAGTTGTGGGTTGCGTTTCTTGGGGTTTTGTTTTGTTTTTTTAAATTAAGATCTAATGATGAGGAGCGTACGTGTATGGGGACAAACTATTCGAATTTAGGCCCTGTTATGGTATGTAGTCTGTATTCCAAGTAGAAGGGGCCAGTTCTATTAAGGAAGCTCTTCTTGTTTTTAAGGTTGTCTACAAATTTGGATATTGGAATGTGTTTTAATTCGTGATACTGAAATTATATGCAAGCTTTAATAATCATTGCTGTCACAAAACATGTGACACTTGCCCCCTAAGTAAGTTTTCTCAGAAGGGGTAGAGTATTTCCTGGCGAACAACACTGAGACCTTATTTTAACAACATTATATTGACCTTTTTTTTCTTCCCCTGAGACAACATTAGTGTAAAAAGAAAATAGCGCAGTTAGTTCTGTATACCCCTCCCTCCCCCCAGCCCCAGTAAAACCCTCAAACAAACAAAATCCTCTCAACCAACGAAGCCTACCAGTGTTTTACCAGGTAACAGTCTTCCCAGTATTAAATACTCAATTATTAAGGTTACTGGAAGTCTGATGAAAATCCTAAACAATGACCGTACTAACTTGGACTAAATCAGAAAATGTATTTTCCAACACTAACAACTTCATTTATTGTCTCAAACCAAACCAAACCCCATTTCCTTTTTTGCTGCAGTAGTCACGATGGTCTCTTCCAATCACTAGCTGTACATCTCCTTTTGCAACGTTTTACAGAGATACCTGAAAATCCAGTTCTCCTGACGGATTAAGCTGTTGTGCCAAATGGGCCGTCTGCTTATAACTGCTCAAACTGAGCAGCATTTCTCATTGTAGCCTTCAACTGAAGGAAATTGCCATGTCGTGTCCGTGTCACGTAGTATCTCCTGTTCCATTCCGAATGCAATAGTGCCTTCGCTTGTTGAGCATTACAAACCACNTGTAGCCTTCAACTGAAGGAAATTGCCATGTCGTGTCCGTGTCATGTAGTATCTCCTGTTCCATTCCGAATGCAATAGCGCCTTCGCTTGTTGAGCATTACAAACCATGGTGTCGCTCTGATTCAGTCAGGTCCTACATTGACCATTGTTTCGGTTAACTAATTGGGACAAATCTACAAGTATCTGCTGGTGTGTGCACCTTTGGTACTCACGTTTAATCATGGTGGGACACTAAAGCTATCAACCACTGAAACAACTTTTACAACTGTGGTTTTCTGCTACTTGCTGCTTCTTTTTCAGATCATTTTCATGGTTGGCCGAGGGTATGCTTCTCCAGACCTCAGTAAATTGTACAAGAACTGCCCCAAAGCAATGAAGAGGCTTGTAGCAGATTGTTTGAAGAAAGTTAGGGAAGAACGACCTCTGTTTCCACAAGTAAGTGTTTTCTGCATGTAACAGTTTGAGTATTTTTTAAATTGCCGTTAGCACAAGAAACATTCTACACAGATGTAAGCTTTGGTTGAGAAACTGAAGGTAGATGTAGGAATAAAGTGCAGTCTGCTTCCTAATTTTTGTCTTTATTCATATGTGCATCTTTTATAACCCACCTCCCTCAGGAACTTCCTGTAAAGGTCATTAAAAATGTTATGCATGCAGACTGAAGCAGTGTCAGACTAACTACAGCAATTTGCTTTTCAACAGGTGACCCATTTTAGAGATAAGCAAAAAAAACCCCCAAGCCCTAACCCAATAAAAATCAAATCCATCTTTGTATTTACATGTTAGTGTAGGTTTGAGGAAAATGAGAAGACCGTTCCTCCTTTCCTTCCTCGCAGCCGTGAACAAGCAAACAAAACTCACTGGGGGATTTAAATTCATGTAGCATTTTTTTGGTATTTTTTACAAAAGATACTTTCCCTTTTCCTGTTAATATGAGGATGATGAAGGTATTTTCTTATTAAATAGCTGGAATTAAATATCAGCAGATTTTGGAAAAATAACTTCTTGCTCTTACAATCAACTTCCATTGTTTAAAAAGTTCTTTCTAAATGTTGTTTTCTAAACAGAATGTTAGGCAGACGATGCAATTCTTTCCTTGTTACTCTGTTGGAGAATCGCATAGATGCTTGTTAATTGATGGTAACGTCTGTGAACTAATGAAGAGTATCCTCCCATCCTCTGAAACTCAGGCTCCCCATAGCAATGAAACTGTATGGCGTATCCCTAGAGCGTGGTTTTCAGTGTCTCCATGTAGTATTGTGTTGCTCTTAAGGATATGCTTAAAGCCGCAATAAATGAAGGTTTAAGACTTGAAAAGACAAGCAGCTCTTCCTAACAAGACACCTTTTCATTTTATCTGTGTTTCTCTCAGATACTGTCGTCCATTGAATTGTTGCAACATTCTTTACCCAAAATCAACCGGAGTGCTTCTGAACCATCTCTGCATCGTGCCGCCCACACAGAGGACATAAATTCATGCACGTTAACATCCACAAGGCTACCCGTGTTTTAGGATCGTGCTCCCCCTCCCTGGCTCTCTCCAGAGACGGGAAAGGAACAGAAGTAACAGCAGTTGTGCTTTTAATGCCTCAGTGTACAGGATCAGTGCCAGCAGGATTACCTGCGTCCCAGTTTTAAGAACAAGCTGCTAAGGATTTCTGCAGTTCTTATCCTGCAGGGACACAGCTCCACATTGCCTTTTTCTACAGTTTCTTTTACTGGGATAGTTAACAGACAATAAATCAAGAGATCTATTACTATTTTTTTAATAGATGCACTTGAGCCTTATTTTTCCCATACCCAGAAGCGATGGATGTTTCTTTGGCAGTGTTCCTGGATTGATTTGAATCTGTTGATAAATTGGTATTTTTTACAGCAAGGATGACTTGCCTCGGCCTTTCAAGAAAGATGATGCGTTACGGTGCTCTTTGATTGCCCCACGCCCTACGCCACTTCAGGCTGGGGGGGGAGTTTTGCCTGAAATGGGAATCTGCAAACAAGACTGAGGGAAGAGGAAAAAAACTTTGTGGAAATCAGCTCCTGCCTAAGAGCTTTCATCAAGCCAATGAAATAAGTTAAAATGCTAATTCAACACAAAATAGTTTTGCAATAGTTTTGCACATAGAAGAAAAACTCTTGCAAAAGAATGGAATATATTCTGAACTGTACTGCTCAGAGAAGGAAGCTAGCCAGTCTTGCTACGGTCATCTTCAGTAACTTCAGCAGCTTACTTTGGTACTATTGACTTGTTTCTTGCAGCCCAATGAGGTGGTAAGTGCGGAAAGACAGGCTTTTGTGGCTGAGAAGAGGCTAATTAACTTTATCCGTATACTTCTGCAAAATGAGCGTAGTCTTCGTCCCATCTGAAGCTGTCGTCCAAGAGATGCACTATCAAGAGGAAACTGAGCATATACAGTTTTTCTTGCTGATTTGGGTTTTAATTTTGTTTTTATTGCTCCTGAGAAAATGCATTTATTGTAAGCCAAGGTTCCTCTGATTATCTTATTTTAATAAAATAAATTAAATTTTAGGTTTAAGATTCAATGTCATCATTTAATGTAGTAATCCATAGTTCTGACATGTACATCTAGAGTTGAAAAACCTCAGAAAATGACATTCTGAATAATTTTAAAGTTAGTGGGATAGATAACAGCAGTTCAAGTAAAAACACACTTGATATGATGACCTATAGGTTCCCAATCACATTCTTTACAATAAGTTTTTTATTCTACTGTAATATTTCAGCAGCATCTACTTATTAAGATACCTACACTGATGTACTCTCAAACTATTTAACTGCACCATTTTTGCTCTGCCTTTCATCTTCCGTGAACCTGTTGTTTACTTGGGTAGGAGTGAGTGGTTTGTCTTGGCTGAACTCCACAGATGACAAAAAAATAGCTGGTTTAGTCTAAGAACTTATTTTTTTAAATAGCCTTCTGTTTAAATATGTTCATTAGGCAAAGAAGGGAAGCCAACTTCCCGTTCTGGGACTGGAAGCTTGGGATTTTGTGTCTTTGTGTCTACAGGTAAGTGTGGGGCTCCTGTCTGAATCCATGGCCGAGGTCCAGCGAGCGACCAGACGAGATGTCTGTAACCACTGCTATCGCAAGCTCAACTGCTGCCGACAGTTTGTTAGGCAAAATACTTTTGCTGAGTATCTTGACATCTTACACGTGCAACTCTTAACTGCCTGTAATGTCCAAGTAGCCATTTCGGCTTCTTATTTGCAGCAAGCAAAAAACCCACAAAGCGCTTATGAAAGGTAAGAGAGGAACTTGAAGTAAGTAAGCCAGACACGTACTTAAAAAATAGTATCTATAATATCTGTAAAAGAATCGTATAACATTATAAGAAGGGTGGATTATTAATCCTTAGGTGATAATTGAGCATGACCATAAAATTTCCTTGCTAAAAAGGAAATTGAGGCTTGAAGGAAACTGTTCCATACAGTTCTGCATGATTTTTAATAATATTCTTGGTATTTTAACTATGTTATCTCTAATCTTACCTTCCTTATAATAAGGAAGAGTTTAAGAAAAAGGAAAAAAAAAAGAGGAGAAATGGTAAACTGCTTTTACTTTAGCTCTAATTTCCAAAAAGAAACCATTAACTCCTCATTTTAAAAACAGGTTACGTGTCTCTTGAAAAATTAAATTTTGATAAATAGGCTTACTTTGACCAGCATTTGATGTCAAAGCAGATGAAAGCTGCTAAGTGAAGAATTTAAAAGGTCTGAGTTTCTAAGTCTCACTGCTCTTACATTAAAACTTCTCTTTATGTTGTCCCTAGGTAGCTTTGAAAAACAAGTTATCTTTTCAATTTCAGACTGTTGTTACCTGGTTTATGTCATCTTGGGGCAAAGTAAGTCAGGAATGTCTTGTTTGAGGTAAACACCCTCTTCATTGGCTTTTTGGGGGCATATTTTACTACTGAAAAGATTTCTGTCTGGGGGAAAAAAAAAAGTGCAAGACCAGCTAGAAACAAGCTCCAGCAGGGAAGCTAAGGGGTATCAGTATTTTGGGGTAGAAAGTATGTCTGGGCATGAGCTCTTGAACATTCATCTTGCAGTACTACTTCTCTCTTAGGGACACTTTATCTTCCTTCACCTTTGTAATTAGTGATGAAGAATTGCACTAATATGACTTACTAGAGTAAGACCTTCACTGGTGCCTTCATATGCCAGTTTTAAGAAGAAGCTGACAAGTAAGTGGGGTTATAGATCGTGACAAGCTAAGGCCTGACTTCACGGGAAGTGTTGTTAAAAATTAACTTCAGGCTGGAAATAATTGCGTAAAAGTTACATTTCCTAGGTCAGAACAGAGAGCAAAAATTTGCATGTTCAGTTTGGCCAGCAGAGGTGGGGGAGTTCTCCCTCCTCTGTTGGAACCCTTATATAAATGCAGCANGCTTTGACCCAGAAATGCCGACCAACTGATGGAGCGGATCATCCTGGAGTCACTAATTCGCTTCAATTTAAAAATGTTTGAATCCCCGAATATGGTTGCTGCTGTTTGCTTTATGACACTGACCCACGTCCTAGTTTCTAACCATCAAAGCAGTGCCCTATTTGCCGTGCTGACGTAAGGTTTTTTTTGCACGAGTGTCTTTAAATATGCTTTGCTTCACAGTACAAATAATTTGTCATCTCAACAATGAAGCTGTCTGAAATGCTCGAATCTTGAAGCAGACAAGCAACTTTTCAAGGGTATGCAGTCTTATCCTCAAGCCGTCGCTGAAATTGGCCCTCTGCTTATTTTAAGACCGCGTGCTGAATGTGCTTGAGAAAACTCCGCTTGTACTCAAGTGTTTAATGCTGTGTTACTCAGTAGCCTTTGCAGTTGTGTCCACACTGAATTTTTAGTTTAACTGCAATGTTAATACAAACAACTTAACAGAATTCACTTCTTATAAAATTTCACAATCAAATTGCTTTTGCTCAATGCTTTTGCAACACAAGCATGAATTAAATTTTAAAGAAAAATAAAATTTGGTTACCTCAGGAGAGCTGTGCCTTAATACCTCACACCTCCTGGGCCTTCAGCAGTGCCGTCCTTAATCTGAAGGCTGGAGCCAGCGCCCTCCTGAAGAGGGACAGCGGGCAGGAGTGCCGGGAGCGCTCGGCAGCGCAGCGCAGCCACCGTACGCGTCACTTACCAGGCAATGTCTGAACTTCCGCCTGTGCCATTAGTAACGCTACCTGCCCGCTGCAGCCAGGGACGGGAGCTGCGTGGAGACAGGGCTGTTCTGCTGTATTATCGCTTCAGAAAGGGACCTCTCGCTACGCTACAGGTACGTGCAGATAGAGAAGCCCAAGTAGCCACACAGTTAAAAAAAGCAGCGGTTAAATAATTTCAGTTACAAAAGAAACAACTAACATTGTAGAACTGCAAACTATAAGATCACTGACATAATGAGATCAGAAAATTATTTAGTTACTTCATTTAGTTTTGGCTACTTCATTTAACCAAATCAAGGTTTCCCTTCCCATTAAATACATCTGAACTAGTTAAATTGAAGAAAAATTTAACTATTACTGTTGCAATGGCTATTGAAAGTAACTGCTTACTCTTGTTACACAGTTTCCAGAATCCAATTTGTGCTGTAATTTAGTATTGCTCTGCCTGTATTATTGTAGCTGCTGACAAGGGGTGCTCTAAGAGACACTTCCTGCCAATATGCACTTTAATTGTTTTAAAACAAGAGTAGGAACTTGACTTGTGCAGTCCTTGAGAGCCAGGCAGTGTCCCGGCCCCACTACTGCGACACTCGCTGTAAGAATAGAGTAAACTTGATTCTGAACTCTACTTTGAGGTATAGTGTTTTAGTTCTTAAATCTCCTTTTTAAGGAAGAAAAAGCTACGCTGACCATTATTCCCAGTGGGTTTTTGTGGACATATGTTTAGTTGATTTAGCGAAGAAAAAAAAAAAGCACCCAAAATAGATTTAGCAACGGTTTTTAACAGCTTAAGCTTTAAATGGTAAGAGAGGAGCTGTATTTACACTACCACTCAGCTCACAAGACAGCATATGTTAGGGCAAAGAGGGAGAAGTCCCTCTTGGGATTAAGGGATGTTTTCCATGCAATCAGTTTAACTTTTTAAATATATTTTAGGATTTTTGGTGCCATACAAAAAACTATCCGAAAACTTTACCAGAACTGCACAAGTAAACCACAGGGCACATTCATTCTAACTGTGCTGTAGAAAGTAAAAGCATGGCTAAACAAATAGCTAGCTTGCTATAGAAGACAGCACCTTTGGTTCTCTTTATTAAGTAGCAGAATCCTCATCGGCCCCAGAAAGGTGCATGAAAAGTTCTCCAAGTTCTGTTACATCATCATCAGTGCTGGTCACAGTCCGACTTTCTCTGTCTTCAATGAAGTCCCACAGACGAACAGAGTTGAAGAACTGGAAGAGAAGAAAGTCTGCCTGAGCACGAACCAGTACTTGTCACAATTCCATCAAAGTATTTTCCCCTATCAGTCTTATTTCTTCATTTAAAAAAAAAAAGTCAGAAGTTGAGACTCAAAAGCTGGGTTTGTACTAGGATTTACTAACACTCAGCAACATTTGCTGTTATATTCGAATTGACCCACTCTCTTTAGTGGTACAGTATGAACGCAGTGAGGTCAAACTAGCCAGTACTAAGGAGCTGGAGTGACGTTAAAGCAGCGGGGCTGCCGTGACCACTCAGGGTGGTGGCCAAGCCGTATCAAGTTTTTCAGAAGGCTTTACTCTTTTTAGCTGGTCTAATGGCCAGCTACATGCAGGCAAGTGAGAAGAGTTTTTAATACTTTAACTGCTGAATTCATTTGAAGAAAGGTTTGCTATGAGAAGGAATGGTTGAAAAGAAAAGATAACCGATAATAAATTTTTGCTATTAAATGAAAAGTGCCTTCTCCTTTCCCTAATAACAAACCTGTGGCTCAAGGAAAGCCGAGGGATGCTTTCTTCACTTCTCCAAGGCTACCCATGGTATGAAATGTATTTAAGTAGTACACTTTACATTCAAAATGTGTTTTTAATTACACTTGACTGGCGTAGTCCCTTACCCGCACGGTCCCCTCAGAGCTGAGCTGTTTCCGTGGTTTTTCAGGTTCAGCACGTGTCCCATCTGGATAAGCATGAAGGTAAAGACACTTCCCTCCAAAGGGGCATGTTCCTTTCCCTTGCTCAAAGTACTTGCAGGGTTTTTTCCTGATTTAATTAGAAGAGAGAGAGTTATTGCCCTCAGCTAGTAAGGAAGCAGATAGAGTTCACACTCCCATCCCGGGTCAGTGCTGCAGAGCACTGCTCCTGTTAGCACACTGGGTGTTTTGGGCTCCCATTCCCCCTAACTGATAGCAGTCAAAACAGATGGGAATGATTATTAAAAGCCAATAAAGAAATACATAAAAGAACAGCATTCCAAGTAAAAGGAATTAAACTATCTTAAGACACGGAAAGTAAAGGATGTTCAAGGAACGTCATAGATCCTACACACGCATTTCCAGCATAATGAACAAATCCATTCCTGTTTTTCTATCAACACTCCTCCCCTGCATTTTCTACCACTATGTGTTTACGAACCAGTTCCTCTCATCATCTCCTTTGGAAGTTCTATGACAATACTTTGTTAATTTAACTTTCCATGAGCTTTGTTGTTCAACCAAGCCATTCTAGCCGCATAGCAAATTTTTATGAAGAAGATCCTTACAACGGGTGCACAAATGTACTTGGGGCAGGGAGGGTTGATGGACTGTTCTACAATGAAAAACATCTAAAGAGGAAACTACAGAGAAAATGCAACTGTCCTTGTAAACTTAATCTGCAGTGATTCCTAAGACATCTATCAAATCTACAGTCTATCAAATAGCAACTAAATGGAGACGAAAGCTCAACAGTAACAAAAAAAAAACGAACAACCAAACCCCCCGGCCAGGCAGTGCGTTAAAAGCAGAATGGATTTGTCTTGGTTTGGAATTCAGGTGGTCTCTGACTGTCACATTTGCAGGTCAGACTTTTTTTACCTGCGCCAGTGTATAAATCAGAATGGATTTGTGCTGGCATGACCCCTGCTCTTCGCTTAGATTTCCCCTTTATTAGCATTTTTTCATTCCATGCAATACTAAACCCTCAAGTTAAACTGACTGCCAAGAGCTCTATCCGTAAAAATCTCTTTGGTACAGACATTCTATCTACAACACAATGTATACATCTTAACTGACCACTTACTTAAGCAAACCCCGTTTTTGTATTCTCTTCTATACAACAGGTTGACAAGAGCCAAACCCAACTTCTGACACAACCCGACGCCTCTATCCCAGTCACACAGACGCTGACCTTACTGAGAACGTGGCCCTTTAAAACCGCACTAAGCCGAGGCTTCTGAGCGCAACTTACTACCCTCAATTCAAAGTCCTTAAGAACTAAAATGAAAAACCACACCAGCAGTGGGGTATTGAAAACAAACCGTAGCTGAAGAACCTCCGTTTAAAGTTTTATTCAAATATTCAAATATTTTGCCTGATAAGACAAGGCGCTGGATTACTGTATTCAACAATTCTTCTGCTGTGTTATAACAGGACTTCAGAGACTTAAAAGCTTCCCAAGCAGCGGAAAAGCTGGCGTAGCACCAGCTGTGCACAGATGTAAGGCAAGCCTATTTTTTTCTGTACGCCAAAGGCCGTGTTTAAAGGTTGCTGCACATCACAGAATGAAGCTGCACAACCTTCAGCAAAATAGTCATCATTGCTCACCGGGTCAAGCACAGCTTGTTTACTTTAAAAAGAGCGAGCAAGGAGCTCAGTAACGCTATCTTGCCGTTCTGCGAGCTACATACCCCTTACACATTTCAGGCAAGCACAGCTTCGCAAAGCTGCTGTAAAACTACCCCTCGGCAGACCTCTCCCAGTGCTCCACGCACCGGGCAAATCGTTGTAGGACGATTAAAGGAATGCAGTCATGTAGTACTTTCCCTTTCCAGCAGACACTGCAAAAGCCCCATGAATTTTTATCCCGTATTTCAAGAGACTATTACATTTTCATTCCCTATTTGTTTTCCTCAGTAACTGACAATCTTCAAGGCAATTATGTCTAAGGGATCAACAGAAAACGCACAAAACCAATTTTGGCACGTGAACTGAAATAGCTTCAGAGCACAGTGAGTTTGACTAAGTTCAGATATATAATTACACATCAGACCCTTTCGTGGCAGTCACAAAGTTAAATAAAAGTGTTACCAGAGATTAAAAGTTCTCTGTAGAACGGTTTGTAATTACATAGTTTAAAAATACCGGCACTTCGATTGACTAAATTTTAGTGTATCCAGCTGAAGGACAATGCAAACAGTGTTGGTGGTTATGGAACTTACCCCACTCCCTGCTTAAATGCTTCAATCAGCTCGTTTTTCTTCTCCTGGTCTTCTACCCAATACGCACTGGGAATGACAAACTCGGATATAACTCGGCACTCCGGGCAAGACCTGAATGGATCAAGACAAAACAGCAACGCTCTATGACTTTCTGAGAGTGATACTCCTCAATAAATTTGCCAGAAACAGCCGTCTCCTGAGGGAAAGGGAAATGGTTTGTCACGCTGAACCAGGCGACACCTTCTCACACATTACTACAGCACACATGCACTTTTGTTATTCATTTCAATTGAAATAACCCAACTCAGGGCAGTCAGGGCTTGTGCTACCTTGCATTTGTTTCTAGATTTGAACAAAAGTAACAGATATTTCCTCAATCTGCAGAAGTAAACTATGTCTGCTGATCCAAATACGCAGAAATACATCCTAACTGTTATGCAGCAGAAAGCCAAATCCTTTAAAAAAAAANCTAGCTTCTACCAGCAGCAACGAGTTGTTCACTTAGTGGTTTTACGGGATGGATTTCTACATGAGGAATTAAGATCAAGAATCAAATACGCAACTTCAGGTCTCTCAACAAGTCTAGGAAAGGCTTTATTACCCCCTCCCCGTAAGTCCCATCGAACACCTTGTCTCCCAGCAGGCAGGGCTTTTAGAACTAAGCCAATTTTATAACTTTGTAACAACCAGCATCCTCACCATTATAGATAAATGTAAAAAAACATGTTTGAAGAATTTGTATTAGTATTTAATCCATACTCAAAATGGATTCCAGGGCGCTGTTTCTGAAGAAAAATAACCCCTCACAGTCCCTCCTGTAGGCAGAATATCTCAGCACATGGCCAACGGGAGCTTGACTCCCATCCAGGTTATGTCCTAATGAGCTAACGTTCACTTCAATGAAATTTATAATGGAAGTTGTGCAGAAAAGTCTATTTTGGCAGCACACTGAAAATATTTCACACCTTTTCCTCAGCGTGCTTGTAACTTGAGCGAGCTTTCAAAGAGATGCTTAAAAAGGGAAATTACCCGAATTGGATGTTTTGAATTCTCATTTCATCTGAGGACGAGTATGTTTGGAATAAATTTTTACAGAGCTAGAAGATGAAGGCATTTACTCAGCTACAGATAAGTGTGTGATTAGTGGGAGATTCAGCTTGGGTAAGCTATAATTTAGAGAAAAATCCAGTAATTAAGCACATACATAGAAAAAAGGAGTCCCTGTTTTTGCCCCCAGGTTACTGTGAAGGGCAGAGGCTGACAAGGTGTCAGCTGTCCCAGAGTCCACGTGTGTGCACTTTGCCCCACCGTCAACGCCATGAGAGAGGGCAAAGTTACAAAGGGCCAAGCTCTTCCCATGCAGGACTACAACATGTAAATAAACTGTTACCAAAGGGTACCCGACGCGTCCTACTCATCTTGAAGGTAGTTATTCTCACACCACACTCCAACGTCCTAGAATTTGCCAGCACTTGGACCAGGATTTTCTAAGCTCAGATCTTATTAATGGCTACGTTAATATTTACAGCTGCGGAATCCCTTATCACCAGTTTTATTTCTGTATCAAGTCACAGCACACCGGAGACCCCATCTCACTGACACAGGCCACAGAGAAGAGACTCTGGTTAACGCAAACTTACTTTATGATTGGATTCTCGAACTGCTTGGCACATCTCCACTGCCGGATGCAAGACAAGCAGTACGTGTGATTGCAGTTGGAAAGGATCCCAAACCTCCTCTCGGAGGCTGACGGTTTCTCGTACACCACTTCCATGCAGATACTGCACACTTTGTCCTGACTTGCCTGAAAGGCAAAGGCCTTCTCCATGTCATGCTCAAATGTCGCCATGCACATCTGTCACAGGAGAGATGTCATTGGTTATTGCAGTCCACATAACAGCCTGTTCCTTGTAAAACAAAAGTGTCTATGAAAAGGATCTGTTATAGTAAAAACAAGGTACACTTAAGAGCGTCGTTCCTACCCTTTATCATCATAATTTAATTTTAAGAACATTAAATTCAATCACATATTTCAGCCCTTCAATGTTCTCTGCAGCTTCAGGAGTATCAGAAGTGAGGCTGCCCAAGCACTCCTCACTTAACCCTTTCTATGTCTGTCTCACAGAACAGGTATTGCACAAGGAGAAGCTTCAAATACCCCTAAACCCATCTACTTCAGGGTCCAGAATGGGTGCCACACTCAAGATGTTACTCTGCTTAGCATTAAGGCCACGCTCATTCACCAGATACTAAACTTTACCCTAGCTAAGGAATCAGTCTCTTATTACAGGCTTTCCTACAGCACTTCTCATCACACAATCCCAGTAGTGACAATCAATAACCAATTTACACTTCCACAGCACTACAAGGTGAGCTGGTGGTTATACCTGCATCGTTTTACCTCTTGCTTTTCAAAGTTCTCAGGACTTGACAAATAAAAGAAATTTAAAGACTTTAAATTATAGTAATAAAAAAATATACAAAATAATTCCACATTAGTAGCAGCATTTTGACTACTGCACCTTCTCATCCAACCACACCTCTGCTTCCTGACATCTGACAGCAGCAGTGACGGGACACCGTGCCAAATATCAACCAGCTCCCGGGAGAACTGAAAACTCCTACAGCAGCATGTTTTGCCAACTGCATAAAAAGTGAGGTTTTTAACCCCTTGGATGCTACTCCAGAGTCTGGAGAAACTTATGATTCAGTAACCACTAATGCTGCTGGTCTTTTTCCTTCTCAGCCTTGAGAACTCCTATACTTGACCAGCCCTGACCTAAATCCAGTAGCCAGGCAGAGAAAAGAGCAGCCCCTTAAGCCTGTCTTTACCCAGCCAATTCCTCATCCGGTCCCTCCAGCCATCATACTTCAAGTTCAGCTCCAAAATCTCTGTACTCCCTTCAGTCTGTCCCTACTTGACCCTGCCCGGAAATCAGCCACGACCAAGATGAGACATCTGAAGAGGTCCCGCAGCAGACCAGCAGGGTGATCTCTCAGAACGCACCAGCAGCCCACAGTTCCTCTCCCCCACTGCACATAACGTACCATTGAGATGTTGTGTAAGCTACAAAAGACATTTTCCTGGTAGAGTTTTAGGGTGTTCTGGGAGAAGGCTGCAGGCAAGTTTCCCATAAGGATGAAATGGGAAACAAGGAAGTTGCTCTAAGAGACTATCTGCATCATCACTACCAATTAAGTCCTAGATGCTGGAACAGACCTCTCTTAGGATCATTTTATAGCTAGATAAACAAAACAATAGCTCTTTGGAACAACAGGCTCTTCTACAAAATGCATCTTTGGATTTTAGAGCAAACAAACCAAATCTTGCACTGAGCAAAGCAAATCTCACACCGATTTCACGTTATTATTACCATCTCATGAGCCTTCCTCTGTTCTTGGTCGAAAGGGTGAAGTACTTGCAATCCACATATCTCACACACGTCCCCGTGGAGGTACAGGCAGCGATCTCCGAAGTGGCAGGCTCCCGCTGCAGCGTAAGGACACAGCTGCTCTCCATCAGCACAGGAGCTTCCAGCTACTGGATCTTCCAGTCCACTGCAAATAGCTTCCAAATACGAATGGGGCTTCATTTCCAGATTATCGTTTTGGTCACTGCAACAGACCACGTCGCTTGTGGCACTGGGTTTCTGCTTTTCTTCATTCAAGCCACACAGATCTTAGGAAACAGAAACATAATATGAACCATACAAGACACCGCCCAAAACCCACACAAGAAGGTCCATATACTGTTTCCAATGATTACCAGGCGTATTTTTAAAAAAAAAAAAAAAGTTTTCTTCTCAATGAAATCTCATCTCTAAGCCCTTTTTGCTCAAAAATCACAAAAATTTTCACACACAAATCACAAGAATTTTCACAAACTACCTACTGAAAAGTTTGATTTCAAGATTTCTCCAGCTGTTTTCTGTTTACAAACAGGCTAAGAAATCCTCTCATTTCACATTAGGGCAATTGGCCCATTCGGTGCGGCAGTGAGAACAGGCGAGAACAGCGTGCAGGCGGCACGGGGGCTCAGCTTCTCTGCCCCCAGCTGCCAGGCGTGGACGGACGGCTCCACACTCGTGTTCCTAAGGGCTGGCACGATCCTCCACAGAGCACATGGCACAAAGCAGCCAGGTTTCTCACCATTGCAAATGCCCTCACGTTAAGAGCAAAATGCACAAAAAGATTTGAGGGGCAGAGATATTTTAACCAAAAAACCCAAATCAAACCAAAAAAACACCCCAAAAAAAAAGCTTCAGGGAACACCAGGCTAAAAATCAGTCAGCTGGACATGGTCATTAAAAGGTACCGACGGGCACAAGCATTTCCAGGAAAGAGGCCTCATCGGGTAGGAAGTCTGACTGCACCTCCCCAGCTCTCTGTGAAACTCAAGTAATAAAAGGAGAAAAACTACCTAACTCCCATCAAGCATCAAGGAGGAGGAGCACAGCACCACTCCCACTCACTTCTGTCCCTGAGCACGAGCGTTTTCTTCTCCCGTTTGCCGGTCTCGTGCAGTTTGCTCCTGATGATGGGTGCGTTGTGCTCGGGAGGATGGCGAGGGTTGTGCAGCGCTGCTGAGGAGCGGGGAGGCGGCGCAGGGGCCGCTGCACCCCCTGGCGCAGGAAGTCTGGTGTGATCATACCTGCGAAAGGAAAAAAAAACAGAACAAGCGTTACAAAGGCTAAACTTGGCACAGTGGCAGGACGCTGCCCTGATGAATATTTAAATAAAATAAAACTGAATAGCTACTTTTTTATTTAAAGGATTGTTCTGACAAGTTGACTGAATTGCTCAGTCTCTTTCAAAGCCAAACTAAAAGGTTCCTCAGTCTCAAAAAACGGATGCCTCTGAAAGCACACCTATATTTTCTCCTCCAGAGACACCCAGAGCAGCTGAAAGAACATCATTCATGTGCATATTAAATTAGATTTTTGTCATCCCTTCACACAAACAGGTTTGCTGGCATTTCTCAGAGACACAACATCAAAACGCTGTGCAGGAAGGAGCAACACTTCACGATCTCATTTTCCCCCTGCAAGCAGCAACACTCAGGCTTTATGCTCCCACACCACAGGAGAAGATGCAGTATTTGCATACAGATAGGAAAGGACTCAAAACATCCAGTAAAGCTATGGAAATATACTCCAGCAGCAGAGCAGAAGCAATCAGTGCAGTAAAGAGGCTGGTCCAGTAAAGCCATGGGCATACCTGAATACTAGAATATTTTTGACAGTAACAAAAATATCCTCCATATCTATCTCTGGCCCTGTACGTGCCCACAGACATGCCATACGCATGAATTGATTACACGCACTGAGTACCCCAAACTCCAGCAAAACAGCTGGAGTAAAACAGCAACGCACTTTGCAGCCATCATTACAATCCAGTCAGAGTACGATGTGGTCCCTGTGAACAACACGGCCATCAGCAACAGTATACATTACTGACTCAACGTCAGCAGCTAATGGAAGCTGCAGAAATCACTGATGTTCAACCTCTTGATCCAAGTTTGGCACCATGAACTAAGCAAGGGAAATTAAATATAACTAAGCCGTTGCAATCACAGCAATGTTTTGAGATCCCCTGTTCTTGTCAGGTGAAGGTACAAACACAGGCTGCTCATCTGTGACCAGAATTTTTCCACGAAGGAGCCACAGGCTGCCCTGTGGCACATCCCTGATGGAATGTAACAACATCAACTAACATAAGAGTATTTACTAGAGCATTTCTTGAGGAGTTTTATCCAGAAGACTTCAGGAAAAGGTGTGGTACTGTTAAGCTTTCCCACCAAACCTAGGGGAGCATGAGAAATACACTTGCTCTAAGAACTAAAAGTCCTCAAAATTGCACGTTAGAATCTGCATGAAGGAGACTACGAGCTACACCAGGAGACCCGAGCGAAGCACTGCCAAAACAGTGCCTGCTTCCGGCCACTTTGATCACATGGAAAGCAAACCATGCCACCAAGTGCTATTTCATGTGAAGTTGCAGGATCTATTTTTGCATTTAATAGGTTTTACTACAATAAGAACTGGATGAAAACATATGTGAAACCTGAAGCTTAACTTCTGCAGAGTGAAATAATTGCTGAAGCCAAGGCAGAGTAAAACTACAATACCGCATCCACAAGCTGGTTTTGGTCAGGGGAGAAAAAGCTCATATTTAATATGTTATTTCGCTCCCTTTGTCACCTAAAAAGTCTTATCTTTTCTTGAAAGTCTTCTAAAAAGTCTTATCTTTAGACCCTGGGATTTAAAGCTGACTGCATGTGATTATTACGCCCTGTTCTTCTGAACACGCTGTTCCAAAAGGAATTGGGTCTTTACCTGCACCGAGTTCCATAGGCACACTGTCCCTTCTGGTAATACTTGCAGATGGTAGAGGATTTGCTTGTAGATAAGTCATGTGAGAACAGACACTTGCTTCCCTCCCGACACACTCCTTGCATGTAGTACCTGGGGGAGAAGAAGGTTGGTATGGTTTGAGTAACCTACAACAATTTATTGTCACTTAAGACACTATTCTGTTGCCTGATGACCCCTCCCCACCCGGTAACAGGAATCGAGGAAAAAAAGGAAACCTGAGGGTTGAAATGTAAACAGATTTAATAGAATAAGA
>RSEF01000012.1:5588645-5613983 GCA_003993805.1 Himantopus leucocephalus | reverse complement strand
AACCCGCACACCATAGCTGGCTAGAGAGTAAATATTTTCACAAGTTCAGCCACCAGAGTCTTCTAAAAGTGCAGTTTTCCCAGACGTTAGAAGAGAAATCAGTCCCGTGTCGCTCAGACCAGGCCAGAGGTCTGGTCAGAGGAGTCTGTTTTGTAAAGATGAGGCCAGGGGCGCTTTCCGTCCCGGAGGAGCCCCCGGAGAGCCTTTCCCGCCCAAGCCCGACCGCGCTCGGCTCTCACAGGGACACGGCCCGTCCGCGGGTGGCACAGCCGCCCTCCGCGTAACAGCCCCGCCGGGCCACCGCTTCCCCGCCCCGGGCAGCGCCAGGCACCGTACCCGCCGCCGCCTCCTGGCCGACCCCCGGCCTCCCCGGGCGGCGGGGAGCGCGCTCCTGCCGGGGCGGCCGGGAGGCCCGGGAGGGGGCGGCCCCCGCCACCTTGCCGGGGCCGTGAGGGGTCCCCCAGGGCGGCGGGTCCGGCCGAAGGGGCCGGGCGGGCGGCGCTCACCTGCAGGTCACCTGCTTCGTGCTCATCCTGGCCCCTCTCCGCTCCGCCCCGCCGCCGGCCCGGCCCGGCCGGCCCCCACGCCGCGCCCCGGGGTTCCGCTCGGGCGCCGGCGGAAGGGCGGGGCCGCACGGACACTATTCACCGCCGCGCCGCGCCACTGAGAGGCGGCGGGGGCGGGCTAGAGCGCCGCTCGGCCCCCCACCATAGAGAGGCGGGGCGGCGGAGCGGAGCGCCGCCATGGCGGAGGCCGCCGCCATCCTGCGGGTGAGGCACTGCCGGGCCGACATCTTCTGCCGGCGGCCGCCGCCGCGCTGCCCCGCCTGCGGCCGCCCCCTGAGCGGCGCCGGGCTGTCCGCCGCCCCCGTCCGCCTCCCCAGCCCCTTCCGACAGGGCCACCGGCAGCCCCGCGCCTTCCTCCTGCGGCCCACCGCCGGCACCTTCCTCGGGTAGGGGCCCGCGGCTCCCGGGCGACCGCCGCCGGGCGAGGGGGGAGGCCCGGGGAGAGGCGGCTTTCGCCTTGCTGGAGTAGGCCCCGCAGCACCCCTCCGCCAAGGGCCTCCACCCGGCCCTGCGCCGGGGAGGCGGTAACTGACTGACCGAACCCCTTTCTGGAAATTAAAATGCCTTTTCCAGTTCTTCGGCAGTTTTGCCTCCCGCTCCCTGTCTTGGGCCCAGGTGGCATCGCGGTGCCACCTGCTCTGGGTCTCCCCAGTGTCGGGGCTTTCTAATGGGGACGAGCGATGCTCACACCCATCGCCAACACCGCTGCTTTTCTTTCAGAGGATACGACGGGAAATCTGACCTTCATGTTGGAATAACCAACAGTCACGGTAAAAAGTACTTTGTAGTTGCCTTACAAACCACTGCCCGTCTCCCATACCCCGTATTTAGACTGTACGCCCAGTTTAGGTCAGCCCCCTCCACCATCTGAAGAATTGCGCGGCAGTTATTTCAGAGCCACCTCCGCTGTTGCGGCAGCATCTGGTACCTGTTAAAAATGCAGGCTGCAACATCCAAATAGCTGATGCTTTGCTGTTGAACAACGCGNGTTGAACAACGCGTACATCCTCAGTGTGCTGCAGGTACCAGAACCGGGAGCTTAGCTGTTCACTGCAAAAGAGCATCACGTAAAGATCAAAAAGTCTTGAGTACAAGAATTTATCTCGNTTGCTGTTGAACAACGCGTACATCCTCGGTGTGCTGCAGGTACCAGAACCGGGAGCTTAACTGTTCACTGCAAAAGAGTATCACGTAAAGATCAAAAAGTCTTGAGTACAAGAATTTATCTCGCCTTGCAGCAGTGAGCACACGAATCAAAGCCAAACAGCTCTCCTGCCGCACAGAATGGGATTGAAAGGTGACTTCTATTCCTGACGCAGGGAAATAAACAAGCTAGGCAGCCTACTTTTAAAAAGAAGTTTCAGGAAATGTTGACTTAAACACAGTTCTTGCTAATTCTAAAAATATCCCTAATTAAAATAAAAATAAATCCCCACATTAGAAAAGCCACATTAAAAATTGTATCAGGTTCTCCTAGAACAGGCCCACCCTGCAAAATCTCACTTGAGATGGTTATTTAACATAAAAGTGGTCTAATTTATGGGTTTAAAAAAGAAACCTGGTTCTCCTTAAGTTGCTTTTCCTTATCAAAAGACATCTGAAATTACATTGTAAAAATGAGAACAGGTTTTTGATAAAAGCAAGCGCTGCATTTTCTACTCCATGGCCACTGATGGAAAGCTAGGGGATAGCTAGTCTAAGAACAGCAGTATGGAAAACTCGTAGTAGCTTCCATCACTTAAAAAAAAAAAAAAAAGAAAGGATATGGATGTGATTCTCCAATGCCACCTGACAATCTGTTGCTCTTTATTTTCAGGCGTGGTCTATAATTACAATGAAGAGGGCATTCACAGAGCTGAAACTGGATGGGAACAGTGCATTAGTATCCCACTAGTACAGCCAGACATGTTGGGGCTTCTTCAGGAGTGGGATAAACTCCTAGAGGAATTTTCTGTGGGAGAGGCCTGGCTTCCTCACAGGTATGTAGTTTAAAACCTGGACGCAATAGGAGATTTTAGTCTGGGATGATAAATTGGGCTGTTCTGGTTTGGGTCCTGTGAGGCTGGTGGTTCATTCAGAGCCTTGCTCCTTTAGAGCACACATTTCTAACAAACCAGACAAACAATGCTGTCAGGCTGTCTTGAAACTTAGTGGCCTTCCTAAACAGAAAAAGAGTATTTTTAAGTCGGAAGTAACAAATTCATCTGCTGGAATGTAAAAGCTCTAAAATAAAGAGATCATTTTAGGGAAGTTTTCTTCAACAAAAGAATTTTTCATGAAAAAAGAACACATTCAGTGAAACATTACCTTTAAGAGTATGCTGCTGAGTACAGAAGTAGAAAAGTCCAGGCACAATTCCATAATTACTTCTTCTAGGTTTCAACAGTTTTAGGTGTATTTGCATTTATGGGCTGAGCACGCTGATGGGATTCTTGCCCAGATGGTACAACCAGATGACTTCTTTGTTGTCAATGATCAGAAATGGGAAACACTGTCAGGCTCATTTCCAGCTCTTCCAGCTGGTTCGTAACATTGCTTTGGATAGTTAAATACAGAAAGACTTCCACATATTTTGAATTAAACCAGCATGTTCCAATGAGAACGTTCAGTTCTTTGTAGCCTTCCTTTAAGTTGCTGCCTGCTGACAGCGTTACAAGTTACACAGCCCAGTTAAAACATGCACTGCCACATCACCAAGCCCGCTGATGACAAAGCAGCCTGCTCTCCAAGAAAACACCGGGCCTTGAACTGTTCATCCGTAACAGCACATGTAACAAACAGCCTGTCTGAGCATAGTTCTGGGAAGTGTTTAAGTTAATAAATGCAGACGTCATCTTATATAAAAGAAACCACAACAAATCAAAAGCAGGTTTTAGCAATTCTGTATGTGCTTGACTAAAATTTCAGAGATAATGCGTTATCTCCCTAGTACCAGGAGATGAAAGAATTTGACCTAGAATAGAATTTTTAAATGTCTAAGGAACTCGTAAAACCAACAGGATTTGTGTCTCTCTGATACTTTTACAGTTCCCAGTGCCTTAAGCTTACTACTAAAATTAACTTGACGTCAAAAAAGCATTGGTAGAAGGTGGATAGATGTGCACATCTCTTCTACAAGCTTTTCTTTACTTTTCCTCAGTCTGCCACCTCCTGACAGTGACCTACTTTTTCTGGAATTAGATCAGTGACCGCTGAACTGCTGAAAACTGAACTCTTTTTTTTTTTTAAGATGTTAAATTAACTCCTCTGTTTATGTTTTTCAATGGACAGGAACTGTGCTGAACTAATCCTGTAACTCCTTTGGGTTCAGGCCAAGCCCAATTCTAATTTTCTTGATGGCTTTTAATTTACTGGAAGGATGGTACATAACAGCATCAAAGAACAGCGGCCACAGCCATGGCTAACAGTATCTTAAATTACTGATATTTTGCTTGTCAAGATATAAAGACATGCTTCCCAAAAAGGAGAAGCTAACTGGAAGACACAGATGGTAATGAGAAGTGTGTTAGTCTTTTGCATTATAAATACAAAGATAGTCTGCAAACAAAAATGAAAAGTTACATGCTTTGCTTGATTGTGGAACTCATTCAGTAAAGCACTTGTGTACAGAGAAGTTATCCAGACATGCTGCGGTGCTCCGCAGACTCAGCCCTGAGCTGCTGAACCCAACATTTTTTTCAGTGTAATTTCCAGATGTTTTGCACTGCACATTGATGATGGCCACTCTTGAAGTTACTCATAATTGCTTGCTTACTAAATGAGAGCTCATAGGGCACTTCAGATACCCTTAACAAACCAGAAGAGCTTTGAAGAAAACAGTGAGCTGTCCGGAACGGGGCTCAGGGTCACAGGGTTGCTTTTGATAGCCATAGTCCTCAGATCTTGCAAAAACACTGCGTAAATTCCCAGGGCCGACAGGCAAGCCTCACAGAAGATTCCTGGTGGCAACACAGACCATGGAGCCACTGACAGTACAAGTCAAGGAATGAGTCACAGGGCTAGGAAGAACAAGGGAAAAATGACACAGGAGGAGGCAATTATGGAAGAAACTTGAGGATTAGGCAGATGGCAAACAGGACTCAGAGCAGGTCTGCATCAAATGCAGTTAGACCGGGCCAGTGGAAAAAGCAGCACTATGTGGTGAGGGAATGGAATAAATTACAGAAGTTGTTAGTGGCCAACATGAAACATTTGGGAGAATCTGAGAAACATTCCGAGAGTGAAAAGAACAGGTAGTTGCCATATGTTCCTAGGTTAGGGTAGCAGGGGGGGAAAAAAAAAAGAAAAAAGGCAAGAATATTTTAAATGGCTACTCCTATTCAGTTAGTATTTCTGTCCTCGCACAATTGGCACAAATTATTGCCAGTGGGATTTTGACTGGCACACCGTATAGCAACTGTATCAACTTACTAGCCATAGAATTTACTTGATTTTAAGTAAGCTTCCAAGTAATGCTACGCTGACAGAAGTGCACATGGTGGCACACAATGCTACTGCTGCAGGAAGAAGTTTTCAAGATAACAAGAGTAACAATACATGGAAGAGCAAAGGTTAACAAGGTAAAAGCCAAATAAGTATAAAAAATAAGAACTCGTTATGGTAAAGTCTGCAGCCCTCTTTTTTTTTTTTCCAAATGTTCACAGTTTCTAGTATTCTTGTCTGGAAAGTACAACTTGCAACAAACAGAATATATTTAA
This sequence comes from Himantopus leucocephalus, assembly GCA_003993805.1. Taxonomy (NCBI): domain Eukaryota; kingdom Metazoa; phylum Chordata; class Aves; order Charadriiformes; family Recurvirostridae; genus Himantopus; species Himantopus leucocephalus. Next base: position 5,608,720 of record RSEF01000012.1, on the reverse strand, counting down.
GCACCAGTATTAAAGGAAAGTGGCAGCAGTTCTTGGGAGAGCATGCGCTTCCTTATTTCAATCAGTAAAATATTCCTCCATGCACAGTAATTAATGGATTAGCACTAACTCTTACTAATGAGTTGTTTTTCCTAGGTATGAAGAACATGACCACAACTGCTACACATACGCACTGGCATTCATTAACAGTGTACTGACTGCACAAGGGAAACGGCAAATGAGTAAAAGTGAATTTACAGAGAAATTTGTGATCCCACAGACAAAGAAAGCTTCCAAATACCTTACTCTGCATCAAGAGCTAACAGCTAACGATTTCTACATTGTACCCCTTCCTGATCAAGAAAAACAGTGCTGAAGATGACAAGTTGCTATATTAAAACATCTACAACATACAATAGGAAGTCTTAAGACTCCAAATCTCAGGGTTTAAGACGCATGATCTACTTAATGTATTTAAAAAGACAATTAACTTTACATGTTAACCTGCACATCATGGAAGGATCGGAAAACTGAACTTGTGCATTTGAATGAAATAACATATATACAATGTATACACTACAGAAAGTTTTTATGGGAACTATTTATATGGAAAAACGTTTTCCTATTTACATTCACTGTATGCTCATTCTGCCAAGATACTTAATACCAGAAATTGTAACTGCTGTGTAATTAAGGGTTTTAACAAATGAACTGTGGTAACTTAAGATGTAGCAAACCAAATTTTTTTTTCCTGTCACATTTGTTTGCTGATGAGTGAAAAAAAGAATTTGTGCTTGTATGCTGCTGAAATCCAAAGTCCATGACTTAATGCAGATTCACTACATGCAAATTTATTTTCCTTTACTTTAATTACTAATAAATATAACAACAAATCAGTCCAGCCTCTTTGCCAGATATATTTCTTTTCCAATTCTTCTTTACATTTTGCACATTTATTCCTCAAACCAAGACAGATGCTTAGTATTAAGAGATAATCATTTGTTGTCTGCATCTGCTAGTATCTGTAATAAGCAACAGACTCCTCAGGATTTATCTCAGAGTTAAAACCCTAGATCTCAACAAAAAGAAATTTAAGTTAAAAAAAATTAAAAGACTCTCCAACAGCACTTTTACCTATTGTGCATTACACAGAAGCGTATGCTGAGGTCAAAATTCTGCAGTCCATAATTTTGTGCAATTTCACTTTATTTCCTTACATTCTAGTTTAAGAAAATAATTTCAGCTTTTTTTTCTCAGTAAAGTAAGTTGGTTTTAATCTAGACGAAAGTCCTATTTTCTCAAAGATAGAGAAGTAATCATAAATGATTGGGGTTTTGTCCACATCCAGTTTATACTTTTGTATACACAAACTGCATTAACCCTGCCCCCCAATACTCTCTAGCTGCATACACCACACTTCCCACACTTTCCCCCCCTCCACGTTCTTCCACTTCTTGCTGAATTCTAAGTTATAGCTCCTTTAAAATCATATTAAAAACCCACAACACAATAAAGACAACCAGCTTGAAATGCACAATTCAGCTGCTGTTAGAGACCTCCGATCCACCCACTCCTAGTGCAAGTCAGAATTCTGCAGCTAGGATTTGGCTTACAAAAAGAAGTTATGGTATGCTATTTCTGAGTGAATCAGAATCCATACTTCATTTAAGCGCTGTATTTTAATTAGTAAAATATAATACAATGGCAAGTATCAGTGCTATGGTACAACTATCTAATGTAAGTTATTTGATGCAATACTACTGAAACATGAAGTACAGTCATCTGCAGCTAGAAATAAACCACCTTGCCACATCCAGTCAACACAAACCTACCTGTTCAGCTTGAAAATGCTGTTATGCAATTAACATTTTCATTTTGCATCTTTCCAATAGAAGTCGTATTAAATGAAAACAGACTAGAAGATCTTCCACTTTGAGTTGTATGTAGTTTCCTGCATTCATGACATGGCTTTACAATCTAAACTGCCTAAGTAAACAAGAATGTGGGTTTGTGTTTAGTGGGAACAGTCTGAGTTGACAGAATTTTTACCAGCCTTGGAAAATTTTCTGTGACCAGGAGGCAAACGCCCTTTTATGGTGAATGAAAACACCAGAAAGAAAATCCAAACAGCGTCACTGTCACCAGCTATAATGTATCCTTACTGTTGCGGCAGATGTGTTCTCTCACAACAAAGGGGAAAAAAAAAATCTAAAAAAATCTAAACAGCGTGGTGAAGCAAGGAAGCCTATTGTTCAAAGACTAAGATGGAATTCAAATGCCTGAATCTAAAGCAGCAATACTTAAAATGCAGTGTAACTGATACTTAAACCTCCTGGCTCGACTTGAAAGACAGCTGAATACCTGCTGGGTTCGTTTGTTTGTTTTCCAAACCTGGCTTCGCAATAGCCAACATCATATTTAGGAACCCGCCATCTACATGATTAAATCTTACACAGAAGTTAGAAAATAGCAGGCACCTAGTGTAGCAAGGCAGAACTGCTCAGCACTGTTTTATGCCTCACTCTATACAAAACGCAGCTGTGTCTCCCAGTCTGTTGTACAACATATGATAGGCCAGGGCAAAGAGAGCTACCACTGCACTATGAAAAAAAAAGTATAGACTATTGTAGTTGCTGAATAAAAGAGAAAAACGCAGTGATGAAACTGAGACTTAGACTTGCCAAGCTACAGACTGACTTCCTCTCACTAGCTCAGCAAATCTTCATTATTTCATGACAATGAAATATCAATATTTCATTCATATCAAACACAGTATAACCCACCTTCAACAAAAGTAAAGCACATCAACTCGTGGTCAGGGCATCTTGCTGTGAAAATCCCAAGTGAAGTACAACATCTTACTGAAATGGAGAAAGGTGTCCCCAGCATTCCCTACTGCTGAACACCTAACATTGAGGTTAGGTGCTTCAACCCTAGAATTACTTAAAATCCTTGCACATTCTGGGAAGAGTTCCTCAATTCTGAGCAGTGCTTGCGAAAAGAAGCACTAACAGCAACGTGTTACAATGCTCAATATTGCAACAACCAGATCTCTCCCCAAATCTAAGTTTGTACAATTCCATCAAGGCTATGAAGTCAGGTTTTAGTTGAAGGAGAAATGGTACCATAGGTATAACGAAAGGGTATTTGACTCACTGTAATTACTAGTTAAAGCTGGTTAAAAACCAGCATTAAACATGAGGACTATCAAGTTTAAGTCCTCATTTCTGAAGAAGCGTAGGACCCTGCACTGAGTTACAGAATGAAGTTAGCCTTAAAATTCTCAAGTTCAACTCTGAAGAATCTGTGAGGTATTCCCAGAAAACTGTTTGATCCCTCACTGCTTCGGCTTTCAAGCACACATTCGGGTTTTGGACTTCAGTGGCTCTGCAGGCCATAGTGCCTATTCAGCACTAACGCCTGGATCTGTCAGAATATTAAAAATACCATTACTAATCAATGCAGCCTAGCCACCATTCACAGATACATGTTTGTAAGTTTTAAGGAAACAAACAAGTATTTTGAGTTGGGACACAGCTTTAATTTTTTCCCCTTCGTATGCGTTACTGTAATTCAGTTGTGTTTTTTCAATACAAAATTCTCTCCAGTAAACAGGATATACCTCATTTTAAATAGCATTTATACATACCAACTGAATATGTTCATAGAAACTGTTGAAATGTTGAATGTTGAAATGGCAATGGTTCATCATGAGAAGATCAGGTAAAAACCAAGACGACGCGATTTAAAAAAAAAAACAAAAAAACCAAAAAGGTTTTCCTATACAGTCAGTTAGAGTTCATCTTGCTCACTGCGCTCACGGGAAGAAACCCAACGACTTACAATCAGTTCCTGAAATAAAAAAACAGCAATTATTATGGGGGAAGGCGGGGGGGGTGGAGGGGGGGGAGGTACAGATCAGTGAGGGATGGGGATTAAGAAAATTATGTCAATTAGCAAACTGTCATATATTATGCGACCATTGAGAAATTTTAGTACATGACTACGTTTGTTCATGAAGTGAGCTGGTCTCTCACACATTTTTCTCCCTTCATTTTTAAACATACATTAACCTTACAGCCTCCATACGTATCCCGGTTTCCCCACGCAAATGCTTACATTCACAGTAGCAGCAACATTAAAATTTAGATTAGAAGATCTTAAGTCTTTAAAGAGCCTGCAATGCACTTCTCATGCCTTAGGGCACAAAGGAATCTAGTTATTTTATTGCAGCTATGTGTACTAAACCCAAAGCATGCTAAAGAGCAAGCAGCAGTTCAAGGGAGCTCTTACAGTTAGCTGTCCAGCTGCCCCAAGGCCAAGCTACATAGGCAAAGGAGAGGAGTAATTGCTCACCTGAACCTTAATTTTTTTCATACATTCTGGTGTCGACATCTCTTTTTCAGTCATGTCAGATGGTCTGATCAAATAGCATAACATAAGTTCCTGTTGGTAAACAGAAAACATGAATACATGACTTTGAACTGACTTCTTTCTACACCAAGTTTTAGATTAATTAGAAATGCAGATACCAAGCTTCCTACGAGATGTCTTCTGCATATCAAGTTGGGGAGGGCTGTATAATATGCATATCTCATTTTCCTTAATAAAGCATAATACTGCTATAAGATAAACTAGAACTGTAACACAACAGCTGAGCAGCATGTCTGTGAGAATGGAAGCACTGTGTACGAGGCTCTATCACAGAGAAAATCTTTTCGAAGCTTTCAGTTTCACTGTTCAAAAGAAAATCCTGGTAGATGGAGAGGGCTTTAAAAACAGAAGTCGCAAGCAGGAAAGAAGTCTCCCTCAGGTCTTTCTTCTGTTCCTCACACAACTTTTAACGCTCCTACAGTTAAGAGAACTTTAACAAGCTTCTTCCAGAATTCATCTGGATATTGACAAAGGAAACTCGTTTGCCTACGGGCAACTCAACGTGTTCTTCAGCAGACTAGAAACAGAAGGATTCTCTTTCCAGCCTCACTCCAACTCCCTGTACATTTATCATTTTAAAGCTATTTTAAAACTAGCATCTTACACTTACCTTAGAAGCATTAACGGTTGTTCTGTTCAACCCAGACAAGGACTTCCAGCTGAGTGGTCTGCGAAGAGAACCTTCAAAATTATCATCAACTAATTCAGCAATGACAGAGTAACTGGAAAACAAACCAGACAGGACAATTCAGAGAAAGAAAATTACTATTTTAGGAAGATTGTGAAACTTAAGAATCAGAGCCAAAAAAACGGTGTTAAACAATATGCCAGCACACAATAAGCAAGTTGTGAAACTTAAGTCTCTTTCTACTAGGAAAAGAGAAGAAAAGATGAAGTTGTGAATATGCTTACTGGAACTTTCCCTCCCCACCCTTCTGCTGATGTTCGTAGCATTCTCTTATGAATGCCAATCTGATACTTAGAATCAATTTATCACCTAGGAGTTCAACCTAACTAGCTAATGAATAAAGACAATTATCATCCCTTAAAAGATTTTTCTCCCAAATTACATAAATAATCCATATCATATATTTTTAAAAGTCACTATTAATAAATAAAATTACTTTCCTGAGTGTATTCATCATAGGAGTGCTAAACATGCTCATTGCAGCTTTTAATTTTTAGTATCTTACTACTGTCATACGAATTCAATGAAATTGTGTTATTTAGTACCTCTGCTAAAAGGACTTTTGCATTCCCAGTAGAAGGCATCTGGCAAAGCGTTTTGAGTGAAGCATATGTGCTTAACCAGGGAAGATACTAATTTTTTGTGAGACAAATTTACTAATTTGAAAATAAGAAATTAGACAGAAAGACGAGCTTCAAACCTTGCATGATAGAAGGGGGGGCCTTTTCGATACAGCACTGAAATGAAAGAGAAACACCTTAGTTAGATAATCACAGAATTTCCATCTGAGTTTAATACCTGGGTCCACAAATATTTTCAAATGTTTTGTAAGGTTTAATTACACAAGACAAAACTTCAACACTTTTGAATTCTGCTCAAGATTAAGTTGTCCCAGCAAGTGGAGAGAGAGGGAAAAGACAAAAAACCCATAGCAGCAGGGTGACTGAGGGCAGGGGAGTGGCAGGTAAAAGGAAGTAGAAGAGCTGAAGGACAGTTAGCAATTGCCGTGGGGAAAAAGTTTAGGATGGAATTTCTCTGCAATAGACTCATGCTTTTAACACTGTATTTGCAACAGAAGTTGAGCCACGAGTACAAGTAAAAGATCACAATAAGCCACTGAGTTTCTGTTCCAAGCAAGCAAGCATTTTCCACAAGTTGTAGAAGAGGCATGGGGCACAAGTTCTTCCATACTGCCCACCAGACCCAGTAAAAGTTCCTGTGCACAAAAATACACAAGTATCACTGCAGCCGGCCTTTTCTAACTGAGCTGAAGAGTTACATTTCCTCTCTCCCCTTTGTCACGAGCTTATAAGAGGGGACTGTCTTTAACTAGTGCAGGTTTTCTTATACAGCTGGCTAGCACAGGCCCTGTCAGGAAAAGGACGAGTAGCACTTCATTCCAGTGACAACCATGACTTGCAAATTATCCATTATAAGCAACTGCAGTAATATCAATTCTAAGAAGATACTGCCAAAGAACAAGAAGCTAGAGGAGCTCAGGAGTAAGAAGCCTGCCAGCCTCAACTAATCCACTTCCTTTGTCTGGCACAAATCCGAAGGTAGTGGTACACTAAACAACAAATTCAGGCCAGAACACAGATGAATGGTGAACAAACTAGTATCAATTTCACGTACACATCAGGTGATAAATCACAAAACCTCATCTACAACTCAGAGTACTAAGAACAGTGATGCTGAATTCAGCCAAACCTACACACTGACCTAAAGGACTAGCTCAGCACAGCCTTGACATACTCAAATACACAAACCCCAAAATTTTAAAACTGCTTCAGCAGTATTAAAACACCTGCAGGTTTGCATGCACACATTAAAAAAAAAAAAAAAATCTCCCTTTGTGCACATTTTCCTGTAACGACAGGCATTACTGTACTGCTTATGCTGATGTGAGCTGAATGTAGTTCTTGAATTACTTAGCAAGGGATTATGGACACTAACAATTACTTCTGTAAGATTAAAAACTCTACCATTAACAAACAAGCAAGTCCCTTCCCCCTCCTCCCCTCCCTCCCCTCCCCCCAAAAAACATACAGAGAAACAGTCTTGGCAGGAAGTTCAGCAGAAGTCCAGCTTCCATTAAATGGGATGAACAATGACATGCACAGACTTTGATGTGAATTGGCATCTAGATGCAAACCTGCTATTCCAGCAACTGTATGTTAATACTGCAGAAGATGTGTTTAGAAGGGGAAGAGAAACCTGGAAGGGAATTTCAGTGCAATCCTGTATTAATTATTAACCCCATGAAGCAAAACAACAGGCCTTCCGAGCTATCTCCTCAGCTACTGGATGTGTGACGTTATACTCCACTCATCCTAACTTCTTTGCTACCCCGTAGTCTAGCTAAAGACGTCTTTTGCCAACTGCAAGTAGCAAAGCCTGCTCCAGTCACGCAGCTCCTCACTCTTGAATTCATCTTTGGCACTGGAGTCTTGTACTGCCTGAAAAAGTCAGTTGCAAATGATTGCATTTTTTTTTAAGGAAGCTACTCACAGAGATCAGTTCCATACTTCAGTCCGACTTTGGGGACCCAACCCTTACTGCGAAAGTAGTGATATGCCATGTAAGTAGTTTTAAAATTGGGCTTCACTTCGCTGAAAATTTCCCATAGCTTCAAAATAGTCAGGGGCTCCTAAAAATCACAATCAAAGGCATTAACGTGACTATATTGATATTACAGCAGATATATCAAATATCACAGTCTACTGCAAAGAACATGGACTTCAGGCAATAAAATACGGCATCCCTGAATATATGACAGAAGCCTGTTGCTCCATTTGGTGGGGTTTTCCTTAGTATTTCACAATCAGTCCTATAATGCCCTTGTTTAAAGGAAAATCTGAGGAATTTTAAACTAGAAGTGTAGGTTTCAATTATTTTGTCATTACATTAACAGTAGCTTGATATACTTATAGATTAACGCTTAAAACTCCAAGGAATTTTCCTGTTTCAGGAAAGGGAGAGTATTCACCATACTATGCCTCCCGTACTTGCTTTCCCTACATTTTTGCCTAAGTTACAACAAAAACCTTTCTCTACAGAAAGACTGTGCATAGCTACATTTGCCTTGGTAAACAAAACTTTCAGAACAGTATTTCATAACCAAAAACATCATTACTTTTAAGAAATACTTCGTAATTACTCTGTTTGGTGTTTCCTCCTTCAGAATTAACAGCATAAGATACTGCCATAGTAGGTAAAAATTTCAGACCAAAACATATCCAAGCTAATGGTATCCCCAGTCACCTAAAATTAATCCAATCTCTTACCTCACCATAATAAATACTTAAACATCCCAGAGAATACACCAAGAAAAAAGCCTGAAAAAAATAAACAGAGCAAGTTTAACTGACAGCTAGACTCTTCCTGTAGTTTATATTCCATGCACGAACAAAGGCTCAAATTAATTTTATACAAGAATACTAATGTGATAAAGACAAACAGGTTGCCTGGAAGTTTCCTTTTGAGATTTGTCTTCATGACCTTTACATTTCAACAGACACAGCACTGCAAAAAAAATCTATGCATGTGCTGTAGACTCCTGAAGGCACTGTTAAAACTAACACATGTGAATATATTTAGAAGCAGCACAATCAAAGCAGGATTTATATAAATGTTATATTCCTCCTATTTCTATACTTAAGTCCTATCACTCGTCTCTTTGTCAGTGGGATGACTCATCTAAAGAGAATGGGATTGGAACCTACTTTTTTTTAACCGTATCATGTAATTATTGCAGGTTATTAAAAATAAGTTTAATGACTAAGATAATCCAACTACTTAGGAGACACAGGAGAACCCTGAACTTCAGAAACAGGTATTAAATTACATTGTAATGTAGATTAATGTTTACTTTTCAGATTAAAAGTAAAACAACTTGTACTGTGCTTGAAACATACCTCTTCCAAGCTGAGTTGTAAATATTCAAAAATCCTAAATGGATTCCTTCTGCATACAAGTTTTTCCTTCTTGACAAGCTACAAGAAAAATTTACTATGTTACTAAAACTTTAAACTGGAAAAAAACACCGAATCGGAAAATAGCACTTATGATACAATTTTTCTGAAAGATTAGGATACTCTTTATTCTTACATTTTCTTGCAGATGAACAGAATCATCTTCAGGACATAAGCTACCTTCTTCTTCCTCTTGCACCAATACATATTCTGGAGCACATTCTTTTGACTTGATCATCTCACAAGATCTTTGCTCAGCACTCTCCTTTGCCTTGCAGCCGCAATGCACAAGATGACCATGCTTCTGGCTACACACTTCAGCTCTCTCTTTCAATTCGCCTTGTTCCTGTTCTTCAGAGCCACATACGGCCACAGGATCAAATGCTGCATCTCCTTCCAAACAGGCTTTCTTGTAGCCTTCATTCTGATTCTCAGGACTTAGGGCTACTGCATTTCCAGTATCTGTAGAAGACTGTCTGGAAAGATCTGCATTTTCTGTATTTGGGCGCGTTCTGTAGCAGCTATTACTGGTTTGTTCAGCTCCATCCTCTTCCAAAAGTGGCAGCTCAAGAGGCTTAGTGTAATTTTCAAGAATTTTGGTAACAGAGCTGTCATCAAATCCTTGCTCTTGCAAAATACTTTTAGCCCACTGCACATGACACTGGTACCTAGTAAACAAGTAAAATAAATGAGAAGTTCTAGGGCATTACATCCTTTAATTAATATCTTAAAAAAAAAAAAAAGAAGATTCAGCACAGTTCTCAAAACAAACCTGAACAGGCCCCTGCCAATAACTGCTACGCAACATACAACATGCACAATGTAATAGGCCTCCTGTCATCAGGAAGCTGCAGACGACATTACTGAACATCAAGATTCTGCTACCTTCTTTGGCTTTTTTTTTGCCTTTTATATTTCTGCGGCAAACACCATTACCGAACGTTGCACAAGAACCATGCATTGAGGACTACCGCTACACAGTTTCGAGAAGCAAGAACTTCACCAGACAAAAAATTCCTCCTCCCACTGAAGCCTTAAGCCTGAATTCCCTGCAAAAACATCTTGGTATCAGAGCTTGCATGATTAAAACATGCAACAAGACTTTGCATACAGAGTTCTCACACACTTCACCTATTACACAGCTAAGTACTGAGAACAGTATCTTCAAAACTCAGTTTTAACTATCTTTGAAACAGCAATGGTATCGCAAAAACACCAGCATGAAGATCTTAAGTAGAAACTACCTTTAGTTTTAACCAAAACCTTCACATCCCTGAGAAATAACAATAATCCTATCAGCAAGATACTAGCTGAAAGCTGTAAATATTTCTAATCATTTTCAATTATTATGGAGGTTTTAGTGCCCCTTCAACTATTTCCTCCTTGGAAGGTAACATTAATATGCAGTTGAAGACATTAATCTGCATTCTGTGAAAGTTACAGACAGCTGAGTACAGCTTTCCTTATTCAAACCTGGACAACTCTAGTATAATATTCTTTATTTCCCCTAACAAAATCCTAAGACAGCAATTACAGACCAGGTAATGTAGAACTACAAAGACAATTAATGCAAATTTCATGTGTCAACACAAAATACAAGTCCCTCTGAAGTCTCATAATAAAGATATATAATTCGCTGCTGTACTTTTTGTTATAAAAAATGCTCCTCTTTGTTCTGTGATTTAATTACCATAAAATTCACACTTACAGATCTCTACTGAGACAGATCATGATGCGTCTTCTGCGCCAATGTAATTATACTTTCATTGATGCTCAGCTGTATTTGCTGGCACATAAAGCAGTCACAAAGTAGAGAAGTAAGAATGACAAGTGATTCTGCTAGTAGTAACTGTAGTAGCAGCAGTCATAATATTGTGACTGTCTTACCTACAGTTGAGGACTGAAGGAGCGTAAATTTAAATACAATCAATTTTTTAGCCTTATCATAAGATTAAAGCAAACAGAGTAACTAACTTGCACACTCTTACAGTTAGTTCATATACTATTTAAGTGGAACAAAATAACAGTTTTGCAAAATGTACAAACTAGTAATGTTACTAGAGACTATAAAAAAAAGTAAAGCATTTATGTGTCACACCAGTTGAAGAGCTGCTTCAGTCCACTTTATAATAATTCAATAAGGAAATGGGAGAGTTATTTTAAATAGCCTGCGCCAGAAACTTTTTTCTCCTCCTCGCTGAGAAACAAGCTTATTATGCTTGGTATTATGATGAATTAATTACCCATACTACCATGCATGCACTCAATCTTGGCTTCTATTCAGCAATTAATACCTGCAGGCTTACATGAAAAACCATGCTGAATATCACCTACTCTATTTCTAATTTTTCTAACGTGATTTATAAATTAAATACAAAGAAAAGAAATAGAAGCAAGTCATCAGCATTTATACAGCCAACAATCTAAAAACCAGTAAGACAAAATATAAAATAGAATAATCTGTTTCATAAAAAAACCCAAGAATAAATTAATTGAAACTAACTTACTTTTTGGATGCAATTATAGGCATGTTTATGTTAGCACCTGTATAAAGAAAAATAATGTATTGTTTCATCAATTTAAAAATGTTTTCATGTGATTTTGATCACTGAGGTAATCTGCAGCCCAGTAATTACCCCCATCTTCAATACTGTATGCCATTTTGGTCCCACTTGTATGTAAGACACAGCAGAACTAGAAAAGGTACAGAAGTAACAGCCTGAACAAGAGGAACAACCGAATACGCTATTTTTCTCCAGCCCATAAAAATTAATTATGATAAAATACAGCGATGTCTATTGGGACTTAAATGTCACGGAAAAGATGAATAAAGAATGACAGTCTTTCTATAAACAACCAAGAGCAGATCAGATGTAATTGCCTATAAGCAGATTAAAAATTTCACATGCCCTTGCCTCACGATTTCATGGACACTAAAATCTACAGATTAAAACCACGAAATACTGGACAGTTATATGAAGAAAAGTCCAAGGAGGATACCTTTACTTACAGACTTCCTAAGCAAGAAATCAGTCAAGGCTAGGAGAATGCACTATGGAGCTATCGACATATGTTTCCTGGTTTTGTATGCTTCCTAGGCATCTTGTACTGGCCATCATCAGGTATGGGGGGCAGCGAGATGCTTGATCTGACCCAGTACAGAGATTATTTTTCTGTGTGTAATTTATAAACATATATCTTCAATGAGTAAAGAAAGATAAAAAGTACTATTACAATAGTGATGGAAGTACAAACGAGCACAATTTACCTTGCCACTTAGTAACCAGTAAAGGATCCGAAATGCTGTACACTGGTCGACTTCTTGAAAGGATACCTTTTCCAAAATAGCCCTTCAAAGAAAAGGAAAAGTCTTTATTATATCATCAGACAAAAATGAACTTCTTTCCAACTATAAAATGTTTACTGCCAAGATCAGATGAAAAAATAACTGAAATTCTGCAGCATTTAAGCTTTGCGTAAAGCTTGTTGCTTAGCTTCTGATAACTAGTTCAATATTAAACACTAGCACTCAAAGATTTAACCAGTGGAGGACATTGGGTCTTTTCCTCAATTCTAAATATTTGTCAGTTAATCCAAGCAGATTTTGAAAGCGGATGCAGAAGAAAACACCTGTGTATTAATGCTGTGACAATGCATAATAGAAAACAAAGAGAAAGGTAAAGCTACTGCGTAAGAATGGTGGTGAAATGGCACTTGGACATAAGAAGCTTAATGTACTTTATTTTACTCAGGAAGAAATCACTCTGAAGTTAAAAGAATTCTACAAGCATTTATAAAACATTAGTATCCCAACATCCTGAGCTTTAAAAACAAGAAAATGCTTTTGCAGGGTTGCATAAAATGTGGAAAGGAGAAATAAACATAACAAACATGAAGTCTTTGCAGCTGTTTTTTTTTTAGCTCACAAGGTCACTTCATTCTAAAATTTATTTGCTGGGATAAGAATGAAATACTTTTAACATTTGATACAGAATATATGTTTTGTACTAATTTCAGACGAGGAGGGAGATATGGAGGATTACTGAAGGCTACAGAAGAAGGAAAACAAGTACTATGCTTTACCTATGTTTAAAACACTATAAATAGCGTATAAGCAGGGTACAGCACCTTGTGATAAAGCTGTTCAATATCTTCAGGGTTCCTCACAATAACATTGTTGTTAATGATTTCAGCCTGGCATATTCTGAAATCCTTTCCACCTACATCCACAGGAAAGGGAGACTCATAGGACTCAAAAACTCTTCTTTTCCTTCTTGGGGGATGAAAAACTGCTTCTGCCATTTCCTAATGTTAATGTTTCCTCCTAAAAAGTGGAAACAAAACATTTAATGTTCAGGAGTTAAAGTTCACCCATTTTTACATGTCTCAGCAATATTCCCCTCCCAACAGCAAATTAGCAAATCCTGCAGCACAACACAAGTTTAATTTTTCAACTATTATGCCAGACAAACATAAGCAGCGATTTGCTGGTGTTATCTGTTAATCTTTTTCTCTTGGGCATTGCAGTATCCCCTGAAGACCAGGTAGGGATAGTTCTTAGCCAAGAGTTTATAAAAAGTAAACTTCAAGATGACAGGCAAGTACATAAACTGCTGAAAACTTTTCAAGAATAAAACAGATGAATTAGCAGAACAGCAGAAACCACAGCGCACAAGTGCCTAAATATAAACTGTTTTGAAGAATTACGAGAATAAATTTTGAAGAAGCAACAGTGGCTTGGCAGCTTTGTCGTCTTTAAACAGGGGCACTCCTTTCACAGGGATCTCGAACAGACCTCCGAGGGTCTCTAGACGCTCAGGGGACAGGTAACCTTCACCCGCAGACAGAACCACCACAGCGTGTGTGGGGGGGTGTAGATTTCGTGGCCGCAGCTATGAGCTCCACGGCCACAGCCCTGCCGCGGACCGGCGACGGGAAGAGAGGAACTGGGCCTGACCCCGGTGGGATAACTGGTGCCCATAGTTCCGCCCGCCCGCTCGCCCGCGGAGGGAGGCCCGCCGCCCGACCAGGAGCAAGCCTAGGCCCAGGCCCAGGCCCAGGCCCGGGCCCGGCAACGCGGCTCCGCACGCCCGGTCGGTCGCCCACCCACGCAGCACCCACCCCCCCCCACCCTCCGGTAGCCCCGCCCGGGGCGAGGCGCCGGTGGAACCGGGCGGGGAGCGGGACACCCCGGCCCGACACCGCGGCTACCGGGCGGCCTCAGGCCTGGCGGCGCCGCTCGCCCGTCGCCATAGTGACCGCACGCACCCGTCACCGCCGCCGCGCGCCCCCCGCCGTGCGCATGCGCGGCCGCCCGCCTTGCGCACGGCGGGGGGCGCGCGGCCGCGTCTGGCCACGCCCCGCTGGCGGAGGCGGCGCGCGGCGTCTCCTCAGGGCTGTGAGGGAACAGGTCCGCGGGCGGGCGGTGCGGCGGGTCTCCTCATGTTGTGAGGGAATCGTCCCACGGCCGGTCTCGCTTCCAGCTGTGGCGGGAGGCGGCGTCCCAGTCCCGAGGTGTGAGCGGAGGCAGGCGGGCAGTGTGTAGGGAGATGGGCCGTCCCTAGGCTCCGGGCCGGCGGCTCAGGTGAGGGCGCGGAGATGGCCGCCATGCCACAAAGACTGGGTTCGCTGGGCACCTCCGCACCACAGCTCTGCGTTTGTAATTGCTGCCAGCCTTGATGCTGTAGTGACGTCCCCAAACTGCAAACCAACCGGTGCTGGCGATTTAAAATAAAGCGAGAGAAAGAAAAGTGACATTTTGTGTGGAACACCCATCCTGAAATGAATGATGAGCTTCATAAAGAGGGGCATTTGAGATACGTGGGTGGACGAAATTTTATAGCTGTGGGAGGTGAGGCAGAGATACAATTTTCAGCTTGAAGCAATTGGTTTTGGCCCTGTAACAAACCCTTGACATGGCCATGACTCATATAACTGCCTGGGATAATGCAATGCCATTACACAACTTGTTAACAGAGGTAATTGTGATCGTGCAGTGTATTACCAAAGCTGAATTCAGGAAGACGTAGTGGTGCAATTTTTTTAAAAAAAAAATGTACCTGTATAGAATACAAAGCATTTTCACTAGTTAGTGACAAGCAAACATCCCTTTCTCTGTTTTGATAAGCAGTGAATTTGTTACCAGTTTGAGCCTTGCTCATCAAATTCATAATCATGCGTGCCACTACAATGCAACTACTCTTTCTTATTTTGAGGTTATATTGTGAGGTGCCACTCTCAAAGGAAGAGGATCAAGACATTTTGGCTCCAAGGAGACAGACCCTCTGTAGAGAAGTCTGTCTGATTTTCAGCAGAGACATCAGTGAATTCAGTGATGAAAAGTTGTAAAAGTACATCATTCTTATGAGGTATTTTATCTTTTATTCCCATTTTCCAGACAGGCTCGTGAGGCATGGGGAGGGCAGTAATGGTTATAAGGCCACACAGGAAATGTAGCACAAAACATGAGAATGCTAAGCTGGTGTTCTTACAGTTATTTCCTGCAAAGGTCCACTTTACGTACCAGCTCATGAGTGTTAATTTATTTTCAATGTTGATTCACATACAAAGTGTTGAAGCTAAACCACAGAGGACCCTGCTGTATTCCTGTCACCAAAGTACACAGCAATGCTGATAACTTCAGGTGCATTCTTACAGCTCTACCATTAAAGCCCTGGTAAGTTAAAGTAATCTAGGTAACAACATGAAAGTATCAAAGACGTCACTCTGTTTCAAAATGCCATCTAAATTTGTCAAATCAAGTTGCTTTTAAATGGAAGTAGAGTTTATCTATGCTAGATACATCTATTTTTTTCTCATTGAGACATTGAAGTGAGAAGCAGACAAAACAAAAAAGGTATAGGTCAGTTGCTTTCGTTCACATCTCATTATCTTCATACAGCCTTGAGAGCAAAACCGCAGCATACGCCATTCAGTCAATTAACTGAATCACACTCATTCTTCTTCAACCAAATATCTGCTCCCATTTCTGATTACAAGCCCAGATTGTGCTTCCACCAGAAATTTTGCTATCTGAAGGACAAGCTCTCTTTAAGATGAGTCATGCACATTTTTTTTTTAGAATATCAATAATTGTACAGACACTTTCATGAATATCTGGGTCTCCCTTTTTATGATGAGACTGCAAATGACAAGGTGGCAGCTAAATGACTAGGCCGTAGCTTTGAAAAGCAAACCCTCAAGATGACAGTGAATCACAAACTGGGAATGAGTCAGAAATGTCATACTGCTGCCAAGAGTCAAGAAGAGAGTGAAAAGAGTCACCTATGAGGAAAGACTGAAATAATTCAGTCTAGAAAAGGTAAAATGGGCAAAATAGACCATTGCAAAGAGGGAGATGTACATTGTTCTGCATGATCACTGGAAAATAACGGAAGGAGCAAGGATTTTTGCAAATTGCAAAATAATATTGTACCTGTGAGCTGAGGACAACACTGTCATTACCTAGGAGGATTGTATTATGTCCATCACTGGAAATTTTAAGAGCAGGTTAGACAAATGTCTTTCAGGAACAGTTCAAGTAAAGTTGATCCTGCCTTGAGACAAGGGACTGCGCTAAAAGCACTGAGGATGCCTTTCATGGGAGTTGTCAGGATTTATCCTTCCAGGAGCTTTTCTGATCTCTGCAGTGCGGCAGAAAATGAGATACTCTATACTGCCCTACAGAGGCTGAAAGTCTGCAGCTTTCCATTTCTGTTTTACAGTCTTTCGGTTCAGAAATGCCATTATAAGAACAGACAGTTTCATGTTGTTTCTGGCTGATTCATTGCTTCTAACGCAGAGTACTCGATTGCTTACTATTTCTTGATACTCAGCTGAATTATTCCATTGCTCTTTACTAAATTAAGGTCCAAACCAATGTCAGCTTTCTGAAAACACTAATATGACCCTCTTTTCCAAATCATGGTGGGAACAACTTGGTTGTAACCCTTCAGTACTAGAAATGCATCACCTTAAACTTTGACACAGTTGCCTTTGCTGCACAATTCTCGGTTTTCCGTTGCCTGACTCTCAATGTCCTGATGTTTACATTGCCATTCTCAGAATTTCCTACAGCATGGTCCCATTTCAGGACACTAGTGCGTACATAGCAGTCCCTCTGAACTAGCAGTATGTCTTTCCAGGGGGAAGTTGCTAGCTTCTGCTCTGTGTTGTTACAGGATTTCTCAGTCGATGGTAGAGGAGTAACCATTGTATGGTTACAATGGAAAGACATGCTCTCACCATCAGGCTTATTAAACTCTTCCTGTGACCACGTACGCAGTAATATCTGTTTAAATCTACATAAGCATTTGCAATCATGTACTCCTAGCCTTTCTGCGGTTTATTGTGTCCTTCCACAATAACTTATATTACAAAGTTTGTCTGGAATCATTTAGATGAAACATCCTGTTTATACAATAAACATATAACATTTTATCATCATTTAACATTATGTTAACTAATATTTAACAGCTAATATGAACTGATTTTCATGCTAGGAAGGTTCTACTGCCAGTCAAATCAAGTTGCCATGCGCAGGAAAGTGCTAAGGAGTTTTGTTATCCAAGGTGGTTGTTTTCTGGATGTTTGGGGACTTTTATAGGGGAGATGGGAAGTTAATTCCCAGTCCTATCTCAGCCAAAACATACAGACCAGGTACTCTTTAAATACATATTTTACATTCTTGGGCTTATTAAAAGAAACAGAAATGTTCGCCTGTAAAACTATTTGCCTATGTAGCACTCTCAAGGACGTTAGTCATAAAATCATAAAAGAATGACCTATTCTTGTACTGTCTTTAGGTAATTTTGGATTGCAAAAAAACCAAAAAACCAAAAAAACCCGCTTTGCATAGAATCCCATGAAGTTCAAATAATGATTCGTCATTGGGTTCATTTCTATCTGTGGTTTCCACAGAATGGTCCTGTAAAGTTGTCTTAGCCCGTACTAGTTGTAGTCTGCAAAAGTAACATGATGACACTTTCTTTCAATAGAGCCCATTCCTTTCTCACAAGGTGATCTGAACAGTAGTTGGAGGATGGGCTGTAGTTATTTACATTAGCCAGTTCAGTTTCCCCAGACTGACAGAAATTCCCATGGAAATTCTGGTTACATTAACTTTGACAGAGATACGGGACTGTTTTTGGAAACTTTTAAAAAAACAACTAGGGAATAGTTTTCATTTTTATTAATATGCAGTATCTTCATTTTGTTTATTAAAGAAATAAATCAAGGTTAGTTTCTGCTTAGTTTCAGATGGTTTTCACAGGAGACAAAAAAAGACAAGTCAGACAAATATTGGCCAAGCATCAACCCAGTAAGAAATCCCATAATAGCAGAAATCCCGAGGTGGACAGCAATAAAGTGAATAGCATGAGAAAAGAGAGCATTAAAAATGAGTATGCAGTTAGCATACTTACTTCAGACATAGAAAATGATTTTGTGTTCTTGGAGATTAAACACACTTTGATGAAGAGTTCTTAGAGAACCACTTGATCCAGCTGACATCCCGTCACGTCGGTGTCTCTCTGCAGACATTGCAGTGCACAGTGTCACTTTTTAGTCCTCATAGCTAGCTCTCAATTTGTATTACAAACTATATGCATTTGAAAATCTAAACATTAATTTTCACTGCATCAACACTTTCAACACCCCCAAAATTATCACTTTCCTTCTCCTCATGGAAACTAATGCAAAAGGTCTGAACTTGCAGATTCAGGGGAAATTAAGGGCATTTACGGCCTCAGATTTTTGCCCATCCCTTGAGCGCCTGTATCAGATCTATTTACCTTTTGTTCAAGAAACATTTGTTCCTTCATGGGTCATTAGTTTTTCTGCTTCATCAACCACCTAGGTAAGTTGTTAAATGACGCACAGCTTCTGTTTTGCCAAATTCTGACTGTCACCTTCACCTCATGCAACTAAGCAATGAGCCAGGCAGTGAAAAGCAAGGACAAAACTCCAGGCTCCAGCAAGATAATCAGTAAAAGTCCATTTCATTTTTTTGTATTTCCATTGGAAAGAAAACTGTAATAATTGATGTCTCCGCTAGATGTCCACATTTCAGCAATTTTCAATTATAACTGCAATGAACGTAGCTGCCCTGTGGAAAATGCATAAAAAATGCTATGCTCCATTGAAAGATGTAAATACGAGATAGATTTTCATATTAGTGAAGTTGTGCACCTGGCTTTTTGTGTAAAAAAGCACTGAATCTAGTGCAAAACACTCAAAAAACACCTTTCGCTTTGTACATCTTATACTCAGAAAAAGATCCTTTAAGGCTGGCAGAGTTTTCAGATGCTGAATATCGTCTCTCTAGTTGTTTACAACCTTGGTTTTCTTATTCTTTCTCAAATTATTATGTGCTTTGTATTAACTTGTAGGAAAAAATAGTTGGAAAAGCTTTCAAGATTTTTAGTGGGTTTTTTTTTTCAGTTTGGTGTCTAGTTTTTCTATGCACAGATCTTTTTTGCATTCAGATGTGTACAGAATCCTAAACCAGTGGCTCAGATTTTTAGATACTCCTGCATAATTGTTAAATAATTGCTTTGCTTGTTACTTTTCTCTTCAAATATTGATGACTAATTTTTACCTACCTTTCTGGTATCTAATGGCTGTTGGGAAGCACAGTTATGCTCATGTGCACATAAGTACAGTGACTGAGAACATGTTCTTTTTTATGCTCACAATTTTAAATAAACTGTATGTAGACAGTCTTTTGGCCTTGGTATTCGTTTGCTGAAGAGGCTTTTCACTGCTTTGGCTGGGCAAGGGAACCTTATAGCAACTGTGAAGAGCAAGGTTTACACTCCATTTTAAGTGTGTGCTCGTCTTCTGCCAAAGTGGTGAGCATCGTGGCACGGGAAGCGCCAGCCTACAACTCCAAACATCTGTTTGTATGCGCTAGCAGAAGAGTGTCTCTGTCGTCACTTGGCTCATTTGCCTCAGCAAATCTGGAATCATCTTTATCTTGCCAAATTGGTAACATTCTTACT
>RSEF01000012.1:5506727-5588545 GCA_003993805.1 Himantopus leucocephalus | reverse complement strand
TTTTTTTCATTTCCCCATTACCTGCTGGGCTCTGCTTCTTTTGGTGTCTCAGCCATAATGAACATTGGGCTAAAGGTTCATCGTACATCTGTTACTGGATCCATAGCACAAGGATTGTCACTATCATGAAAAAGTGAATCCTAAAACTGAAGGGCTGCTTTTTAAGTACGTAGCCCTTAGACTGGACCCTGAAAGAAAGTATGACAAATAGCTTTCAAAGATCGTTAGACTTATACAAGTACTGTAACCTATTTTGGCCTTGCCTGTTCTATTGTGGCAACTGCAGTAACTACAGCAAATTTTGGCGTAATCGTGTTAAAAAAGTAGGAGAGTTCTACCACTGTAGGATAGACCAAACTATATAAAATAGGCTAGTTCTCTTCACATAGTTATAACATGATGTGGGCTTGTTTAAACAATGAGTAACGTACAAACAGCTAGTGACTGGATTCCCTAGGAGTATAACTGCAGGCACAGTAGTGTTTGAAATCCAGGCTTCAGATAAAAAAAAAGTAAATAACTCATAAAAGGAAGTGCAAACAGTAGGGAAACCTTGTTTCCATCTGTCAGGCTGTGTAAAGGATAGTCATACTGGCAACAGTGCTTAGCTTCATGGAGGCTGCTGGGGCTTGGGCTTTGAGGACATCTTCTATCCTTGAAGGAGTTGGAGAAGGATGTGTGATCTTCACCCAGTTTTTCTGCATCTTCACTAACTTAGCTACACAACAGGTTTCTGGCACAGAAACCAAAGTTTCAGAGCTAAACGTCAGGCTCAGAGACCCAGGCTTCGTTGATCCTATCTGTCTCCTGATTAGTGTCATGAAAATGAGATTCAGCAGAAAACTAAGGTCATTACCACTCCTTTAAAAATGACTGGTCTCATAGTTGCTGAATAAAAAAGCAATGCTGTTGATCTGAGGTAGTTTACCAATAGTTTATCTAGGAAACACCTTTCATAATTCAGATGGCTATGATCAATTATAACTAGAATGTGTCAAGCATGGCCTTTGAACACTGCATGCTAATATGGGTGTGCTACTTCAGCTAAAGTGGAAGTCTTTATAGCAAGATACTAAGTATTTAGTAGTGAGGGCTCTGTAAGCAAGACTTCATTTGGAAATCTGGGGACGAAAAAGAAGGAGATGGTCCAGAAAGACTTTCCACATTATGCTAAGAATTGAAAAACATAAGCATAATAACCCTGATCATGAGCATGGTCACTGAAAGAAGTGACTGTGTTAGTATGAATATATTAATATGATATTAATAACATGAGCAAATTAAAGAGTTTGTCACAGGACAGAACTGGTTGGGACTTTTCTGAGCAGTATGACCAGTCAACTGTGCTTCAAATCTCAGAGGATGCGTTGTAGGTTGAAAATGACCTCTGCTAACCTGTTGAAAGAGTGGCATTCTGTGTGGCACTTGGAAATGGATGAACTAATACAGAAGCTACCATATTACAGAAGGCTTTGTTTTCCTTGCTCAGAATGCAGGCTTTTACACCTTGGAATAAATAACTGTTGGAACTATTCTGAAGTAAAAAGTGAAGACTAAGCACTTTATTTTTAGCAGGATTTAACTGTGCTATTATCCAAGCCCACACTTAGAGCTGACCTTGGTGTATTCAACTCAAGACTAAACTGAAATGCTTGGTCTTCAACTGTCCTTTTACCTCAGGATTGCTTCTGCACGTTAGTTGCCACAAAGTAAAAATCATGGCTTTTTTTATCAGCCAGTTGTGTGTTTCTGCAAGGTTATTTTCACACATGATAAAATTTACAACAAGCTACAATTCTTTTGCTTCTTATATAAATCCAGAACGGAGATATGTGGCCAAGCAATATGGGTGGCTGTATTTGAATATGAACAATCTTGTCATCGCATTGCAGCATGTTATGAAACCTACTGTGCAATTTATAGCATGATTGGATTTCATATCACAAGGGAAGAAACTGATTAACAGTCACGTGACTACTGGATATTGGTATTCAGATTTGTAAAACAATAGATACAAAATGCAAATCATACACATATAATTGAATGTCCCAGCAAAACTATACATAAACACCCCATTTCTCATATCCTTTCCCTGACAACAGCAGATAGAAATTACACACATAATTTACCCATCTAAAATGTATTTGCTTTCAACATTTATCATATTTCATATAAGTGGTTTCCATTCTGTTGTGTCCTGAAACATTAGAGAAAAATGAGGGATATTTGAATTGTTTAACACCTTCAACCTGTCACAGATGGAAAACTCCATCTATAGATGAATATGTTCCATTCATTGTATTATACCCACAAAGTCCCGTAGGAGAATCACAATTCTGCATAATGCCTTTAGGGCACTGGATTATGTATTTGGATCTTGGATTAGGAAGATCAGTTGTAACCAGAGAGTACCCTGATGAATACACCTCTGAGGAGGCTCACATTTATGCTTTTTAAAGTCTTTAAGGTCTGGAACAACTTACACTTACTCAAGTTGTTCTAGATATAATTGTATGAGTTGAATATACAGGCTGCCTAGAACAATGGGATAAAACTTCCTGGTTTGTCACATCATTGTCCACCCGGGGTGAACAGAGGATCATTGTGTGCTGATACATAGAACTCAATCATTTGGGGAATGATAATAGAATAATATTGTGAACGGATGGTCTCCAAGACACATGGATTTCATATTTGCATTTTGCATATGTTCATATTATGTGCAAGTTGCTGTTAGGTGGTAGCTGCAATTTTGGACCCAACTTCTGCAGTCATATAAAGAGACATTCATTACATTTAGCAGACCACAGTCTTGTAATGACATCTGAACTTCACTACCTATATTACTGATGGCTGAAAACATAATTCTCTTTAGCCTTCAGATATAAATTTCTGTGCTTAATTCTAAAGAATGTTACAGTTTAAACCATGCATGCTTTCCTCACTCTTTTACCAGATCCTAGAGGTCTGTAATAACTTTTTTCCTGAAAACTGCTTCTTTAGCTTTCTTTTCACCTTGAGGTATAAGTTTTCCAGTTGTTATTACTTACTGATACAAGCATTTTAGATATATTGACCTTTGTAAGAAATGTTTTTCTATAACTGTTGAATTGTGGTATAAGTAGCTATACATTTCTGTCTTAGTAATGTAAGGGTTCTCATTCTTGATGTTCTGCATTCACTTATCTTATAATAGCTACTTGTGTCTTGCCTTAACCTTTTCTAGGGCAGGGACTGTTTTCAAATACAGCCATAGAGCAGCAAAGTAAAATCTTGTTCCTGCTTGAATCCTTAACACTGCTTTAATGCAAATATTGTGGTGGTGCGTATAATTTTTTAAAGCTAAAGTTACTCAGTGGAAAGTCTCACGGGTGCCAAATTAGCAAAACTTTTGTAAAGTTCATATTACTAATCTATGGAATTTATAACAAAGGTGTTGAAATCACTTACGCTTTTGCTGACTCATTTCCCCCACGGGATAGCTGATGACCTCAGAAATACCCTCACAGAAGTTCAGGGCACATAGTTGCCATCTGTACCATAAAGAACATACTGAACTCTCAACTCCAGTTCATCTTAAAATTTTTGCTTAATATACCTTACTGCACTGCAAAACCAAGTCTATTTCAAATGCCATTTTCTTTTATAGTCTGTTCTGACTCAGATGCTAAGTTAGTATGGTATTTACAAAATATCTGTATCACCATGAATTTATCTTGCCAAGAGAAGTTAAATGGTAACATATTAAAAAGATTTTATAAGCATGATATGCCACAGTAAACATTAGTAAAAGCTGTTCTAAAACTATTTCTGTCTTTTGTTGGGAAACAACTTATTGAGGCTTGAAGGGGAAGAATGCTTAGTAAAAGGAAGGAGAATTAAACATACTGAGCTTTTAAAGGAACTCTGGTTTGCTGATTAAGTGCTTTCCACTGAAATGCAACTAATGTTTCCGTCTTTTCTAATTCTTAAATCAGGCCCAACTGCCTGTAAATGACTTTCTTTACTGTGGGTGGAGGTTTATTTTTAGTCACAAAACCAGTATAGATTGAGGCAGCAGGCTGAAAATCAAGATGTCTGCATGCTAAATAAACTACCACACATTTGAACTCTTGGTGTCAACTCATTCATCTCACTGTGGCTCAGCTTAACATTCTGTTAGAAACAACTTTTCAGTAGCCATCTGCCAAGGCTATAAAGCTGCCTTACATCTGAATCCCTTTTGTTGTCTTTCTGAAAGCATCTTTCAGTTTTTAAGCTTCACGCCTTTGATTTTACTGGGGTTGAATTTTGCAGTACTTTGAGACTCAGAGTGGAGTTGGAATTTCATCTTCTTGTCTATAAACTTGCCTGTCAATCTAAAAGTGGAACTGCTTGGGAACTAGTATTTTTCCCTTTGGAAGCCTGATGGGTGATGAGCACTATAACCACACTGCCCTTTTAAAACAAAAATAGCAATCTCAATGTATGATAGATAAAATAGTTCAAAACAAGTCTTTCATGAAATGTTTAACATCACCAGATGACAACCTGGTAACCAGCTAGTAAAAGACAGAATTAGGTTTTTTTAGATGCCTGCTGGGCTGTTCGTGCAGTTTTTCTGAGCAGGTTATCACCTTCTTCTAACTTGAGAGAACCAAGAGATCCAGCTTTTAAATGAATGAGTTTCCTTTGCTCTTGAAGGTATTTGTGTCCACCAATGCTGTTTACCAAACTATAGTTTATGCTGAGCTACTACTTTTCCCTCCTGTTCCCATCTTGTTGAATCTACACATCCATAGAGAAAGTAATTCTGATACAGTCAGCATAAAGTGTTCATTACCTTATTAAAGAACGGATCAGTCTCTATCATGTCATCTAGCTTTTAGAAGTGTTGAAAGACTAAATTGGTTAATGCTTGAGAAGTTCCCTGAGATCCATACATAATCTCTGGTAAATATGCTGTTTGGTTTAAATTAAGTGCAACTCTACTCTGAAAATCAGAATGCACACAGTGCTGCTTCTTCAGAAGAGTTGTACTTTGTTCGTATCGGCTGACTGGTTAAAAAACTTACTTTTTCACTCCTCCTCGTCCTGTAGAGTTAACACAACTCCAAGCGAGTAAACTGCTGATTACAGTTCACCTCCTGAAACTCCAAACAGAATTGTTTACTGAGTTTCAATCAATTACACCTATACAAAGTCATTGTAAATGACAGGTGGGTCACTAAGGGCATAGTTTGCTGATATGGGGCCTATAGCATGGATGAATTTGAAGGCCTAATCTGACCTCTAGAACTTTATACTTTTGGACACACACAAGGAACCTGAAAGACTCTTATCTTGTGTTCCAGAACCCAAGCTACATTTGCCAGGCTTGCAGTTGGCAAAAAATGTTTCTGCAGTGTCCCCCATCCTAGCAACTGTAGTCAGTATAACTTCATATACACATAATTCTCCATGCCTGTTGTCCTCAAACACATGATAAGGTCATATGCATGTATCAGTCCTTGTTGCTTGCTACTGAAATCATACAAAGTAAATACGCATGGATTCTTGCAAAAATCTTAGGATTTGAGAGTGCTGGATACTATATCTATTAAAGGCATGGTTATCCAATGACAGCCTGATGTTAGTAATGTATATTAATGGAAAGTCTTGAGACTACAAACTATTAACACAATGCATTGCAAGACTGTAGCATGATTGCATCAATTCTTGCAATGGGTGTATGAATCCCTTGAGTCAACACTGTCTGATTAAAAAATGACTCGTGGCTGGATTTGAATACTTGGAATAAATAAAACAGCAACTGACTATTATGCAAGGTCTGTATACTTTCCCCATAGACTTTCACAAAAATGCCACATTTCTGACACCTTTCCAGCAGGCTATTTAGAGGCACCATGGTCTAGGCAGACAGGATGCTAGACTACAAATACGAGTACTGAATATTCCCCATTCTGACATGCACTTGGCAAAGAGCACATCAGTTACTCAGTATCCCTGTTTGCAAAACAGAATGAAGCTGCTTACATACCACTTGCTTTGATATTAATAGAGAATGGTACTGTTGTTTAAGACCTATTATTTCTTATAATTCCTTTTAAAAATCCTTTAAAAGTAATTCTTTTACAAAAATTAATTTAAAAATGATTATATATTCATAGGAATTGTAGCATCTATCTAAATGCAAATTTACTCCTTCATCCTATTAAGTATCTATAATGCATGTTTAAAATCTCCATAAACCTCCTTATGCCACACGGAATATTCTGGTCTCATAGGTAAGCAGCAGGAATTTGAAAAGGCTTTCTAACACACACTCATGGTCTGTATGCAGGTTGCAGCAAATTGGAAAGACCCAGAAAATGTGGATTAAAGTAAAACTGCTCTTAAGGACAGAATTTAACTGTTCATTCACCTCTACCACTCCAAAGCAGCAGTAATGGCACAAGTTCAGATTCTGAACCATAGAAGGGCCCACTCCATGACATCTGATAGAATGGGAGTCGTGTAGGTGTTCATGTAACATCAGTTCTAGAGGGTCTGAGGACCATCATTTGTTTACATCACTGAGGAATTACTATATCAATTAAAACATAAGAGGTATTCACACAAAATGAATTCCTTGCTTCTGCCTTCTATTATTTCTTATTTTACATAGTCAAGTGATATTGAATCAGAACAGAGAGGTGAAATAAACTCTGGTAACCAAAATCTTCTTGTGTAAGTCCATACATGTTTTTATGGACAGCAAATTTAAGTATAAGTATCCCCTAATGTGCCAGAAAAACAGTTAGAAATTGCTAAACCGTATCAGACCCCAGGTGCCATCTTTTCAGAGGCATGCAAAATAACCACACACATAACAGCTGCTGAAAGGCTAAATATTATTCAGGTCATTTCTACCTCTCATTTTTTAAATAAAAGGTTTAGGATTAGGAAGGATCTGGAGCTCATCATTGTAATTTAGACTTCTGCATAGAATATCTGTGTAGATAAGTTCATCAGTGTTTCTTCCACGTATCAGAATCTCAAGGCAAACTCAACTGTTTAGTCTCTGTCACATTGCTGCAAAGTTAGATAAGGTCAATGTACATCACTTAAATATATGTACTTTGCTACATACAATAGAATAACTTCTATTTGCACCACAGGATACCTAAATTCAGGCTGCTATGTGGTATTTGAAGAGAACAGTTAAGAGGTGTGATCTATGTTACGTTTCTGTGAAGCAGTATGTATTCAGAATTAGCGGACTCTAATTATCAGTGAAGAAAGGAGGTAGTGGATATCAACTTATTTCATAAGAAAAACAGGAGTCTGCTATATCTTATCATTGTATAGCCAAAACAAAAAGGACATGCCAAAGTACTAGCTTTCTTCAGAGATACTCCACTGCTATCTGTCTAGTGCCATTGAACAAAAGGATCCAATGTCATTTGGGTCTGACTGTGGTATACAGTATTTTGGTGACATTATCAGAAGACGTAACTCTGTGGAAGCCAAGGGGGTTCATGATTTACTACCTGTTTGCAGCCACTTTTGGGAGAAGAATTTTCAGTAGCAGTCAGTTCATATTGGCAATGAAACGAAGTCTTCTCAGAAGAAGGGAAGCTTCACTTCATCAGCTGCAATGGAAAATAAAGGCAGACACAGTAGAATGAATATTTTTAAACTGGCTAGGAACGATGTTAATATCATTAATTCTAGGAGGTTTTTTTCACACGAGTGGCCAGAATCTTCATTTTATGAAACCAGTACTACAATGTTCACAACCATAAAAAGAAGTGAAAGGGCTAAAATGGACTGTTAGCCCACACAGAATTGTTTTCTACAGTAAAATTGCTAGTATTTTATTTAATCTACCTCTAGGTTGGTACTGACCATTATTATTAAGTACATCCTCAACCTAAACTTTCTGATGATCCTAAAGTATATTCCTCCATTCAGTTTCAGATGTCTATTAAAACTGAGAAAACTTTGGGTTTGAAAGAAAACACCACTCGAGTCATCTCCCAGTCTGTCTTTGTGCAATGTTTTTAAGCTTCTTTCAAGGCTAGAAAGCCCACAGCAGCAACTTTGATTCGAATGGCTGAACTTCCCGTAAAGCAAGACCGATAACCTGTAAAATAAATCCTAGAAGAGCTCCTCATCATAAAGAGACAATCAACAATTCAGTGTTTCTTAAGCTTTTTAGAATTTGTTCCCTTCTTCCCCATAATAATGTGACCCAGGCAGACAATCACGGCTATGCTGTGTATTGTCTAAGCTTGCAGCCTTTGGTCTCCTTTACCCTTCCTGGCTCAGAGACATTGATTCACTCTTCACATGGCTGCCAGAAAGGAGAGAAGTTTCAGAGGGAAAAGAAGTGGGTAGAGACAAAAGGGGGAAAGAAGAGGGACAAAAGTCAGGACTTCCCTGCAATTTGCCACATTTGTACTCCTTCACTCCCTACTCCTCCACTAGTGTCTTCCCTAGTTTTGAGAAACTCTTATATAAGTGAAAAAGAGGCCTCTCAGGAAGATTAAGGTAACTAAATACTAGGGTAAATTTGCTCTTAAGATCCCAAGAAATGGAACTTATAATGGAAAAAATATTCTTCCATTATGGTCTTTGAGTTTTCCTTAATTATTTAACCAAAGCTGGTTTTCTTAATTGTGTTTCATTATTTCCAGTTGCAAACACTGCCTGCCCATATGAATGCTCTCTAACATCATAACAGAACATCTGATCATCGTACTTCATCCCCATCACTTTGAAGGCATGTGAAGGGCACCTAGGGCAAATAGACAACAAGCAGGTCTTCCCGTTTCAGAGTTGCGCCAAATGTCTGCTATTCATGAACTTCATGTGGCTTTGTCTGGTACTGAGATGAGGTGAAACTTTTGTTGCCTTTTTCAAACACAGGCCTATTGCAGCACTGCAAAGTCCTGTTGCATCAACATGAGGTTTCAAAATATAGTAAAACTAACTTGGCCCCAGATTATTTATTTATTTATTTATTTGGTACTAATGTCTAAGAGAGTAGCAGCATTACTGCCGGCAAGAGGATTCCAAGCATCTGTCCTTAGCTTTCCAGTGACCCTAGGGAAACAACCCATAATCCGCATATTTTAATTGCCACAGGGGTTTGTGGGCTGTGGAGGGGTGGGAATGTGGGCAAGCATATTTCTGGAGCTATAATTAATCCTACTTGTTGTATGTGTGTGATTTATGTGACAGCCTCATAATTGCGGGAATAAAGAAGTTGTTATAAAGAGATGGGGAGGTATACTATTTGAAGGAAGAGGAATATATAGCTATTTCACTGTCTTTAATAAACCATACATATTGGAAAGGCTCTCTTAAAATACATTAGCACGCTGCCAAGAATTATCCTGTAGTTTTCTGCAGCCTGAGGATTATTCCAAGAGTGTCCCTAGAGTTTTTTGGCTACTGAGATCAGGATTCACCAGGAATTTGAATTAAAGGCTGCAGCAGAAGTCAGAGCTTGCTAAATGACACAAACTGGGCCTTCCAGATCTTCTGACAAGAGATGTAGCAGAAGCACATGATCCCCTGCTCACCTCTGCTCCTTCCCAGAACACTCTGCCATCAGTATTTGCCCCACTCTGCCGAAGGAGCACAGAAAGAAAGGAACAAACCATTCTGCTGCAACTTTTTTTCCGCTCTGGCATAGGCAGATAAGATAAAACCTGGCCATTATTTAATGCACAATCTCTTCTGAGACTTATTCATCTTTTAAAACAGTATTGGGCATTCTAAAATTTTCCTGTGCTAACTCTTCAGCTTCATCCAGGGTGATTCTGCCTTAATACATACTTTGTATCATATTTAAGAATAAGTTATGGCACTGAAAAAGATCAGCATACCAGAAGCATCCTTTTGTCATAGAAGTTTATGGACACGCTGACCCACACATTTTGTGTGACCAAAAGCAAATGTTTCTACAGAGGTATGTCATCTGACATCTAGATCTTTTTCGCCCCCATCACTTCCTCTTTTTACGTACTGGTGCTATGAGGTGATGCCATGCTGAGTCACCCATGTGGTGACAAGACACAGGATATTGTTAGTAAACAGGTTTGACTTACATAATTGCTTGTAAACGATTAATTTTAATTTCTAGGTACACAACTTGACATGGACCAGTTGCAAAAGATAATCCCCTTCTACGGCTAGTCAGAATACAGCAATTTCTTTGTCTGTATTGTTTAGAAGAATAAGATGACTTACATCTTCTGTATTTAAACTACTGAGTAAAATGTAAAGGAAAGATTTGTCATTTCGTTCCCTCAGTTAGCATCTCCATGCATTGCCTTGTAGTTCAGGCTGTATTCAAGTTACTAATTCGGATGTGAAGCTACCCTTAACACAGTTGCATACAAATTGATATCATTTGCTCAGACAAGAAATTACTCCATTTCTTCTCCTGTGAAAGCTTAAAAATTGCTATAGAAATTATCTGGCCAATTTGTAATTATCTATAATCAGCAGCAGCTCAGCTATGGTATTTTCTGCAGCTTCTAGTATACAAAATTTCAGGGTCCAAATTCGGTGCTAGTGCAAATGTCTATGGTTCCCATGAGAGTCTGGTGAGCTGGTAAATGCAATACTGGCTGTGTTCATTTACAAAAAGATTTCAGAAATAGTACCGTGTTAAATTACAGTAATTCCAGAAGTTAATGTTAGAAAATATGCTAATGCTAGCACTGTTGAACCTTGCATCGTGGAGCAGGCATTATTTTTCTTTATACAAATGTTACATTCCTTGAAAAATATTTTGTATTGAACACAAACCAGAAGAACTTCTGTATACATCAGCAAAACTATCGAATAGTGCAAAGGTAATGGAATATGGACAGAAGCTATAGATATTGCATAGCACTTTACAGGAAATAAACTTGTTTTAGCCCTGTTCATATAGAAAAGGACCCAGTCAATTAGTAAGCCCTGTTGTTGATTATCTCGGCAAAGGTAAGGAGTGAATGGTTACAAACGCGAAATTAAGATGCACCCCAGACATGGCTTTGCAGGCTATACTCTGTAGCCATGGGTGACATCACAAACAGGTACTTACAGTCTTGCTGCCAGAATTGTACCCTTCTGTAGGTAAATAGACTTAATTCTCCAGACATTTGATTTATCTCATATGTATAAACGTAGGAGGAAATAAATGGGCAAAAACAAAACCCTAGTAGGATTCCATAAATCCAGCCATTCTTTTCAAAATCTTGGAGGAACGTGACAGAAGCAGCAGATGATACAGGCTGTTGATCCTACCTATTACATTTCATAGAGTTACTACTTACTCGTCAAAATAAAACAAGAACTCTTTCTATCTGATATCCCAAGCTACCGAGTGATTGTGAGGTAGAGTCAGGGTATTAAATCTGATATATTAGATATTAGGTATTAGAGTCTCTGTCAAAGATGTGGCTGCCAGTTACAAAGGGAAAACAAGAGAACTCTGCATATATGCTGTGGTGGTACACGTGTAGCCATTCCCAGGCCTAGGCTGAAAATACCCCCCATGCCTCCCCTGCCATTTTGGAAAGCTTGCTTATCAATGCTGGCTCAGACCAAGGGCCAAAAGACAAATTCCTTAACATGAAGGACCTTGTACGCTCCCACCTTTAAGCAGCGATCGTAGGAAAAGGTCAGAGGCAGTATGGACAACACAAGAAGTTTAAAATGAGTTGTAATTTTGTTGAATTAGGAAAAATAGCAAATATTTCATGAAGTAAATGATACTGTTCTCATCTTCATGAACAGAACAGTGACCTATAGCCATAAATTCAATGGTACTCACTTTTCAATAACTGGAGAGGCTTTTCCTGTTCGGAGGCAGCCATAAAACAAAGTGAGACTTAATGATCAGCCACCAGAAATTCATAGGCCTCTGAGACAAGGAGGCAGGAATAGAAGTCCAGGGAACAGAGCAGTTCAGCCTGTTTAGGATGTTCAGCTGCTTGCTGAAACAATTGAGAGTGAAAATGAACAGTCAAAAGTCAAGACAGGTAGCTGCAGAGAGTTGGTCAGAAATGTGAGTCCAAACACTTAATCAGTATTTTTAAAGCCCGTTTATCCGAATACTGCTGAGATTTCAGAAGGATGGCAATAATTCTTCACACTGTGATTCTGCTTACAGATCTGTCTTAAACCACTTTGGTACGGGTGATATCCAGCTCTCCCACTGATGGCTGGCATGTCGCCTTTCCTGTATGCGAGCTCAGGCTCTGCTGTCCCTTTGATGTCAGGACAGCCTTTTCTCTCATGGTGAGCAACCAGGCAAGGCCACCACCCCGTTAATCTTCGCTGACTAACCTGTGGGGAAAGGACGTGCACAAATTACCTCTCTGTGCACAGAAAGCATCAAGGGAATTCTCTTGTGTGGCTGTGTTTGAGAGCATTTTTCCCCACTCTGACTGGCTTACAGACAGAATATGCAATGTAGCCTCTCTTTCTGAGAAAATGACTCACAATGACTTCTGCTATCATCTGAGGATGTTCAGGCAGAACAAATAGCATGTGACCTGAGGCCAATTACAGCTGGGGATTTGGATTAAAAATAAAAGAGGAATGAGAACATTTGTCACAGAATACTCCATCCTTCAAGGAGCAGAAAATTTTCTAACGGGGAATAAAAGCAGCATTTGTTTTTATTAACAGTGCTTCTGTTTCACTAGTTTTTTCTGATGCTAAGAACACTCATATTTTGATGGAGAGCATTTCTCCATCATGAGTTTGGCTTAGGGGAGCAATCTGTGAAACAACACAATAGATGTTCTTTCTCAGACTGGGAAAAGAGAGTGGTGTGCCTGTGAAAAGCTGCCTGCACCTTGCACTTCTGAACGAAGTGAAAAAAGGAATCAGATTGAGATTTTTTCACAGTAGATATATGTGACGTTGATATCCTACTGCCAAACAGGGTCAGAACAAGGAGAAAAGTTTACGCATTTGTAGTCTGGAACAAATGTTTGGGGAGTGTCCAAACCAGATTTTATAAGGGGATTATCTACTTCGAGTTAATTGTCAGTCACTTAACCAGAGATGAAATACTCATACAAGGTCCAAGCAGTATTTTGCTCCGAGTGTTCACCTCGTTTTCTGTAGAACTACTGATGAAGGTATGTTGCCATGTAGGTGACAGGAGTGTGCACACAGTGGATCACCTGTTGGCTTTTTTTGTTTTTGTTTTCGGTTTTTTTTGGTTGGTTGGTTTGTTTCTTTGTTTATAAGGCAGATCTCTGCATTGCTTGTTTCAGAATAGTCAGGGGACTGTGACTGACCTTAGTAAATACAGAGCTGCACAGTGCAGTCAAAAACATAGAAAGAGGCCATTCTATTCACTCTATGCTATCTGCTTTAGCACGGCATTTGCTCTTCAGTTAATCAGTCACTGACTCCTTGTAGATGGCCAGCTTCTCCAGGCTAGCGCCAAGTGGTTTGGTTTGATTCTGCTGTAGTTACACATTTACCCAATTCTGTATTCCCCAACTGGAGTAATAATCAGGCATCAGTACAGTCTGTAAGTCACAAAGTTCTCTTGCTGATAATTTCGTCATTTCTTTATCATCTGGCAGAGAACCACTGCTATCAATTCGGCAGAAACTGAAGCAGTGGTATTCTGCTTACAGATTGTCACTCCAGTATTTTGTCTATATGCCCAATCCTACAAAAGCAAGCCAAGGAATTTTGCTAACTCAGCTACAGCACTTATACTTTGCAAAGCTCTGTAAACACAAGTTCCCAGAGAAGAAATCCAAGAGCACGTTGTGGCAGGGAAAAATATGTTTTAAATACATTTAGTGAGAATTACTTAAACAGTTCATCAATCAAGTGACAAACAAAAAGTAAGATCTTATTTATAATCCGTCTTTGCTTTGGGTATAGTAAAAGGTTAGTATATGGCAGGAAATTAAAATCGTATTTTATTTTTCCACCTGCTTCTTTCTATTATACCTTGGCCAACGGTGTGTAGTCTTAGTACATTCCGTAACAGACCTCAGGGCAATGTGGGAGCAATAATGAAACATCATTATATTTTCTGGGAGCAACTGCAAAAGCTGATGGTAAGATTGGAGGCTCACTTCAGCTATAGGTTATTGCACACATTTTTCAGCCAGCTGATAACAGGGAAAATAGCTATGCTGAAAAACAGATAAACACTGATTTCTTTGATTTGCTTCAGGAACAGATTTCCAAGAGCATCTAGTCGGAAGAAAGATTTCTTTCTTATAGTTGTATTTTCTTTCTTAAGTGTTGAAATCTATCATCTAAATCAAAGAAAATTTATCGTGATTAGTAGGCCAAAAGCTTCAGTCTCTGCTAAACTAGTCCAGTGTGTATTGTTGTCATATGTTCTGTTACTTTAAAACATAAATTACATAGAAAACTCAGTAAAATAAAGGATTTGAGGAAAGACTGTATTTGCATGGTGTCCACTTTTACTCCAGATAAAATTAATAACCAAGTTGTTCTCAGCTCTGAAGAACAGGAATTCAAAGAAGCAGTAAAAAGCACTTGGGATCTCGAGGTTAGATGTTGCCATTTAAGGAAAGCGAGGTGGAGGGGTTGGAGAAGCACCTGAATATCACAGTTTGAAACAGAGAAATAGAAGGATAGTTCTAGAAGGGGCCAAGAGATCTTCTAATCCATTCTGTTCCAAGGCGGGAGCTGAGAGTCTTGAACTATTCCTGGTAGAGTGAAAGGAAAAAATAGAAGTTGGTGGTAGAAGTATCTGAAAGAGTGACTGCTGTAGAGGACCATTTGTGTATAGTTTCCCTTTTTCTGAATTAGGTTTATCTGAGGTCAAATGTACAAAACTTTCTGTAACAAGATGCTGTTGTACAGCAGCGCGTAGCCTGTGCTCCTGCAAAATCTCTTGCTTTTATGAGCGAGTTTGTGAATTGCACATTCACACAGGTAGTTAAACATACAGTTAGGCTGTTTGTTGTCTCAAAGGTGGGGTTTTGTGGGCTTTGTTGGCAGCTCCAGATCTGAAAATGCTGTTAACAGTGAAATGGAAAAAACCCAGCACATTTAAGCTAAATCAAGGAAACACTTTGATGAAACACAATTAACCTGCAGCACCTGTTATCACCAGACATTGGTGAGCACATTTACGTAGTAAGCTCTTTCTTTCAGTGGATAAACCTTTGCTAATGAGAACAGTATGGACATATGTATAGAATAAAAATATCTCTCTTTGAAAGTAATAAAAAACTAGCTCATTTATAGGGATAAGAATAGTAGCACTAGTTAGATTAGCAGCAGCAGCTCATCATGTGATATCTGTTGCTCAATTCAACCTGTTAAAGGCATTTTATGCTTTCTGCTAAAGGAGCAAATCCCCACATTTGAACACTTGGACCACACTTAAATGAGAAGTCTGCCTTATAGACCCTTCTGCTTCTGTTCCTGGATGCACCCACTAAAAATTTTCACCTCACCCGCCCATAGTTTGCAAACATTGCTGCTTCTTCCAGCTCTGATTGCATATTATCCCCATGGCAAATACAATTGCCTAATAGAAACAAACATTAAGAAAGCTTTTAATGTATTGTTGCTTGTCCTCTAATAATAAATGCAACAGCTGAAAATAAAGAGGAGAACTGTCACCCGGAACAGCCAGTTCTAAGCACCAAACATTTTGGGAGGGGCTCCAGTAACATGCATGGTGCATTTTGAAATGGGCTCCCAGGCGAGACTGGACCATGTTTTTGGAAAGGCAAATTTGAACCTTTTTTCTCAGATCACACCTGTATTACAAACTCTATCTGATCCTCTTACAAGTGAATGGATTCAGAAAGACAGCTCTAAATTCAAACTTAGGATGGCCCTTGAGAACTTGATCCTGCAATTATTATTTTTTTTCTTTCTGAACACACTGAATGCCCTTTAACATATTCTTGTGCATATAGTGCAAATGAGTGACATAGATCCCCCTCAAAGAAGCTCAGCACCGTGAAGGACTGAGCATATATTTGGTAAAGCAAATCTCTCAACTCCTTCAAGGCAGTGTCAAGGTCCCTAGGAAAAGCCACTGACACCTGACTTCAGTGAAGTGAAATCATTGCAGCATTTGGGCACCCTGAAGACTTGGAAACCATCTTGTCAACCACATCTCAGTATGGGGAGAAGTATACACAATCACATCAAGTAGAGGGGATATATAACAGAGTACATTCTTAGATTTTTTCAGACAGACCCCAAATTTCTTGTGCCTAAGGTTTCCTTTGCCTGACACAAAATAATTGTGTCCTGGTTATTTTACAAGTCTCATGAATGTGAGGTAAGAAGGAAAAGAGGAGACCAGAGGAAGAGAAAGGGAAGAATGAACTAATGACATCAGCTTTGGTAGCTTTCACAGATATATGATACTGTCTAGTTATAGTAGTAGACTTCTTTAAAATTTCATATATTATGCAAGAGAAAGAAGCCTTCTGTATATGACTGGAAAGAAGATATAGGGTGTCACATTATTGTAGAGCATATTATAAGCTATGATTTGTCTCATTTTTATTTAGTCGTCTAAAATTCACATTCATAGCCTTTAGAAGGAGTAGCATCTCGAGAGTGCAATCCATATCAGAGCCTGAAACATCGGTCTTTGCAGGAGATTAATGCCATGCTGAACTCCCTCTTTTGTAGAATGAGACTACTTGGATGCTTGGCTTTTAGACAGTCTTAAATTAAGTAATATGAAATCACGCCATAGTATACATGCACATTTTTGCCTTGTAAGTAGTAAAATAGCTAGAGGAGGGGATCTAGAGGGAACCTAGAAATCCATTCAGAAACAGATGCTGACAACGAAAAATAATCTGAGACTCTTTGGTGTAACTTACACATCCTTTTTTCCTACATAAACGAAGCCCTGATAATTAGCCAAGCTATCTTTCCTGTGTCTTGTGCCATAGTTTTTTCTGCAGTTTTTAGATCATTACTGTCCATTAACTCCTGAAATATCAGAGAGAATGTTAAAAAAAAAACCCTATTACTTCTCTAA
This sequence comes from Himantopus leucocephalus, assembly GCA_003993805.1. Taxonomy (NCBI): domain Eukaryota; kingdom Metazoa; phylum Chordata; class Aves; order Charadriiformes; family Recurvirostridae; genus Himantopus; species Himantopus leucocephalus. The sequence continues at coordinate 5,571,546 of RSEF01000012.1, read as the reverse complement.
AAGGAAAAGAATGTTATGAAAACAAACTGCGGCTTTTTAGGACTTTTTGCAATTTCCTGAGGCTTTTTCTTGAACTGGGGAACATCAAGTCCTCACTCTCCAGCAATTCGTGGGAACAGTAGACTATGCACGAGAGACTGGTTAGTGTAAGTCTATTAGAGAGGGAGAGACAGATTAATACAATCGTCTGGTTTCAAAATGTCTTTCGAAAGAGTGCTGCTGTCTGTAAAGTGTACCCTGGATTTGAAGCATGCATTGTCAGCCAGTGTTGACATAGATATATTTGAAATGCCATCAAGAAAAGACTATAGTGAATGTATTAAAGGGCTGGTTTACTACTGGCTTGGGAGCATGACTTTCCTCACCAAAAAACAGGGTCTTCCTATGGAAAGAAATTCACATCCTACATGAGAAACGAAAGGAGGTGGGTTTTTTTGTATTTCCCAGTTCTCCTTCCCTGTCTCCTTTTCAAGCATCTTAGGACTGTGCCATCAAACTCAAGGCAAGGACATAGCAATCGTGGATAGTGGTGGTAAGAGTCAGTTGTCAGCCAAACAGATGTCTTGGCTACCAAGACCTTCCTGCCTTTTTTAGCAACAGCAACATAATACTGTTGTGTATTGGGATCACGGTTTGCTTTATCCAGATACTCATGTCATGCAGCAATGTTACATTGTCAATTATTCCACAGTTTGTAACGGCATGTCAGAGTTTTTTTCTTGTACAGGTAAAGCTTCACATCTATGTTTGCTGAACCTTGCTGTGTTGATTCCAGATACTTATTCCAATATCTCAATATCAGGTTGAATTACAATTTTTTGCTCCAGAATGCTTAAGTCTCTGTCACATGATTTAGAAACATTCTAAGTGCACTGTATATTTTCTTATCCTAGTCATTAAGCAAAACTGCACCCCATTTTTCTAGTACCCAAAAAGTTCTTGCACATCCCAGCTGCTATGATTTCTCAGTTTGACAGCAAACTATTGAGAAATACTTTTTCATCCATTTTTGCACCTGTAATAGCTTCACCTTTCAATGCTTCACTGAATGTTACATTCAGTTGTGCAAAGTCATGTCATAGCATATCTACTGCTTGCCCCTTATTCACAAGGCCAATTATTCTGTCAAAAAAGCAAATTAAATAAACAGGGTGTGATTTTAATCTCGACAAAAATATGTGGACTGGTTATTATCTTGCTATTGGTGAATATTCTAAGATGGATAGTGACTTGAACAAATTAATAACCAATCGGGTATTTGAAGCTACACTAACCTGTAATTCTCCTGGTCCTTTCTTTTTCCTTTAAGAAGGGAAAAACAAAAAAAGGAAGAAAGAAATTTGTTCTTCTTAAGTCCTTTGAGACTTCACTTCTCCATGATCTATCAGTTCTTAAAGATAATCATTTAATGGTTCAGATTGTTTCAGCTATTTCCTTAAATACTCCAGGGTAAATTTCCTTACAGCTTGCTAATTTGAATATATCTAACCCAGCTGAACATATTTAACCTCTTCTTTTCCTACTCTCTATACTCTAGTTTGTTGCTAATTTTAATTATTCTAAGCATCTGGTAGGAATTAACCTTTTACTGTGAAGACTTAAGCAAAGAAGACATTGAAAAATTAATCTTTACTTTGTCTTCTGTTATTTCCTCATCTTCCCTTGGTAGTACTGGACCCTTGCGATTTCTTTCTGTTATTTTTATTTAATGTACAGAATCTTTTCTCATCTCCTTTAATGCCTCTTGCAAATTGTTGTTTTCTACTTTAATATTATAACACCAATGGATACTTCCCATCATGGATGGCTTTAATAAGTCTGCACCAACAGAAAAGAAACACTTGATTTTAGAGCCAGTGTATAGTAAGGAAAAAGCTGTCCTATCAGAGTCAGCTCTAGTGATATGCTCTGGCCCATTAACTGGATGCAATACATTGCTTAGAGAATAAATCATTAGATGGGTTTGTTTCGGTTTACTGTTTATTAAACAGCTACACTGACCTGAGGTGATCTAGAGTAGTTGTTCTTCACATGTTATCCAGGAACCCCTGCTCTTCTATGAGCCTTGAGAGAGTAGCACACAAAATCACTGGGAGGGCGGGGGGAGAAGAGTATACAAACACATAACTGGGAAAATCCAATTTTGAAGGAGCAGTCCTTGCTTAGCTTTCTTGTTCTTAAATTAAAATCTTTCTGGTGGTGTTTTATAAGACAGCCAGTTGGATTTTTCCTCTGAAAAAGCAACATTTTCAGGAATACTGCAGAAGATATTGTAGCAGGGGGATTAAGAATGAGGCTTAGTATCAGCTGGCTTTCTGGATGATCTCAGGCTAATCACTTACCTGCAGCCCCAGTGCTCTGGCTTCCCCCATCAGTAAAATGAATTTAGCTGATACGGATGGTTATAAAGCATTTTGAGCTATTTGCTGAAAGACCACTCCTGAACTCACCTTCCCTATTGGATTGGTCATGCATAATCTTGTAAAACCAGAGTGCTGAGAATGGTTTGAGTAGAGCAACATGTTTTCTTTGGTAAAGGTGCAATTTGGAGGCTGAGATTTTATCTTTGAAACCACATTTGAAAGACGTATGAAAATGCCCAATAAAACATGTTGGATTCTTAATCCATTGAGCAATTACTCATTTGAAATTATAGCAGCAGCAGCATTAAAACGCAGCTGGGGTAATTTCTAAGAAAATCAGAAGATATAATCGTATGACAACATTCTTGTGCCCTGCAGTCCTAACATATGCAAAATGCCTACTGAGCTCGAGGAGGTCTTGTGTGTCTAAGCATAGTGGAATAGGCTTTATTTTGAATAAGAAGTTCTTTACCATGCAGCTACCAAAGTGAAATTTTGTTCCTCTGGATGTCAAGCAGAATGTACCCACTGTCTGTGATTTAAGACTTACCAGGCATGCCAAGAATATATTAGCTTACTCTTGGCAGTGGGAATTGCATTTGTGTAACAACAAGCTTTAAAACCCTGTTAAGAAACATTGTCTGATCTGTAACATGGGACTCATTCATTTTGTTGTTGTTGTCATTTTACTGAAAAGAAAAAAAATGTGGACAAGCCATTTTTCCAAAAATCTGTAGGGTACTTTGGAATGTCTTTTTTTTTTAAAAAAAAAACAACAACCAAAACCAAACACCACAACAGATTGGGTAATAGCTGCACCTACTACTTATTTAAGGCTTGTTTATAATGTAAAGGAGAATGTTTGTTGTAAATGTCTCCTAGACACACTACTGTCCCTATGCTATCTCACAATGTGAATTGCACAAGAATTTCAAAACCAGTGCCTAAAGTTAGGCTCTTAAATCTATATTTAAGTATTCAGAGTCCAGTTGCTTGTTGCTCAGCACTTCTGAATACCAGACCTTGTATTCATTTGACTAAATGCAGATCAGAGAAAGATCAAACAAGGGACAAGGAAAGGCTAATGAGATAAAGCACTCACCTGTAATGTGAGGGACACTGCCCTCCAGATGAATACTGTAACTTTCTCTGCCTATTTATTTATGCAAAGTAGAAGAGGTCCATCAGAAAAAAACTGGAAGAGAAACTGACTGCAATGGCTAAGATACCCGCCAGAGATTCCAGTACTAGCTCAAGAAGACCAGGAGCCTGAACCTGGGTTTTCACAAGGGCTTTTCCTGATATAGCCATGGAAGTTTTGAACTGCCTCATTTTTGTCCCAGTGCAGACTAGAAGCTCATTTTGTGGATTACATTTGTGTTTGCTTTTGCAGAAGTGCACTTCTGTTTTGAGCCCCGCTGCAGTAATTTTAAAAAACCTTGATCATGCGTTCACGCTCAGCAGGAAAACTGCCTGTAAGTTCTCACTTCGTTCTCTCACGATCAGAGCTGTTGGGGAGAAGGTTTGCTGCCTCATGGAATTGGCAAGATGCTCCTTCCCGAGATGCCTTAAGGTTGCCATTGACCTCAGGATAGCTGCAGAAGGCAGGAACAGCTGGGTCTGCATAGCTCCCATCCCCTGGCACAATGGTTTCTGGGGAAGGAAATGCTATTATAATTTGTATCCTCAGCCCCTTGGCTCCTAACCAAACTACCATAACTCTGAGCAAGACAGACACTCACACCCAGCAAGGGCACAGGCCGGATGCAGGGAACAGGAACTGGGGACAATGGGAAGAATCTGGGGTGCAGCAGCAGCCACAAGCTGTCCTCAAGTTTGCACTGACCGTCAGCTCCTTGTGCAGCTACTTCTTTATGGAAAGATATGAACTAAGAAAACCAGTTAGACACACTCCTTTGTACAACAAAGTCTCCTCTCTCCCTCTTGTTTGAATAATGCCCGCAACTGAATATTAACGTTCCCGTAAGTGGAAGTTTGAGGATTCTTGCTGGTACAGAAGGAAATTTCTCAGCCACTGAAAATCAGTCAGGCTTCAGCCTAGCCCAGAGAGGGCAGAGTGCTGGCAAGAGATTCACATTGTGCTTATTACTGAGCATGGCTGTATGGCTTCTAAGTGGGGAGTAATGGCACTGGCAATCCGGTTTCACTATTTTTAATGTCTAACTTCTTTTTAAAAATACTTTGCATTTACTGTTCTTTGCAAACATCTTTTCTGCATATTTGGGACAAGTATCCCCAGTATTCTATTTAGGATCGAATCCTGCTCACTTTGGGTACTAACACTACCCAAACTCCCCACTCTAACAGTATAGTTATATACTGTTGTATAGTTATATACTGTTAAGAGCTTTATATATATACACACACATATAGGGGAGTACCATTTGTGAGCAATCTGACTGTCAGCAGTGTGCTGAGGTGCAGTTTGGGGAGGCATTGCACACAATACCAAAAAGCAATGGGGATATTAAAGAATGCTTCTGACACAACTTGAGTTGAGATTTGCTCTCCAAGCCTACTCTGTCCTGCTTGCACAGTAAGTATTTCTTTATACATGACTGAAGAGTGAGTGGTAATGGTCAAGGGCCTGAAACTCATTATTATGTTTCATTCTCTGGAGGCCAATCCTACACGTAGTCCTGGTTTGAAAGCGATTTCACTGGGACTGTGCAATAGCAGAAACACTTTTGTGAACAGAAACATAGTAGAACTGAGTAGAGACAGAAATAGTTTAAAAAATGTTATACCTGGAGTTCTTTTTTATTGTCTCTTCTCCTTTGATAGCAGACCCTTTCCAATACTCAGGCGAGTATGAAATGCAAAATGGGATGTGAGATAAGGAAACATCCAAATGAGATTGAAGATGTCATTATAGTAGTGAGCTGAACGTGCCCAACTCTTAAGCATTGAAGCCAACTGGCATAGAACAGCCCACGTCCATTCCACTAAGCTCAAAATCTTGTCTGGTTGAGAGCTGCCAGAATGCAAACTATAAGCACTGAGGTGATGTCATGTATAATACAAATGTGATTTTTCTCTAAACATGAACAGCTACTACGTTCTAGGTTTTATCCCAGATTTGGAGATTTTTTCCTTGGACTTAGAAGGTTTTCAAACTCTATATAACTTGGTTAATTACATTCCAGGCTTGGTATTAGTTAACATATATAGCTTTACTGTGTTCAAACGGAAGTGCAGTGAAGAGCGAACATCTATGAAAGATTACCTATAAACATCATAAGCAGATACTTTACAGCCCATTGTTTCCTCCCTCATAATATATGTATTAAGTTGTATAATCTCCAGTAATGACAATTTATTATGGTAGCACAAGGTAGAAGTACACTGCATTTACATTGTACCTTGCAGGTAAGCACCTCACAATCTTCTACAAAGAGCAAATTAAAGTTTATGCTTATGGGGATCCAAAAATAGTTTACATCAGAAAATACTCACTTTATGAGTACAGGACTTTTATTGCTGGGTGCTAAAATTACCCTCTTCAGAACTTAGACTATCTAAATAACTCCTACATACCATCTTTGCAACTCTGTTGTGTTTTCAAAATCCATTTTTCAGTACGATTTCATCCACTATGATTTCGTTTTGGTATAATGCCATTGCCTTTAACAACATTATACCAGATTTGAATTATACTTGCAAGCAAACTCTGGACATCTGCATTATGATGGTAAATGCAATGATTACTTCTTGTAGAGTTCACCCAGTATTGAAGGTAAAGAACTCCCAGTGACTTAATTTTCCATTATATTTGTACACTTATCTCAATAACAGCTGAAAAATAAAAAAAAAGATATTAATTTACTAAGTATTTAATATGTTTTATTTTTAACAATGAAAAAACCCCCAGTTTCTGATAGTCTTCTGCAGTATCTTTTGCCACTGAACTGCAAGTGCAAGCTTAATAATAAGACTCAGGGAATTTCATTTCATAAATTGATCTTGCAAAGGCAAAGCACCTTGAAAGTCAAATTTTCCTTGAAGCTGAAAAATTACCCATCTTTACATTTTATTGTAAAAATACGTAGACTACAAATACTTGATGTTTGTACCTCAAACTGTATGTGCAGGGTCTGGATGCAGAAGAGCCTCTGTAACATAATATCTTGCCTGTAAGAGCACAGCTGTTACGCGTTTGATTGCCTAGCAGTCTAGAATTTATCTGGCAAAAAAATGCTCTTGTAATACAGGGAAAAATGTGAAAATGAAAGAAAAAGGAAGTAAAAAAGATGTGTAGAAATGTTCGGCTAAATAGCTACTAGATGTTTTGATTAAAGTTCAGCTAAGAGATAGCAAGTATAACCTGGATTCAGACAGATTGTAATGAAACTATTCTTTGCACATTAGGGTGGACTGTCGGATTGGGCACATCAGAAGCCCGTTCTGATTGCACGACTCTAATCATTCCTTTCCTTTCAATTTATTCTGTTTTGAGACTGAACTGTGAAGGAATTTTCTGAGACAATGTTCTTTCCAAAAGGACCTCCCCATACGAATGGGGAAATTCCTGAATTGGAATTTTGAATTTGAACTGCTTTGAATTTCTGTGTGTGTCCACACAAATATTTGGAACTCTACATGTAGATTAGCCCCCATGGTTTTGGTTCTGGGTCATATACATAAAAAGAAGGAAAACTAGCAACCAAAGTTTCACAAGAACAGCTGATTTGGAGAGATTTCATTGACCGGTCTGTGATACCATCCTGCTATCAAATACAGACCCAGATTCTTTCTTTTGGTCTAGAACCCAAACCTTGTCCTTGCTATGAGAGCCACCTCCTCTGCTCTGCTGTGATTTTTTATTTAATATCACAGGAAGAAGAGAGATCTCCTTTGCCAGCAAGCAGATGTCCACCAAAAAGATTTTACTAAATGATCAATTGCAAAATCCCTCACTGCAATCCTTTATAAAATAAGATGCCCTCTGTCCTTCCTCCCACCCCAAGCTTAGTTGCCAAAACTTACATACAAAATTATTACTGTAATGTTTTATAGTCACTGGGAAAAAAAATAATATCCATTTGGTCTTGCAGAATGATGTGAAATGAATCTCTGGCCTCAAAAGAAAAAAAAGTCTATTAAAAGTAGCTCTTTTCCTCCCTCCTCCCTCTCCCAGGCCCCTTTTGCTCCCCTCCCCCAACAATAAAGGATGTTTTGGAACAGCCTTTTCAGGAAACATTTCCACAGCAAAATGCAGCATCATTTATAATATTTAAAGCTACATTTTTGTTGAGATGGCTTGGCAGGCTTTGCTTGCAAATCTGGCAGGATATGGCCAGCTGAGAGTTAGCACTAACAAACTGAGGATATGCTGACACAACAGAATGCTTTAATCATCATTGCAGCAAGCAGGACAAGATCTTCTCCTGCACTGCCAGCTCTTCCCAGTGTGAGAACCAATGGTGCTGCGTATTTCTCCTTCCCTCCCCTGCCTCTAGAGAGTACAGTTTTCCCTTGTTGTTTCCACTGAACTAAAAAAACCTCGTTGGGTAACAGCATATAATATAATGAGCAATGGATATTCCTCTTGGCCAATGCTGTTATGAAAATGCTGCCCATTTCCAGCACAATAAAGAAGCTTAATAATTAAAAAGAAAATCCTTAAACAATGTGTTTCAATAGAAGGCCTATTTTCATTTGCAGCTAAAGCTGTCTTTCTGCTTTACCACGCATGCACTTTTCTAAAGCAGAGCTGAAAGTTATATTCAGTTAGCAAAATCATAATTAGAAACTTGTCCCATTTGAGAGTTGAGAACTGATTCTAGCTGTTTGCGAAAATCTGTTGAAGTAAATCAATTTCACATTTAAAAGAAGCCCGGAGGAATTTAACCCTGAAGATCTAAGAGCCACTGCCTTGAGTACGGCTTGCCCAGAGTAAGGCTTGCCCAGAGAATTCCCGCTGTATGATCTAGATAAGCTACAGTGTAGAGATTATATCCTTGCAATAATTAAGCACAGGATTTGATACATCAAACAATAAAGACCTGGGTTGTGAAAGAGACTGTGACTTGAATTAACCATTCATATTTTGGGATCCTATTGATGTACAGACACTGTTTACTGGCTTCGTTGGGGTAAAACTTCTTGCAAACACAATCTCATAAGGCAATGTTGCAAAGTATAAATGTAAAAACCTTTAAGAGGCAGCCTAAGCAATCGGGCTGGGTACTAAGCTGAGTGTTGTTTCTTGTCTGCGGATCCTGAATAGGACAGCATAAAATTCACTGACTGCTCCCTCCCTTTGTCCACCTGGTCTTGCTGTGTAGGTTACATGGAACAGTGCTAGTGTCTATAAGGCCAAGCGTAGCAGGACTCTAATCTCGTTTAGGAACTTTAGGTGCCTCGCATACAAATAAGTATGATTAGGATACATTTCCAAGATTATATACTGTACGTGTTGGGAAGAAGAGTTGATGTCTTCGCAAGCGTGCAGCTTTTATAGAGAACACTAAGGTCCAGGGACTAGGGTACCATAAACAGGGATACTCTGTATCGTCCTTGAAACAGTCTGTCATTGCCAGGTCTGATGAACGAGCAGACATAGTAAAACTACACTGTCTCCATATCCTGAGTTGCAGTTGCTCATACCCGTCTCCAACCCAACTTGAGGTTACAGGATGTATATATCAAACAACAGCTCACATACTGAGGAGGAATCCAGCTGGATTCATATGGCTTGAAAGTGGGGGTGTGGCAAAAGAGGACTGATGAAGTAGAGGGCCAGATGGCAATGCAGGTTGATCAGAAGCAAAAAGACTTACATCTAAATATTCTTTTCATACTGGAAAATGAGCAGTATATATTTTGAGGCAACTCTCAGAATGTATGAGCAAAAAGGTAACACGTAGCAGTTATTTTTTACTGTTTGGAGTTCTTCCACCCACAGATTACTAGTAATGGTTCCTGGTTAGGAGCTATTACTATAAGTGAATGTTATGTGTGTCCTTGCTTATGTACACACACACATATATAATAATATTATATTGCATCTGAAGTCTTGGAATCTTTTCCTTACTTCCTTTTGGTTTGGGTCAGTCATTGGCTACTGAGTGTTTTCTTAAAGCCAGTGAGCAATATTTAAGGTGTGCTGTTTCGCCACTCTAATTTCATATCTATACCCTGCATATCAAAATGAAAATTCAGAAGTTCAGAAATTGTTTTTGCTACAATTATCAATGTTTTCAGGGCTAGTTAGTACTGACAAGTGTAAAACCACATTGCTGTACAGATGTAGTTGGAGACACACCTATGCAGCTGGTTTTTAACCACCGTAGTCAAGGCAGTTGGAATGGGATTTAAGATGAGGCACATAATTTTCCAATGCTTGTATGACAACCTGAAGCATTTGATGGGTGTATGATTGAGCTGGTGATCCAGGAGGCTAGTTTGTTGGGGCTTTTTCCTCGCTCATTTTTGTTTTCCTCCTTCTGTAAGTCTGTAGCTGCAGCTTTGTATTGCCTATGTTTACAAAGTTGATGTTATGTCTGTTTAAGGGAGAGATACTACCTCTTATTTAAAAGGAAAAAGTCCTATTAAAATGCATTCAACTTCAAGACAGAGTTTACGATTGTAAATCAAATATTAAATCCTGATCCCCTGGGGCTTAACTGTACCAGTGGTGAATTGAAACCCAGGGCAGGGCAGGTCTGTGGCACCTCTAGAGCTTTGTAACACAAGTTGTGACAACACTTATCAGGAAGTCCATTTTCTAGGCTTCAGTATTTTAGACTACTGAAGGGCTGTCTATGTTAGGAAAAGATTATGTTAGGAACACACAACTCAACTGCTTCCTTTCATGCAGTGCTGAAAGGCAGTTAGTTACCTGCATTAGTAGGTTAAACAGTTTTTCATTGCTGTTATGGAAACAGTGATTAAAATGGTCTCAGCTGCCTTTGCTATAATAATGGTGATGCTGGAAATGTTTTTCTCTCATCTAAATGTTCATTTTAGGCCACTGACAGTAGTATTTTCTATAGAAATGGTCACTGATGAACTTTGTCTGAAGAGGGTCATTTTTCCTGTTAAATAGAGACCTTTGAGCCAAGAAACGTTTTGATGAGTAGTTGATGCTTGACATGGTGAGGGAAATAGGCAGATAGTTGCTGGATATGCACAGGTATCCCAAATTACTTTCTCTGGACATGATTTACCCCCAGTGTTTTTCTAGTGAAGAAGCAGATCAGTGTAAAATACAAGAGAGAATGACAGCTCAGAGGTTTTAAAACCTATGGGAATGTACCAGTATCCCACTCAGCGCATCACCTCTGAAGATGTTACGATGACTAAGGAAGGACAGTAAAACACAAGCAAAATTAAGTTCTTCAAAGGAAGGCATATACCAGCTGACTCTTTCTATTTTTGAGTTGTTAAATGTTTTTAGTAGCACTGAAGATCAAAAAACAAATTGTTCATTTATGGCATGGCCCATTCTAACCAAAACTCTAGAGAGTCTGAAAATATTACAACCTACTTATAAACTCCCATTAGCAAGTTTTTTGTTTTTAATAAATAAAGTCCCATAGAAACAGAAAGTATTTACAATTAGATCAAAATTCTGAATATAATTCACAAGAGAAAATGCTATTTTTTGAGAAAATGTTTTCATATCCTCATAACAGTCATTTGCTCTAAATTAGTACATAGCAATTGTCCATTAAATGAACATTTTTCCCTTAAGACCTATTCTTGTAGAAAAGTATTTTAGGCAAAACTTCCTAACCATGATGTAACCACTTAGAATCAGAACATTTTTGTGATTAGTAATTCACATAAAAATTAACATTTTCCATGGCTTGAGGAAAGCATGATGAATAACTGTCAAAATGTAAGAGAAGACAGGACGTAGGGAGAACAATACATTTTATTAGAGCAGCTTGTACAGTTGAAAGAAAAGTATAGGCTTTTGGGCATTCAGTCCCTTCATCCGAATAAAGGGTAACACCTGTTCCTGCAAAACTCTCTTCTCTCATAATCCATTATGACTGCGATTATGCTACCACTCTCAAAATACACGGATTGTATACGTCCACATTGGACTGAATGGCTTAAACACTGTCACTGCTAAACTGCTACTTTTGAAAATATTACCACTTGCAATAAAGTAGAATTGAGCTCTCAGAGTTAATGTGCTTCTTGGTTACACAGAACTTTTTCGTGTAACAAAGTCATGAACTTAATTTCATTGTCACCAAGTGCATCTCTTCCACTGTCCTTTTCAAATAATTTTTAATATTACTTACATAAGAACATGCCCTAGAATTCTTCTTCATTTAAAACTAATTCTGAACTCTCATTTCTAGTGAAGCCAATGTAAAATTGGATTGTATAAGAACTGCAGGCTCAGATTAATAGTTTTTGCTGTGTGTTACTATTATAGGAATTCAGTGTTGGAGTTGCGGTCCATCTCAGTGCCAGTTAATCTTTGATACATCCTCCTACAGGAGGGGATGAACTCTGCAATTAAACAGAGGTTCTCTCACTAAGTGATAGATGGCAAAATTTCAAATGGCCAGTGTCCAGTGGAAAACAACTTAAAACAATAAGAGAGAGAATATTTTCTTTTGAATTGTAACACACACAAAGTATGTGTGTATGTAATTCCTGTCAGAATCCAATGCTCAGCGAGCACAACGTGCAGGAAACATGCAATCGTGAGCATTAACATGCAGTATTCCAGTTGCTTTAGGGCAATCATTTCTAAGTTACCTGAAATGATCTCATTGTGAACTTAGTGAAGATCAAAGCTGTTCATTTTAGCCTCATACTGACTTCGTCTCGGTGCAATTTAATCTGTGGGTTTTAAACCCTGAGGCTGAATGATTCAATTCTCCAAACTTCCTGGTGGGCATAATGCTTACTACTGACCATAGGCCCAGAGGTTATCTGAAATAAGTAGCAGGAAACATTTTCAGGTGTAGAAGGCATGACCTTAAGTACGTATTTTAATATTTGCCTCTGTCAGCCTCTTTATTGCATAATTTGTACCAACTTAGATTTTCAAGGTCTATATTGGGAGCAAGGCCAATTTCTACTCCCTGAAAATCACATATACACTTACAGTACCTCTTGGTCCACTTATATATCATCACTGAACTTGTCTCACTAAGTTTAAGGCACACTCTTTGCTATATAAATAAAATGTGGACATGGTAAGGAAATGAAGGATATTCAATTGAGGACCTCTCCTTACTTCAATACATACATTACAGTTAGTGGCTTTTTTCCCAACATTCCCTCTTCCGGTCCACCAGTGTGGATCACACCTGCTTGACTTTGTCAGGGTCACATTCCCAAACAGTAAATGTGAATCTAGGGAAATCTCACATCAGTACTGAGAATACCAAAAGAAGATAGTGTAAGTAAATTTACCTTCTGTTAAATTTATTCACTCTCCTGTGCTTTGCTCCCAGTGGAAATCTTAGGTGACATTATAGGGTAACATATATAAGACAATTAATAATCTTAACAGCAGTGAATATCTCAAAGCATTTTTGTTGCCAGTGACAAACAATGATAGCTCAAGTCAAACTTACATAGTAGGGCTTCCACTAGAGGTTTATGTTTTGAAGAATGAATCCAAACCTTGCTTTTGTTTAGGAGCAGTCACACTATTCCAATTTTCCATAACATTTTTGAGTGAATATGTTGTTCAATGATAGTTCATCAAATAATTTGGGAGGGTCTCAGGCCAAGTGGTTTGTCCAAACCTATTCCAACTGGAGACTCAACAGAGTGACTGAAAGCTGCACTAGCACTATCTGCCGCGGCATGTGCCTCGGAGCCGGGGCAGAGGGACAGCTCCACGGCACTGCCACGCAGGCTGCTGCTCCACCTGCATGAGCAGTCACTGAAAACAGTTTGCTTCCTAAGAGTGACGAGCAGTGCATATTCCTTAATTAGTTCCTGAAATGGCATTTTGAGTTTGCCCACAAATGATGGGCCTAATTCTTCCTTACACTAAGACCTCTTTACAGAGCTCTGTCAGTGTAAAATTATGTTACGCTAGGCACAAATATTGTCAGACCTGACATTTCTAACTTTTGGCTTTTAAGCTCTCACAGGAAGTTACACTAATCTGTGATTCAATTTTATTGTTATTTTGCTGCTGCCTTGGGAGCACAAAATCAAACATAATACTTAAAACGTTTCCCTAGAAATGTTTAAGGAGAAAGATTTTTAAGTTGAAAATTTAACTGCCTGCTTAACCAACTTCAGTGAAGCATCAATCATACTGGACAAGAAATTTTAAGAAATAAGATAGTTTAAAAAATTAATTCTGAAAATACTGCCAACAATTTCATGATATAGATATTTTTAATATTAAAAGTAAATTGTAAATGTGTCTTTATAAACAATATGCATAAAATAGATCTACTATACTAAGCTCTCTCTCTTTAAATGCTGTTTCACAGTAATTTCTTAGGTATGCAAAGTTTTCCCTCAAAGAAATAGTGCAATCTGAAGAACATACATTATGTCAGCGGATTAGAACTACTATGGTCATTAATATAAGTCTTTATAGATTTCTTGTAGGAGTGGATGAAGACTCATATCTGTCTCCGTTTTCTTTATTATTTGCAACAGCTGCACGTGTTCCGTTACAATCTGTCTGAGGTCCGTCATTTTCTGAAGTAACTTTGCAAACAGCTGTGATGATTCTGGATGATTCAGCTTTAGCTGGAGCTCCAAAGCTTGCAACAGATTGTCTTGTATATCTTCAATGGGCTTCACATTTAACAAACCTGGGCGATCTAGGAACAAAAAATTGGGAGTTTTAAGTTTACGAAGAATACAGAAACACAGATCTCATGTATTATTTTCCTAAAGATTTCTTAGTATGTTAAGCATTTACATACAGCACTTCCTGAGAACTGTTTGACAATATCTCAGTGTATTTATTTGTAAGATTTTACTGGAATTTGTTCCAAGAAGTTTTAGAACTAGTCTTAGAAACAGCTCAAGCATTTGTGTGGTGCAGATACAGAGACAGGTCTATACAATACTACAATGCATTTTCCACAGTAAACTGGGAGTGTTTATGGAATGGAAGAGCGAGGTACAATTGGGGGATAAACAGTCTGTATCAGGTAATTAACTTTTGGAAAATCAACGTATAGTCAGATGGATTTGCATGTAGTTGCTACCATTAAAAACGTTTGCTGCTACGGTGGATGCTACCCTATCAAAATAATGGCATGAATTCAACTTCTGCCGTCATACTAACCTGGGAGATTTAGAAATCCCAGGTTCAGTTCTTCTCCACAGCCAAGTTCCGGTTGCTATTAAGAAGTCTCATGATTGATAGCTTTTAGCATCAGCTTAGCCACAGATGCTTATGGCAGTGGAAGACCGCTAGATGCGGCTTCTACAGAAAATGCCTTTTCTGGGCTCGTGCCAACACAGAGTTCTCCTCCATATGGAGGAATCTGGGATGGATGTTTACAACCAAAGTCAGCTGTGTGCACTGCCACAGCTGCGAGAGTCCAGGATTATCTTGGGCATATCTTATTCTTCAGCAAGAAGCAAAATCTTTCTTTTCTAACCGTTACTATCTTTCATAGTAATAGCTGTTCTGTTATTTCTGTCTGTCCCCAAATACCTTCTTAAGTGGTTGCAATTATTATTTAACATAATTTGTAACGCTTGCTTTTTAACTTGAGGTAATAAATTATTTAATTCTACAGCCATGAAAATTAGTGAAGTTGCTTAACATTATTAAATCCTCACATATGATAATGACCACCAGTAATTTGTTACTGCTAACCTACTCTATACTGGGTAATGCATCCTGATTATCAGAATGCTCCATGAAAAAACAGTCAATAATTTAAATAACATTTGCTGTGTTGCTATGAAATTCATTTCATAGGTTGATCAATAAAAAGCAGTGCCTATAGCTAGCCTTAAATTACTTCCCTAAGGCAATATTTCCATTTGAGAAAGGACAAGGGGTTGATCTATATTAAAAATGTAAAAATAGGCTGTTATTTCCTATGATCTTAGTAACCTTTCCGTGCATCCAGTTCTACTAACTCAGCTTGGCTTGTGTTGTATGCTAGAAAAAAGGCTGAGAGAAAACAAATCTCTTTATAAATACATTGGGGTTTTACTTCACGGAGAAAAAATTGCAGTGTAAACTAAAAGGCAAAGTTGGCATGAAAACAAACAAGTATACACAAGCCATGAATACATGTAGGTCACTGATTAGGACAGGGTAGTTAACTCTCAAAGAGGTGAGGTTTGGGGATAGTTTTTCAGAAACAGAAATAACGGCAAGATTGAACATGGAGCTTGCTATTTGTTTGACGGTGGTTTTATGAAGTGACTGCTTTCAGTTGTAGGTGACTGGACTCAGTGACCCGTTTGGCCCCTCTTTCCATTTGGTATTCCATGCTAATAAGCTGTGCTTGTCTTGCAGAGATCACTTACTTATATCGTTCAACTGACAATACCACAAAATATGGTTCAGAAAGTCTGTAAGTAAATATCTGCAAGCAGAAAATCGTCTCCAAACAAACAGCTCCTTTTTATAACTTCCTTTGGCTGTATTATCAAGTCATTTTTTAAAGATACTTAAAGAATTTTTGATAAATTGTAGATATTTCCTTTGAGATTACCTAAATACATTACAGGTGCTGCAAAATCTATCTGCTTTCTTTATATCTTTCAGAAACTTCCCAAATTTCAGTACTTCAAAGCTGTTAATAATTTCGGCTTTGGGTTGCGATAGCTTTAAATTTTACTTCTGTGTTGCAGATGAACTCTGAACTAGCTGGGTATGACTCAGTGCACAGTGATATAAAAAAATCAAAAAGCATAAAGACTGTGGCCTTGATTTCCTCTGAGATTAATCTCCATTTGCTCCCTGCTTCTTTTATGGTGGGAATTTTTAGGGTGTGAGTTTTTCAGAAGTGAAACCCAATTGAAACATTGTGCTCCCCAGTGCAACTTCAGAGTCCAGGAAGCAAACCCAGGAGATCAGTACTGAGACTGGCACTTACCAAGGAGCTCCCCAGATTTGGGTGCCTGAGGTCAACTGACATTCAGTGAGACTTAAGCACCTAAAATCCTTAAGCTCCTTTGAAAAACCCTGTCTAATGGTTTTATAATGACCCAGTGGAACTAGAGTCAGAAAAGATGACTACGACAAAAGCCTAGGAGATCTTAAGATGTTATTTTTAAATAAGCCAATTCAAGAGGAAGGAAAATTCCCATTGAAGGCAAGAGAGATTTTTCATGAATGAGAACTTCAGGAAATGGACATTATTTTTTGGGTGTTGACAGTCTGCTGTACTTTCTCAGTAAAAATTTCTTACAGAGGAAAATGCTGTTTCTGTTCCAAGAAACATATCTAAATCAGAAAAAAAAAAAAGAGGCAAGAGCTTTAACATACAGGTATTATGGTATGTTTCAAGTTGTTAAGGTGCTCTTAAATATATATGCTCCAGACTCATTGGGTTTCTATAGCAAAAGGTGTATTTTGTGCAGTAAGGAACTCCAGATAGATGTGGCTTGCAGAAAAACATACAAAGCCTTGAGAAAAATTTAGATAGAGAAGAGGAAGAAACAGAACGGGAGTAAACGAGATGTGACACTGTGGTGGAGGCCTTTGAAGAGGCTAGACAGAATTGTCTTGCTAGACAGAAAAGCTCACAGAGAAAACTGCAAAGGGAACTGATGAGGGAAGTGAAAGACAAAAACAAATGAGTTGTAGCAGGACATTATTATGATACAATGAAATTAGGTTACAGAGGGCCAAAGGACAGAGTTGAAATGATTAAGGTGAGAGATGACTAAAAGTGAACTGGACACCTCTTTTAAACCTCTCCGATACAGAAGATTGTTAATTGAAGTTTAGGTTTTTTAATGTGCTATTTGTGACCTAAATTGAAGTTTAGGTTTTTTAATGTGCTATTTGTGACCTGCCTTTTATCCATTCAGAGTATGCCAAGAGACTACCACATTGCTCCTTTTACTATTACTTTTCTTTATTCAGTTTTTCTTTAGGTTTTCATTCATTTTCATACGGCTGTTTCATTTTTTCTGTCAATTCTGCAGGAAGCTGTTCTAACTAAGAAAATGTTCACAGCAACTGGGAAAGGCTAATAGCTCCTTAGTTTGGATTGTCAGCAGTATGACTTTGCATAAATTGATGTTCTCTGGGAAAAATATTTTGTTTGTTTCTTTACTTACAGATTTGGATGCTTCTTTCATGTTCCTAACAATAATTACAATTTTTTTCTGGTCCTCACAAGTTGCCATCTGCATGCCTTTACCTGTACCTTTATATTTTAATATCTTTGATTACATGCATTTTGCATTTAAATACACATTCTAAAATCTTAATATGATAAACCAGGCAAAGATATGGCTGGCTGAACAACTGTGCTACTTCTTTTGCTGACGCAGATATGACTCAGCAGTTTGAGGTTCTTCTTCTGAGACTGTCACATGTATTACAGGCATCAGGATTTCGGTTCAAAGCCCACAGTGATTATTTGCAGTTCTTGGTCTAATTAGGAAGCTTTTCTTTGTTCTAACAGGTTTGCTACAGCAAGATTTGTGTAGCAGTCAAATATGAACTATTTCTTGGTACTATTCAGTGATAAAACTTCAAATTTTGCTGAACTCAAATTGTAGTAAAATTATTGAATATAGTGTTTAAACAAGCAGCAGCAATTCACAGCTCAAAAGTTACTGGAAAGAACACACTCAGAAAACAGAAAAAGTGAATATAGCAACATTTCTAAATTCAAATACTAGTTTGATTCCATGTCGACTAACAGATTCTGGGTCTTTACAGGTATAGCCTGCTACAATTCCCAAACGCCACTGAATCTTCAACACTGCAGAAGATAAAATACGAAAGTTCAAGTCCAACCACCATATGTAAACATGCTACAAAAGTACCTTTTGAGCTTTTTTATTTGACAACAATCTGCTTGAGTGAGTTTGCTCTATTTATAAACGTGGATTATCCCAATAAGGCTTGGACTACTATCTTTCCTGCCCAAATACAGACATCCAACTTGTTCTTAAACCTTCTTCTTATGATGATGACTTCATTTTCAGCTCAGGTATATACCGTATTTTTAAAGATGCTTCAAGTTGTTTAACATATATACCATGGCATTCACTAGTGGCTGAGCATATGCCTTAGTGGCACAGAGGAATACAACAGGGGGAAAGAATATCTCCTTGAAAAAAGTTTTCCAAGTCTCATTTTACCAAAGCGTAGTTTCCAAAGTTACCGTAAGTAAAAGAATGTTGTAATGAGAGTTTGGCATTGCTGTTAATGGCATAAAGCATTTCTTTTGTAAAAACAAGGTAATACCCTACTGCTCACACACAGTCTCTCTGCCTCATCAGCATTAAATTCAGAATATTAGAATTTGTTTGCCATTTACAGCATTATTTTAAAGTGCAATATACCAACACTAAGAACAACTCTACAGCTTTGTAATAATTTAGAATCATTAAGACACAGTGAGACTGCACTGAGCAGCTCAGAAACAATAAAATGATTGACTGTGGAAGTGGGAGTACTTTCATTTTGTTGCTATTATAGCTAATTTGTCAGCTTCTTATTACCGTTTTATAGGCATTTTGCCCTTTTACATATAACGCAAAAGCACTCTTCCAATATCAAGAGGCTGAACTGTTTTATAGGATTTCTGGCAAATTCCAAACACTTACTTCACAATGAAAAGCTTTCTACATGCAGTGTTCCAGCTGGAATTATCTTTCTCTTTCCCTTCTCCTTTTTAGAGCTGCATAAGAGATAGCACCCACGGAGCCAGCAGAACTAACATAACTTTGCTAGGCAATGATGGATTCACTTAGAATTAGTGTGTTTGGCTGGGATCTTTTTTTGTTTCACAAACTAGTTTTCTTTTAAGATATTTGTACACAGGATTTCTTAAAGTGACTTAAACATTACAGTATGCTAGTAAAGTCCTGGAGGTAATATGAGCTGGTTTTGAAATCCTATTTTCAATTAAATCATCCTGGTTCAATATTCATATAGTTCTTACAGAAATTAGGTTCATAGAATCATAGCATGGTTTAGGTTGGAAGGGACCCTAAAGATCATCTAGTTCCAACCCTCCTGCCCTGGGCAGGGACACCTTCCGCTAGACCAGGTTGCTTACAGAAACAAGAGCACCTGAGACATCTGAGAAATAGGATTTCAGTTCCGTATCACGTAAGATATTATAGTCCCACAGAATGCATACAGTTCAATATATATCATATTTGACTGTAAATTCTATGATAAAAGCCACTCTCTAATTGACAGCAAAGCTTAATTGTTTTCAAAATATAAACTCAGTTTTTACAAATAATTATCACGCTTTTTTGAAAAAAAAAAAGAAAAAAAGAAGCTCTGAATAAAGATAGTGAGAGATCTTTGTTATCAGGAAATTAAAGGATTTTTCTAGAAAGGATTGGTTTATATTTATATGGATTTATGTATTTATATGGATTTGCTTCAGAGTTATTTAGAAACTATTAAAATTCAGGTAGTTCTTTACAGATCTCTGTTTACAAATTATTCTTAAAAAAAAGACGTGTCAATAAATCTGGTTGAGCATAGTCAATTTTTTTTTGTGTGGATCATTGTCCTCCTGAGATCTAAAATGTAAGATTAGTTACATCATACCTATTTCCTCTAATGTAAACCAAACATCACTGAAGCATAGCAGACCTAGCTTCGCAGATTGCAAGTTCCCTTTTTTCAATTAGGAGTGGATTTTGAGAGGCCTGTTTCTCATCTGTCAAATTTCATTATATTGGAAAATGCAAAATATTGGCATGGTTTGTGTAGTGCCCTAATAGGCTTGTATAATTTCTCCTCCCCCATCAAAGCCAACCAAAAATATACCAGTAACGTATTCTCCCTTTCTGAATTAATTCAGAGTCCTCGGGTATTATTGTGTTCAAAGGTTTGCACAAGAAAATGTCTTCTGGGAACTGTACTTGTTTGAAGTGGATTTAGTTAGCCTAATAAACCATATTGTGATACCACATTTTTACTGAATGAAACACAATGCCAGAAGTAATTGTACATGATTTTAAATGAAGCTATACGTAACAATGCACTCGCAACAAAATGTTTGTTTTCAGAACAATAGCATGTGGTTGTTGTGTTTGATTGCTTAAACATAATTTAATAACAAAATACTCCGCATCGCTCTGTGGAGGATCTGAATTCAGAACATTCAGCACATTCCTCCCGTTGATATCTGCAGTACCATTCTAAGCCAAAATACACACAAATCAGTATTGATGGTATTGGCCAAAGCAAAAGATCTTCAGCCTGACCTGAAATGTATATCTGGTATCTCAGCTTCTCAGTGGCAAGGTTTCTAAGTGAACTGAACCTGGGTAGCAGTTGCTAATTCACAAAATATAATACCTACATCACCTCACGCTCAGATAGAACATACTGACTGTCTTCAAAAAAGCTGAAAATGCAGTGTCTTTTTTAATCAAGTGTTAGAATGCATGTAGTCTGATATCTGGGCTTTCAGATTCATGCTTTGCTCAAAGTGTAATGCATAAGCATTAATACAAGCAGAGCATCTTAGGAAATCTGAACAGACACACAATGCCTGTTTTTTTGAGGCATTAGGACACCATCGTTTTCCAGAGAAATGCATTCTTTTTTCCCCCTTTTTAAAGGCAAACAAAACCTTGCATGAATGAAAAAATAACAACAACAATAAAAAACCCCCACCATAAAGTCCTGTAAGCCAAATGCCACATGTATTTTGAAATTGTTATGGAGTCAAAGCTGTTTGTGTACAATTAGCAAGCCACACAATCTAATTGCAGGTTTAAAAAATCCTCATGCAGAATTTTAACTTTTAGAAGCTCTTGCCAGTGAAATTCCACCCTTCCCGTTTTCAAAAAGATAGTCCTGATTTTGTTTTCTAACTAAATGAACTGCTGATTCAGCAGGCATTTCCAGGTCCATCATTAATATCAGGTCCTTTACATTTCCAGTTTCTGCCTGAAACTGCAAAAGGCAAACAATATCAAGAAAGCTGAAAACTAATAAAAAACCCTATGTGTAAATAAACTCACTCCCATCCCATAGTGCTGAGCACTTTCCTGTTTGAACGGGAATTAAAAGTGTCAATTCTATTAGATAAAATATAAGAAATAAAACAGCACTTACCTCCACTTAGTATAATAACAGCTATAAATATTGCCAGGTCGCTGTCATCTAATTCCAGTGCATTGAACTTCACAGCAAACTCAAACTTGGGCTCCATAAAGTCACAAAAAGGTTTTCTCAGGCTCTTCAGAAACTCCCGTGTCATGAATCCTTGTCCATCAGATATAAGAACTCCGTCTTTGTTCATCAGAGAAGCCAGGAGAGTATATATGATCTCATGGACCCCATATTTCAGGAGAGTTACTTGATCATTCAGGTCAAGATTCACAAAACCTGGAATGTTCTTGGCAAATTCTGTAATCTCCTGCACTGCCTCCACAGAGCGAAACTGGCATCGCTGGAAAATGCGAATTGCTACCTCTTTGTTCTCCTCTTGCAGCGGTGACACATGCTTGCACTTGATCTGATCTTCTCCCATCATTAAAGAGTTCATGTCATAAATAACAAATGGCTAAAAATAAAAGGAAAAGACAACTTACTTTCAAATGTCCTTCCTATGAAAATTTGAATCCTGAGAAACTGAAGTAACATACAGAGGTATAACTCATCAGAAAACAGAAGTCTATAAGGAATATATCAAGGGTAGTTGACCCAAAAGGGTTAAATCATCATAAACCTATTAAAGCAAATATCCTCACAATGGTAAAATGATTTATAGAGAGGACAAGTGGTTCCTAAGGATTTCTCATGTTCCGTGAATCCACATCCTAAAAATAGGATGTTGGCTGATACTTTTTTTTAATAATTAGGGGAGGGGAGTAAGGAACACTATTTTCAAATAGCCATGATTTTTGCCTTTTTTTGTTTGGTTGGTTTGGTTTACAGAAGTTCTGCAATACCAGAATTCAAAGTCTGGAATGCTTATTAACAAAAGATTAAAATGTTACTCCTTTTACCCAAATTTTACTGGCTTCTATAAAACAGAATCTGGTGTACAGTGACAGGTTTGCACTTCTGATGACATAACTTCTTTTTTGTAGAAAGACAGAGTATAGTCACATTTTGATTACTTCACATACTGTCACGTACTTTTCAAGTTCTAGCCCTCTGGAAAATGCTGCAAGTAATATCAACTTTATGGTATTGATTATCTGATAAATTTAACCTTTTGCTGTTAATGCCTTTAAAATAACAAAGTTAGGATATATTTAAACTCAAACAACTTGTCAATGGGCAAGAAAACACAAATAACATGATACAAACTGCAGCAGCACAATTCAGAACACAAGAATGAGTCTGACTGTGAAATAAACTCAACTGGAATAAATCAATTTTGAAAGCATATTAGAAAAAGTAGTGCCAGGAAAACTTTCGTTAGGATCTGGAAACAATCTGTTTCAGAATATGCAGAAGAAGCTTCTGGTTTTAAAGAAGTGCTTAAGTGAAGATTTCTTGAATATATCTGAAGAATCTTCTCCTTAGAGTGTAAATACTAAATAGTTTGTTGCTGCACTGAACAAATATCTACTGATATTAATAGGTTTGTTAACGTACTTGATTAATTAAAATACAAGGAATTACACACCAACAATTGGACTAGAGAAAAGCATTTTTAAATTTAAGATCTTGTATGATTACAGATTCTAATGCCTTATTCACATGGGTTCTCATTCTCATCGTTTTATATTCACTATAAGCTGCAGACCAGATTAAAAAATAATCCAAGCCTTCCTATACGTACCCAGTGGTCCTCTCCCACAGAATCAGATGCTGGAAACTCCTAAAATTCTATTCCTATTGATTAAACCAGTGTTAAAGTCTATTCAGTGCTAAATTATGGAATTTTTAAAACTGGAAATAGCTCATTTCTTTAGAGTCTGGTGGTGCCTTCTGAAGAGGGTACTGCCCGCAGCTGCTTATCACTACCCACCACCTAGAGGTTACTACTCCCACCTCCTATAGTTCTGGAGATTGGGAAAGTATTCGGTCATCTGTTCCAGGCTGGTGAACACAAAGCTCCGACCCACTCTCACTAGGAAGAGAGGGAGGGATGACAGCTGGCAGTTTTGTCTTTAACTGATACAGCTGCTTGGAAAGCAGAGGTCTATCTGTAAACTGAAATAATGGCATCCGCACGAGAGGATTTCGGCTTTCAAAATGGTTTAGTTAAATCAATATTCTGCTGCTTACGAGACCAATGAAACTTGTGCTGTCACTTTCACAGTAACCACAGGCAAACAGAGCTCCAGACCATGAGATTCAGCTCAATAGAGTGTGAGGTATGACACTATTTTTCCACTTGCACTAGGATTTCAGTGTGAAACTGAAAAAATAAACACACTGCAAGGAGAAAAGCCAGGAG
The DNA here is from genome assembly GCA_003993805.1 of Himantopus leucocephalus. Taxonomy (NCBI): domain Eukaryota; kingdom Metazoa; phylum Chordata; class Aves; order Charadriiformes; family Recurvirostridae; genus Himantopus; species Himantopus leucocephalus. Next base: position 5,547,659 of record RSEF01000012.1, on the reverse strand, counting down.
GATAAGGTATTTTTCAAGATACAATGCTATTTTGGCAGCGGAAAAAACATTCTATACATATCTGTACGTATGTATATGCATGCATATGCAAAACAGTGGAATAACAAGACTGTAGAGCAGGCTTTTAAAATGCATGTTTTAGTATTAGTAGGTCATTCCTTTCTTTTCTTTCTAGAAAATGTTAAGCGGGAGCACCAAGTACAAGAAAAAGTCATCAATTCTATGCATGTACATGTACCTTAGAAAGACTATACTGTCACCAGCCTACTGACATTAGAAGATGAAAATCAAGAAAGTTAAAGAGAGCTAAAGAAAATTCTAATATAAAGATTCAGATGAACTTTGTGAGTAGAATCTTATGTCAAATGATGCAGTTTGATATTCCAAAGCACAAAGTCCATTACAGCTCAAGTAACATAAAAGTTGTAACCGTTAAATACTGAGTGTCACTCTTTCAGTGTTATTTTTTTTTTTAAAGACTTGAAAATTTACAGCAACGAAAAGCTGAATTCTATGTCTATTGTTTTACTGCTATATTCTAATCTGGCAAAGTTTTAAAACTTTCAATAAAAAAGTAGAACATAGTTGACAGCATACTATATATTTACTGCGCGAGTATTGCATTAGTGTAACTTTCAGACCTGACCAAGTTACGTCAACCCAGACATTTAAGTACCCAGCACAGCAGAGCAGCAATCCACATGCCAATTGGTTTATAGGACAACTTCATAGAACCTCACGGGACAAAAGTAGGACTTGGGGATGCACTTGGGACCTCAGAAACAAACTTCCCAGATTTCTAAACACACATCTGGAGACATGGAAAACGAGAGGACTGTAGGTAACCCTGCCCAAGCTTCTGTTATGTTCTGCAGTGTGCGCAGTGGGCAGCTGTAGAAAAAAGGAGCAGGCCTCCAGGTGGCATTTTTAGGATGAAGAGGAGTAAACAAGATACATAATTACACCCCACTTCTGTTCTGTTTTGTTATTAAGAACACACTTACAAGAACCTAAATTGCTGTATTAATTCTTTCCCAGTAACCTATGTTTCTGATATAGAGAGCGAACTGTGGAGAGACATGGAAAAAGCCATGACCCTCAAGTGGACTTAGCATATCATCTTTCTGCAGAATAAACAAACTATGCTAGTTCAAACTTAATATACTCCAGGAAAAACGTTACTGAAATTATAAGTGTCCACCATATCTCAAGTTTTTATGTGAGGGTTACAACCAAATTAGGGACAATATTTAAATTATGATTTTAACTGCCTTTAAAGAAGGAAAGCCTAAAAAACCCTCTAAATTCTTTCTTGTCTTTGAAATGATTAAATAAAATAAAATACAGTCTCTGTTGTAATCCTGACAATAAAATTTCTGCTGATCATTCTAGAAAATCTACCAAATTAAGAGTTATTTGGGAAACTGTTTTGCTCTTTAGGTATTAAAATAGTGCCAAAATGTAAAACCTACCGTAATTATCAGATCTTATTTATCCTCCTCCTCACTGATATAGAAGATGGTTATGTCAAAGCAACCAACAAATACACATATCTCTATTCCTTACTTTTAAAATATTGTCTTGTACATTCTCCTAAAATTGAAATTGCATCAACACAGGATACTGATCTGATGCAAGATAACCCAGTTAAATGCAGGAAGTCATCAGAGCATTGTAAGAATAAGCATCATAGTTAAGGCTAACGATGATGTGGGTACCGGGAATCATTTGACACTTGTGAAAAGGAATAATCCTTTGGGTACAGCTAGTACTGATAACATGCTGTGATAATGTGCTATGATAGGGATGCTTGAATAGTATAGCAACCAATTCCTGACAGCTAGATAGCCACCTCAAACAGATAGTGTGGAAGATAACCTTTGGTGAAGGAGAAGGAAAACGGGAAGAGTGGATCAGAGAATACAAAAAGGTTAAGATGACCTTCAAATTCTTGTACTGGTTTCAAGTATTTTATTAGGTGAACTTGGAGTTTTTTCAAATAATGTTTACTTATCCTATCTAAAAACATTTCCTGTGTTTCAGACACAGCTTGAAATATGTAACTGCCAACAGCAAAGTTGGGTTTTTTTTAAATATGTGTTGTCAATGTTGTAAATCATTTACTCAAAAGAAAAAAAAAAACACAAAACAAAACAGAGGGAACTAACTGATTTGTCTGTCGTCTTTCCTGTCAAGATCGCCCTCGCCTTGGCTTTGGTCAGAGGGAAGGACTTTATGTATGAGTCATACAAATGCTTGGCAAGTGCTCGTAGATCAGCAGATTCAGGGTTTAACTGGTCGATGTCGCTGGAAATCTCTGCCAAGAGCTTCTCCTTCTCCGCTTGTGGCATTCGCCCAAACCTGATGGCTGAAGAAGATGACAAGCAGTTACTATCGCTATACTTGCACCTAAAAAAAGTGTATTTTAATAGCTTTTTATGTCACCTTTTGCTATGAGCTCTTCAAATTTTTATTGAAACAGTACTTGGGCAAGTAAGAGAAAAATGATTTTCTCCAGTAATACAGGCAAAACAACTGAAGTGCTTTAAAGAAATGTAAACAAAGATCAAAGAGGAAATAATTTATGTGCCCAAAGAGTAATATTACAATATCTTGCTTGGAAATGCAAAACTTGTCAGCTCACCTGACATGGTCGGTAAAAACCACTGATTCTACCTCCAATCTAAATAAAATGTAAAGAATCTTGAATATATCAAAATTATGTTGGCTTAGGGCAGGAACCACCGTTCCACCTTGTATTGTTTTGAGCAAATCACCATATGGATCTCAGATTCTTCATTTGTTTAGAAACAAAATACTCACATGCCTTGCAGGAATAAATTCCTAAATAGTTCAACAGAACTTAACGTGGCAAGTGCTAGAAAATGTTACCAAAATAATTAAGGAATGAGAAAGAAGGTTGTGCAGGGAATAAAAAAAGCCAGAAAAGGCCGAGTTCTTCATGGTAACTCTATGTGCATGCAATATTGAAAGAACAGGTCCTATACGTAGTCATATGATCTCACAATTGCTCAACACCAACGTAAGGCAGGCTGTGAACCTCCTACTTTTACACCTATGCACTTCATATCCAAGACACTGGTTATTCATATGGGGACTGACTTGGAAAATATTTCAAATGAGCCATCAAGATCAAGACTGATTTATCATATGATATTTCAGTAAACAGAATTTAGTTTGTTTTATGAAAACAGAACAGAACAAAAGAGCACTGAAACAAAAAACAGAAGGAAGAAATAAGGGTTTGCATTTTGGCCTTAGGAGGAAATAGAAATATTATAAATACTTTTTCTGCAGTTAGTGTCTTCCCTGAATCAAGTAAAAGGGCTGTTAAGATCATACATATGAATGATTTTACTAGGGATGTTTACTTTGGAAATGACCAGCCACTTTCCTTTTATGAGGATGCTTGCAGTGTGCTGATGGACAGAAATGACACTTCTCAGGAATAAATAATTGTCTAAAAAACCATATAAAAAACATCTATCCTATGTTATGTTTATTGATCGGTTCTTTTATTTCATGGCTGTAGAAACAAGGTTATTTATTTAGATAACTGTCCTACATTTCTCTTTCAGCAAACTCAGTCTCCAAATGGTGCATGCTGTATATTTCTTATTTGCTTGGGTATTCTTAGAGTTAATATGTCAAAATAAAAATCATCATGAAAGGAGACCTAGATCAACAGGTAAAAATTACATTTTTTTTCCCTGTGAAAATGCCTGTTACTTGTACTTTTTCATATGGGAAATTTTGAATAATTTCCAACTGATATTTGTTTTGGATCATATATACCATGCCATATTTTTTTTTTCTCTCTCATGGGGAACACTAAGTATTCCTAATCAGCTACTAACAAGAGTTTTCAGGGAGACATCACTGCCAGCTCTCCCTATTTCTGGGAGCAAAACATTTAAAGAAAAATTATTAACTTCATATTAGTTTATGACATACTACAAAGAGCCAAAGAGACTGACACTGTTCTGTAAAGAAGTAATGTGAATGGATGAACATAGGGTAATGTTGGTGATGTATAAAAAAATTGATATCAAACAAAAGGAGAGTTCATAGTTGTACTTAGTGTAACCTAAATAAAATGACGAAAAAATTCAGCATAACTACAAAGGAATTAATTCAACGATGTATGCGTCCATGAACATTGTGAATCAAGACCATTTTTATATTTTTATTTTGCAGTTAAAATGTATTCTCTCACTATTAAAACTTCTTACTTGTAGTTAACACAAATCCTTTGAGGTTTTTCTAAAAAAACTTGTATGGATGTTGAGAATATTAAACCTATGATACTAATATATGCATTTTAGACATTCTTGAAGATGTAAAATGAATGAAGTATAAAGTGTTTAATGAAGTAAATAGAGTGAAAACTCACTGATAATATTTTATAGCATTTACAGATTTTTTTTTTTTTGGTGATACTTAAGGGCTGATTCAATAAAAAGAATCAAACTGTTGTCAACATAATAAAGCTAAAATATATTATAACATACATATGGTAAGAAGTTGTTTCAGGGACAGCAAGCATAACTAAAATGTGGGGCGAAGCAGATGTTAAAATAATAGTAAAATAGCTAGTAAAAGTGTTAAAGGTTAATTAGAAGTCCATGTTGAATACAGCGGCTAGAGATTTATTAAATTCATATTTTCATTAAAAGCTATTATGTTCTTCACTAAATCTGGTTTCAGATTTAATTCTAAATTTAATATAAAATTTGTGGCATTCATAGGATTATGCTTTATGATTGATTTCTCCACTTTTCAATTGTGCATTTTGCAATAGCTTCATCAACGGAAAAGATCTTGTGATACTTTGATGCTTCTGATTGGGATCTTGCCAACAAATTCAGCTCTTCCTCAACATTCTTTTGAGGAGGAATTTGCAAACTGAAGCCCTAAGTGAAGTCTAGCAAGACTTCTCAGACTATTACAATGGACCTTTTAATCTGGAAAGAAAGCAAGGCAAATATTAGCCTCATATAAAGGACTGTTAATAAAAAAGGGAGATCAGAGTTGCCCACGTCTATAAAATGTTGATCACTTCCAGAAATACGTGGAGTGCAATTTACTATGACCTGAACACTTCTTAACACATAGTAAGGAGTACTTAGGAACTCCAAGGAACACGTCCTTTGCAAGATTTCACAAGTTCCATATCAGGAACTAGGTGCTTTGGACCACAAAAATGTTCTGTTAGGATAAATCCTACTTTGATATTTTATATGGAATAAATTTATAACATTATATATAAAATCTTTATAGTATATTCACGATAAATTATGCATCCCTAATGGCCTGATATGAATTCCATAAGCTCATTCTGTAAGCATACTAACTCTTTAAGCACTACGGAAATAGAGCTTGACCGAACACCGGTATGAGATATGATTCTGGTGTGGGCCTGTTCTTGCGAACTGGGGTTTGCAGAAGCAAGTTTATAATCTGGAATCTCGCTAGCGTAAGACTCCCTTTCATCAAGGTTATTTTTACAACAAGGGATAAAAAAAAAGGGGCAGTATATTGTTTTCCCTTCCTATGTTTTAATATTAACTTAGCTCTAAAATAGTTTATATACTTCTCCAAGGCATAAAAAAAAAAAATAGGAATTTATTTTCTCCCCACCCACCTTTTTTTTTTTTTCCTTCCCCCCCCTCTTTTAATCAAGGATCTACTGGAACTTTCTTAATAATATACCAGCTATGACATTGATTACTCAAATAGAATTGTTTAATGTAGAGATTTTATTGAAAAGATCAGGGATTTTCAAAACAGAGATTGTTTTGTCATTAGAGAGTAACTGACTAAGCTGTATAATTGCATTTTTTTAAAGAACAGAAACCAGACTGGTAACAAACATCTTGCTAGAAATGCATAGATGGGCGAATAGTGCTTGTTTTTTTCAAGTAAGTTTCCCAGAATTGAGGGGGATAGATTCTTTTCTAAAACTTATGGCAGTTTTCAACATAAATGTATCTATCTACTGTTGCACTGATACTGCCAGTATAAAATAGGCTTACTTTTAGTTTTGAGTACAAAATGACAGCATAGCATGTATACTGTGGTTTCTAAATATGCCCTTTATCCTATACTGTCTCCTGTGCAAGAGTCTCTTGGAAAGTAAATTGCAGTATTCATGCTAACAATTTGGTAGGTATTGCTAAACAACATATTCTTGGTGGTTGTCTGCTAAAAGTTTTCAATAGCACCAGTGTAGAATTTATAATAAATGACAACTGATATTGTGTTTATTTTCTTAATGGAAAATAAGATTGACTAAGGGTGTTGCAGAGTCACATTTCTGGTGTGCTCATCTGTCCTCAACAAAGGATACCAAATTACCTTGGCAAAGTAAGCCCCAGTGCTTCTAATATAAAATTATTTCCATTAATTTACAGATTGCATTGCAGTTCATCATACTGTTCATATTTCATTTACTGTTAATAGTTTTAGAGTTTATCTTATCATTTATTTTTATTTTGCTTGCAATGGTGATACTTATTTTCCTGAAAAGTTCTTCAAGATCTCTTCATGAAAAATGCTATAAAACCCAAATATTATTTATTACTTTGCTACTTTGCTTTGTTTCAGTACTCTTTCTTGTTGGAATTATATCTCATTTTTGGTTTCCATGTGTTGGAGAATTTATGCTAAATTTTATTAACACGAGCACCATTATGTATAATCTATTTTTGGAGTTAAAGCGCAGAGATGTGGAGGAAGACTACCTCAAATGATACATGAATAAAGCGGCATAGGAATTTGCTGTATATTTTTAAGGAGTATTTGGCATAGGTTTGGCATGGGATTTCAAGATGCTGATTTTTTTATGAAGATCAGATGCCTGGTTTCTTTTTAAAAAGAGATTATTTTAAATTCCTTTTGTGCAAATTAAAAAGGAAAAAAAAACCCGCACAAACAACAAAATAAATAAGTTCTACTGCCAAAGGTAACACAGAATTATATGCAAGCCTGTTCAAATGCCGAGATTACTTTGAAAGAAAATTAGCACATATGTTGTTATATGGTAAACTAGGTTGTAAGCATTCACTTCTATTCCTGAACGCTTGCATGCTGCATTCAGAATTGAGTTAGATATAACAAAGCTTACTCATAGCATGGAAAGCTATTACATCAATGTCAGATCAGTCCAAACTACCTGTTGTTATCAAAGAATGCACCAGCTGATTAGCTAATCAAAGCAGTATAGCGGGGTTATCTCTTACTGGCCTAGAACACCCAGCGTTGGTTTAACCACGCGCTTGAGCGGGATTGCCAGCTATCAGATCACGTCAGTTCTGCAAAACAGCCGCTAACGTTAGCAGAGTTTGCATTTAGCAAATAGGACCAAGTCTTCTGAATTCCTGAACTGACTTCACTAAGAAGGGAAATGAGATCTCACGGGTCTTTGTACTAGATAAAACCTTAGGGTGTATCTTGTTGCCTACCATCATAATATCAAACTTTTACATAAAATAATCTGGTAATAATGAAATCCCTCAGGAATCTCACAATATTTTCTTGTGTTTAGAGTGTGAAAACTGTGCTTGGGGTAAAGTTTGTTATGCATCTTTATTTTTGCATGGATTGTACATTTATTAGCAATCTATCATTCCTGCATGTCTTTGTTTCTTTCTAAATGTGTGGTTTTGGGATAGTTTAATAGCATTAGATCTTTCATGATCCACTTTTAAACACTGTCCCTATTTCATGAAAATATGTGACTTGGAAGATTTCTAATGCAATTTATGCATTATGGGAATAAAGTTTCCTAAATACGAGGTGATTAGGACCCAAAAATATATTCTAAATATAACAATTCGTTAACAACATAAAGTTAAAGAGTTGTGAATCAAACATTCCTATCTTATCATTTGATAGGCGAAAGGATAGTTTTCAATTTTTTTTTAATGTTTAGAATATATTTTTAAAAATGTTATATTAGTTGCAGCAGATTCTGTTCAATGTTTATTAGCATTGCAGGCAAAATTTGGGGCAAAATTCAATTTTGTGGTACTAGCCTAGCAGTTTCCTTTTGGAGAAGTCCTTGTCATTTTCAGGGGACTGAGACAAAAGTCAGGAAGAGGTCAGGCACCAGGAGGTTTACAGAAGGAATTTGGAAACTGGGATTTTGGGTGAGAGGAGAAGTAGGAGGGATTGGTGATACTTACAGAGGTTAGGGTGGAAAAAGAAGAGTTCACAGGGTGGATAAGAGTTCACAGCATTTCTGGTGGTTGAGGAAAATGTAAAGGATGGGATCTTCTCCCCTTTCTGCTTCTCTCTCCGCATCCCTCCCGTGACCCTGGCCTCATCTTCTGTTTCCCTGGACCACTTATCCTCCTTGCTACTCTATCTTCTCTCTCCTCCATCTGCCCTCACAGCAGGCCCAGCTTCCTTATCTCCTGGCAGCCTGGGAAGGGGATTGAGGCAGGATCTGTAGGGGCGGGAAGGGCAGGGACAACCCAGCAAGCTGGTACGACAGATCTGGAAATATGGTGTGCTGCTCATGCTGCAAGGGTGGAAGGGGTTCAGATGGCAATTTCTTTCACAGTAATAGAAGATTGTGCCAGTTTGGGCACATGCCTGCAGCTGGAACGTATGATCTCTCTTTCTTTCCTTGGGCGGTTTTTTATTTACTTGCATTTACAGCATTCTCCAAATGTCAGTGATATAAAATCAATAGTGAATATAGTAAGACACTACAGGCTAGATTATATTCTTTGCCTTTCTGTGGAAAAACTAGAATATTTATCCTTATGCCACATTTTATGGCTTGGAGTCATTGCAATTGCTTATGGACTATTCCGTATAGCACTCTACTCTTCTGATTGTCTAGATTATTTCTGAGCATAAATGAGTCCCCAGATAGACTATAAACACAGTTTCTTACCTAGAAAATGGAAGACAGAGCCAGGGCGGATACCTGTCTGAATTTACTGGAGGCACGTGCCCAGACTGAGCAATTCACTGCTCTCAGAACTGATAAAGACATATTGCCATGCGTGCTCTTTTTCCCATTACAGCAGTTGTTTTATATAAATAGTAATTCTACCAGAAGAGAAAAAATTAATCGTGTTTCTAAAATTAAAGAACCAAGCTTCTGCTTAGTGGTACTTCAGAATACAATCTGAGCAGTTAAGGGTTAAACACAGAGCAGCACTGTGGCTAGCGAAGGAAAGGAAAACAATATTCAAAGCATGAGAACACTACTGTCTTTTTTAACCTTCAGCCAAGTGGTATGTAGCATTTATACGTGAAAAAATGTGGCTGTAGCTGCTAACTATCTCCTTGCATTCCCCGTTTTTTTTAAGTGCCCTATTCATTTTGCAATAATACATCTATGCAAAGACAGTCCTAGATTGGAATTCTCAGGCGCAAATAATCCACATTCTGATTCCAAGCATTTAAAATTCAGATAATTTCACTCCCTAAATGGACGTACTTTAATCTGTAGATGTAACATAAAAATGTGTCTCGGTGTCATTGACAACATCCAGTGTTGCATTTCTGCAAGCTTCTTTATATAGGCCTGTGTCTTCAAAGGCAATTTTAGTTCATTTTTATAAATCTGTTTGTTTATAAATGATGAAGGAATGAGGGTGTTGCTTCATGAAATGAAATGTAACCAGAGTGGGCAAAAAAGGCAAATGTAGAAGCCAATACTTGAATATAAACACTCTAACACTCCCTGTTAGGCGAACGCATGGTGAGAGCAAATGAGAGAGTTCCTCCAAGCCCTGGGACATATGGCTTTGCCCTTTCCCCCTCCTCTCTATGCCTCCCCCTGACGCCCATAACCATGACCCCTGCTGCTGCCACAGCTTCTGCCTTGGCAGTGGCTGAACAGGAAGAAGTGGCAGGTGAAATGTTAATTTTAAAAATATTTCTTGGGCCCTTTATGTTACTAAGCCAGAGAGAACGGTCTTGGCCTTCCTTTTCTTGATAGAACTGCACATGGTTCCCATTGACATAATTGGAAGCCGTGTTGCTAGGTTATGAGCGAATTTGGCATGCACCTTGAAAATAATAATAATAAAACCTCCTGAATTACTATAAAAATACCCACAGTAGCATTTCAAAATTAGATTTATTTTTAAGTGTTACTGTTGCATCCCAGGAACTTGAAAACCATATTTTCTATTAGCAAAACATTTCCCATACCAATTTACATTCACTGCATGTATTAACTTCACAAACCACAGTTAAGCTTCCCTCTTGGGGACAGCGCACTCATTTTTTTATACTGAAATAATGAAAGTTCTAAAAAAACCACAGAGAAATTATTTTCCCAGTCATGTTTGCAATTCTTTACCCTTAGAATTACATAAGTCTCTATGTTATGACATTTAATTCCTGTTTTTACTCAACTTTGCCAAAGCAAGGCAGCAAAGAATCTTCATTATGTCTTTCTGTCCAAACGTTTGTAAGTAAGTATTTCCACATGAACTGATACGTCCGTTTTAAAGTTCTGAGGGACTTTCTTCTAAATTCTACGCAAGAGAGCAGTATACGCATAACGCTATCTGGTTACCTACCGCAGAGAAGGCAATCACAGAACCATACACAATTGCAAACACCTTTGCAATCTGAGACTACAACATATTCAAAATGAAAACACTGCTTACGGTTCACAGATGGGAGGGGAGATGCACCTCTGGATGGTGGAGAGCTCAGACAGTGCATATTACACAGGAATCACAGCTATACACACTATACGATGAGAGGCCGACAGCTGAACGAGCATGCTAAGAAACACTACACTCCTACTTACCACACATTGGAATCTATGCCCAGATGTGGGTATCCTAGGAAGGAGGAGGACAGGTTTTTTTAAAACAGTACAGGGGCTGGCCCATTCATTTAACGTATGTCCTGTTCTAGTACGAGGAAGGGGTAGCTTAGTGATGCTAACCGTCCTCAATAAGCATCCGACGCATCAAATTCAAGTTGTTATTATTCACAAACTTTCAGTAAATTCTCTAGCCTGTTTTTCATAATTAAATTCAGTTTTGCACTTACAGGAAAGGGGTATTGCGCTACACCATGCAAAACAGTCTTGTCAGAAAATAAGACAATGAACTTTAAAATAACAATTACACTAGGAATATGTTCAGGAAGAACAACCAACAGCGTCACGAGCAAGAATGACGGAAAGTAAAACCAACTCATACGTTATATTATGTATTATATCAATAAGTGCAGATCTCTACCTATCTGATTTTTATATTGAAAGTAATCTCCAATTATATACATAGTCTCCTAAACTCAGAGGCGATCTCTTGGATACGTATTTCTAAACTGCCTGGTGTAAAGAAACAGAAGACTCTAGATGTTAAAGCAGCATATTCAGTAATCAGATTAATGTTTCATGTTATTTTTCAGATGAAAAATAAAATTGGTTTAAAACATGCTATGTGCACTTACCATTATGTGACATTCCAACAGCGAGGCATTTCTGAAATCTGCAGTATTGACATTTATTTCTGCTTTTCTTATGGATGCGACAATTAAGATCACACCTGTCATAAATTAGCTTTAATCTGATTGTTCTTCGAAAAAAGCCCTGGAGTAAACATAAAAGCATGTAAAAAGATGCAAGAAACTGCCAGTGTCATTGGCTCACTTCTCTATACATACACAAAGCACCTTTCTGTATACACGCTGAACCTAACTTTGTTTTTGACAGATTTCCTAAGGCAGCAAGGCTCACGCGATCATACTGTCTGCTTATCGCTGTGCTGATCTTAGCACCAGTTTCAACCTAGCTTGATAGAGGGGGAAAAACCTGAAATAGCTGGGGAAGCTTATGGGAAGCAATGGGGTTTAAGGGACACTAGGGACGTAAGGTGGGAACCCTACAGACGTGCTGAGCATGGAGAACGCTATGTCAAAGGAAGCAAAGCTCCATTTGTTCCACTGCTCTTCAGACAATTTGTTAGGAAGTGAACATGACGTCTTAAAAATTTAAAGCTCACTACCAAAGTAGAAATTTCTTTTATGAATTGCAACAAACCAAAAATTCTGCCAACAGCAGTTTGATCTCAAGTAAATGAAAAAGGTTATGGGTTATCTGTTTGTTTAAATTTTCTTTTCCAACTAAGTCTTTTTTATTTTATTTAAAAAGTTTATTTTCCTTTTTGAGCCTGAGTACTTAAAGAGAATTTATGTTCTTTCATCTATTCTATTTCTTTGTTTTTGCAAAGTGCTGGACTAACTTTGCAGGAATGAAATCTAATTGCATAATTGACAAAAGTACAAGAAATGCGCAAAAAATTCAAATAGATCACTAACATAAATAATAAAAAGAGCAAATTATATTTTAAAAATCCCCCACTTATTAAGTCATGAAGTATATGCAGGATATGTGGAACAATTTACTTAAAGACCTAAAGCTTTTTTTATAAAGCACAGATCTCTTGATTTACCAATTGATTATTCAGATGGAATTAGTATCAAATCTTACTTCAGAAAAAGTACATTTGTGACAGCTTACCTTACAACCCTCACATGCATGCACACCATAATGAAATCCAGAGGCCTTGTCCCCACACACACGGCATTCAATAGCCATTAGGGAGTTGGAAGACTCCTCATGAGGTTTATTGTACAACTGAACTTTTTCTGAAAAATAGGGTGGGGAAGGAGGCTCCAATTTGATTGCACCTGTGTATAGAGAAGATTTAAATGATAAACTCAAAGTATAATGCAATATATAGAAGAAGCAGCAAGGAATAATCATAAGCAATCACAATAAACAGCAGGATTCTTATAGTCTGCTTCATAATACGCAACGAGTAGTAAACAAAGGATGTAAAGGGATGTAAGCTGTAAGCAGCTATTTCACTGGCAGTATATAGGCGGAAAAACTTAAAAGAGGCAGATTCTGATGTAGAAAGCATATTACAGCTTCAGTTTTCAGCTCTGTAGTGTGGAATGATTTGAAGATAGGGTTATAAAAAATTTACATATGGAGACCTCATACTTGAAAGGCCTTACTTTTCTCAGTACCCGAGCTGGTTGTGTTACTTTAAGGTGTTCAGAACTACTGCAGAGAGATGGACTGGAGTTTCTAATCTCATCTAAAAAAAAAATTAAGTATCTAAAGAACCTATACATTAGATAATGTATTATTGGATAATATACTATTGGATATTCAAAGAAATGTATCTCTCTCCTGGGGAACACTGTCCAACTCTGGATGCAGTTTAGAGATTCATTTTCTCTTCTGAAAGTTTCTAATTAAGACAGCAATTTGTAACATTGAACAAGCTCAAACAACCAAACGTGGCATCTTTAAATCAATCATTACTGGTCAAAGAAGAAAGCTGCGACAATTGACACTCTAACGTTACATCAGATCATGTCTCGGGAGTGAAGTAACTGACATAGTATTACAATAAGGTGAATGTTTTTCTTTTCCAGACTGGCTACACTATACAAACTAAAAAGTTTTCTTTCCTATATAAACTAGGAAGAAAAAAGAAAAGTGGAAAATTATCTAAGTAAAGACAAAGAGGATTTATCCTACCTAAACTCAACTGCACTCTTTAGCTTGTTATTAAAGTGTTACGGACATTTCTAACTAAACAAAAGAAAAATAAATTATTAGCTGGAAAAATGTCTTTTAATTTATTTCGTAAGTAACCCAGAGGTACACAGCACCTGCTTCGCTGTACAACCAAAATTAAATACCACAATTTTCCTAGCAAGAACTCCCTGAAAGAATTCCTGTACAGATTCCTACCAACAAAAGTGATGTCAGATCTAAGCAGGCTAAGTGGATCTTTAAAAAAGTTCCAGGCGCGGCAACCTCACATTCCTACTTTAAGCAGGAATGCAGTAACAACTTATTTAAGAATAGGTCACTTCCTTTCTTAAAAGGAGAGTTCTGTGTACTTTTTTTTTTGTAACTGTAACTGGTGAAGCAGCAGTGTTTTTCAGAGTATATAAATAATACTAGCCCATGAAGCTCCAAGGTTATGCTGGCATTAGGAACACTGATAAAAGTTATACCAACGTTGTGACTCAGATGTAGCCAATATTTCTACTCCATCAGTCTCTTAGGCTGTTTGGAATTTAAAAGCTACACGTATTAATAATTAATATGCTATGTATGCTGGGGCATTTTTTAACATCCAGGATATTTATTATACATTGTGTGCATGGAGCTTCAAAGGACAATTTACACGCAAGATACATGAATAGGAGACTGGAGGTTTCAGAAACAAACAGTGGGGTTCATGTGTCTAATAAATATGAAAAAAAAATTAAAAGCATACTTTGGCAATCCTGGAGCTTGATATCATATTTATAATCAATGCTTGTCTGATCAGTTCTTGCAAGAGGAATATCTTCATAGTGCGGTGAAGAAATGCTTGAAAAATCGACAGTGGTAAATGGCTTTATGTCAAAGGAATGTGTATGGTCATCCATCGCAGACAGATCCACTGGACTAATTCCAAAATTAATGGGCCAAAACGGCATTTCTGTGTCAACCATTGTAATCCCTGAAAACAAAAAAAGAAACAGACATTTTAAAAGAAGCTAGTTATCTTTATAATGAGTTCAGGCCCGAGCTGAGGTCCAATTGTCTCATGTCCAAAGGGCTGAGATGCAAACTTTTTTAGGGGAATGTTTAGGCCCCATCTACCATTTGGCTTGAGTTTGTCACCATATAATGCATTAGGCTGTATAGTAACATTGCACGGGTAACACTACGCAGTTAACCCAGCTTGGAGGTTCTTCTTAGGAACGCTCTGACGTCTCATGTTGTAAGAGCAAATGAGATTTGCCGGCAGCCAAGGCTCAGACTAACCTTAGAACAGAATGGCTGTCTTTGGCGTGCTACTGGACTGAACTGATCTCATCTGTACTTCAAAAGGCAGCAGAGACAGCTAGTGGGCTCTCAGAACAACGGTTAGAAGAATGACTGACAAAAATAACTATCTAAATAATTATGAATGGCCAGATGAAATCCAATTGCACTTTGGTAGTATATTTTATAGAACATTTATGTGCATGTGCTTTAGTAAGCATGCAAGTCATTAAAAAAACCAAACCAATGATGTGAAATTAAAGCAGCATAACTGGAAAAAAAACTTTCACTTTTTATTTTAAACAGACAGATAACACTGACTTTAATTGCATCTCTCAATAGCATGCACATGAATAGATCTAGAAGTCTTCCACAATTAATTTTTCAGTTTTGCAAATTCTAATCATCATTCTCCCCAAGTGCCTGAAAATCTTAGAGATTTTTATACTAAGAAAAAAAAAAAGAGTAGTTGGTATTAAATAGTGGTGTCTTTCCTTCAAATAATCAGAAATATTTGAAATCTTTACTCAGTCAAGTATGGCAAAAGTTTTATCCCAGAGTCTTAAACCCAAGGCTCAAGGAAATTTAATTTATGACTTTTCAAATGCCGTATGTATTTATGTAGATCTTGAAACTAGTAAACAAATAAAAATCTGCAAAAAACTTCAGCAAATTAAGTGAATTTAGATTGAGATATAAAGTGTTTTTCTGAGTCCTCTTCTGACGGTTAGCTGAACTAAAGTCCTTGATTTAGACACATTTTAACTATGAAAGAGTCTGGAACAGCAAGTGTGAAGCACTTACTGTTTTCTAACTAGGGTCTGTCTTTATTTTCCATGATTTATAAAAAGAACATTCTAATCTAAAAATAGATGTTACAGGACTAAAATAACTTGGTCACTTTGGCTGTTTAATTTGGACTTTAGACCCAATCAAGTAAGTAGCCTTTAACCTCTAGATAACAGGAACTTTGATTTGATCTACTTTGAATCAAAACTACTCTGTCACACTGCCAAAACTGTTGTTGCAAAATGAATATAATGGAACAGACCTGCTCTATAATTTTGACATCATCCTGTGTTCTGGCAGGCCTACAGGTAAGTAAAACAGTGACTGTCCTGCCCATCAACCGTGCTGAAGTGCTAAGGTAGTAATGGCTAGAAACGGTTACAGTTCTCAATCTTTTCTCAGGAAAGTCACCACCATTCTTCCACCTTTGAGGACGCACAGTACAACCCTTTAGTTCTTCTATCTTGAGCATTGACAACAAAGGTTGTGAGACATGTTTCTTATTCCTAAGTTTCAGATAAGAAATTCTCACTGCAGTGAGAACAAAAGAGATGCTATTGTATCCCATGCTGCGCAACATACATGTTGCTCCTAGTAGAACAAAAGGGGAACCTATAGCTCCTTCATAATGCCACTCCTATTAGTACATGCCTGATAAAGTAGACCTCCATAAAGCAAACAGTGTTTAAGGGTGAACTTTTGGCAAGATTAGCTTAACGGTCAGCCAGCTGTCTACCTTCCCAAAGGCTTCAGCCCTTGGATGGGATATACAGTCTCATATTATCCTTAATGAAAGTAAGATCTGCCTATGAGTAAACAACAGAACTTCTAACAGCCACAAGTGAAAATTATCCCATGAAAGTACATTAGAGCTTGTCCAAGTAGCTTGGTGTTATATAGTATCTTCCAAATAGCCAACGTTTCTGCAAGCATGAAGTGCAAATCCCTAGCCATCAACACTGGGAACTGTCTTCCTTAAACAGATTTCCAAATAAAGCAGTAAAATAGAATGGACTCCTTCTTAAGAGTCCATTTTTGTAATTAACCAGAGACACATCCTTAAAAAAATAAAGTAAAATCAACAGACATCTAAGATTTAAACATTGGCTTATATTCCTTTAAGCAAGTGTCATGAAGAGTTATGCGCACTTTGTATCTGGAGGGCTGCCTAAAGGGTGAAGAAGGATGCCTACAGGCCTGGTCCTGGTTATAGCCCAAGTTCATTCGGCAGAGTCCATAGGACTCACTATGCGCAGGTGCACCCATCAGTTACTGTGTGGCCAAGAGGACCCATAGTGGCAGCTGCCCTTACACAGACACCTCCCTGCTCCAGAGAAGCAGCTGAAGATGCTTGAGTACATGCTTCAAAAGTGCAAGCTTAAGTCACTCATGGCATAGAGATATACTTAATCAATTGCTACTGATCTCAATTTTTGTATTACGCACAAAGCAGATGTTAAAATTAAACAGTTTTTCTGCATCATCCATAAAAACTCCATAAAAATATTCTCATAGTCTTGAGCTGTTACCATTTTGTATTTTCAATTTAAAAGACTTTGGTTTGCAAACCACTGTGAGCTAAACAGCAAGTTAAAGCTAGTCGATATTTCACTTTATAACACAGTGCATGACTATTTTGGAGAATTTGAATATGTATAATGTGACTAATTCTGTGCAACTCCTGAATCATTATAACACTGTGTATATGAAATTCACTATGTACAGATATATCACAGCTTAGGAAGACTCAGATAAGCATGTAAGTCCAGCGGTCTGGCTTGCTGGGCACACACTCCAAAAGCTAAGAGGGTATAGTAATTCCTTAGCAGGAATTTTCTGGTTTCACAGTCGGCACAGCTAACTTGTTTCTGCGAAGTCTACCAGTAATGCTAGAGCAGTTTCATGGTAAAAGTATTTCTAGCCTAGAGCTGTGATGGTTTAGATTTTTATTAAGTTTTAGAAGCAGCAATAAATAAATAAATAAATAAACCCTAATCTGTTATTTTAACAATCGCTTAACATGAGGGACTGTGTTCCATGCATGCTGCTTTTTTCTTACTAATTGGGATTTTTTTTCCTGTGCACCTGTTCTCATCACACACACATTCTGTATACTGGGAACAGAGGAAATAAAAATGCCAAGATTACATTAAAGAGAAAACCAGGGGATTGTGGGTGCACCTATCAGCTACTATGGGTCACAAAGTAATTCCATTTTATGCTACTCATATTTCTGCTCTAAGGTAATAAAATCTGGAATCAACAGCCATTTACAATTCTTTGAGTAAAAGCCTATAAACTCCACCCCTTCTAGAGGTTAACATCCCCTGACTAGTAATACCAGTTCTTCTGAACTACAGGCAACTAAAAGGCGTTGCTAAATCCTTCCACTACAAAAAATGTCTACTTTTAGTTTCAAAAAATCATTATGTTGTCTATATTATAATTTTGTCTAAGATTTCCACAAAGGTACCTAGCAATGACAGTATACATCTACACTTACACTTAAGTGTGTATATCTGAATTCTTCTGTTAAAGTATAAGGTTCTGACACGTTAAAATGCCTTAAGTAGATAGGATTTACTTAACACAAAAAACGGTTTGCATGTACGTATTTATTTAATTTAATTTCAGTCTTGCATGAACCTAGGAGGGCTCCTGAACACAGGATATTTACGCTAACCACAGCTGAGAAACTTTTTGCCTCTCAGGCCTCACAGTTAAGGACAGTACATCTCTTCTGAGGGGTGTAATATTCTCCCACAACAGCACCACCAGACAGGACACGATGGCTGTTTACGTGTGTGTGTGTGTGTATGTCTAAGCAGGGAGTAATGGAGAATGTGTGGCTTCTACCTAACCTTGGCTTTCCTCATTGCTGTATAAAATAAACCAAATTCTGTGCTTTCCCAGCTGCAAGGACTATATTTCTACTACTTACTGTGACATCTGTGCAAAGAGGTGGTAAAGGATTATTTTCTTACTATATTTCATGACAACGAAAGGACTAAAATATTTGACTTTCTCTCATCATACACATATTTCTGATTTTTTTGGTTAAAAAAAAAAAAAAGCAGCAACATGACCTGGTATATACCAATCAATAGCTATTTTTCAAAGATGCCAGTACATTCAAAGTTGCTAAAGGAATTCTTGAAGATGTCAGTGTAACAGATTCTGTACTCTAAGGATATCTAAGGTCAAATCAATCACAAGACAGCTGTTTTGTGCTTCCTTTCTCTATTTCTGGATAAGATGATGCATATTTTTTATAGCATTTCTTTATACAACAAAACAGCTAGGCATCAATGATCCCACATTAATATTATTCATAAACATTTCTGAATTATGAGAATTTTCAGGTTTGCTCAGGTTTTGGATATAAAAATCAAAGCATTTTGTTACAGTTTTAAAGTTTGAATCTTCACATGACTGCTAAGTCTTAGTCAAATGATGGCTATCCTGTTCAATTTAATAAAATTCTTTATTACCCTGGAAACATAACAAATTTTACTGCTCAGTTGTAATTTATATTATAAATACTAAAATGAAGAAAGCCTTTTACATGCTAGTTTTATTCTTGCATTATTGAAAACTAAAATGTGAAAACTGTTCCTATGTTTAATAGTTAGTCTACAAATATTTCTATTTTGCATGTAACTATACTTGGTTTCTGCTGTGTATTTTGTCTTTTTTCCTCCCCATAAAAGATGAACGCCAACGTTTCCCTCTGTGGTCTTCTCATGGCTTTTTAAAAAAAACCAAAACCACCAAAACATCCAAAGCATAAGTCCAATCAACAGACTACTCCAGGATTCTTTCATGAAAATCACACATGCTCATATGAGATCCAGGTAATAAAACCATAACTAATATTGGCTAAAAAGATTTTCATGTGTAAAAATCATTCTCAGCCAGCAAAAGACTATGCAGAATAGTAGCAGAGATTTTATTCACATAAGGTCAGGTGAATATGCTCTAACAGTTAATCATAAAAAAACCAGAAGTGAAAGAGAGATGCTGTTGAGATAACACTAAACACCGAGATCTGAAACTAGTTGTTATAACTCCTTTTACTTGCGTTTAATCTCAGGTAGCCAACTGCTAACTATTATCTACAGGGAAGTAAAAGAAGGCACATAAACTCATTGGTACACTTCTGTGTTGACTATCAGCCACAGTGACAGCTTACAGTTAGTTAATCTAGTACTGATTGTGAGAACTATCAAATCATTAAATTACTTCACTCAGTAGCGATTGCAAATTGAATAGATTTCCAGTTCCTCAGAAAGTTATTCAGTGCATTTTATGTATTAGGAAAACATAAAACATAACATAAGAGATTACCATGGTATGAAAAACATCTTGGATCACGAGCTGCTCTTTACCATAAACACTACCTGTGCTCAGTTAACCTGAAAGGCCTGTTGCTCTACATTCTAGACACGCTCTTTCCAGACAAAACTACCAAAATATGTCCCTAGAGGTATTTAATGAAGCAACCAGAACATCCTCACCTCATACAAGTCACAGAAAATCAGAAGAAAAAAAAAATAGTTAAAGACTCTCAGCTTTGAAACATTACTAAAATCAAGGCAAGGGTGTAATTTTACTACATGGATAGGTATAAATATGGACAAATATATACATGATGTAAATAATTTTTTTTTCTTTTAATTAAAATATATTTCATGGAATAGTTTGAATTTCAGCTCATGTAGACATGTGTCAGAGTTTGTCAAGTAAACTCTTATGCAAGTGCTGCAGAACTTAATGGGACTTCCGCAAATTAATTTACTTAAAGCACGCTGAGATCATGTCTGAAATAATATTATATATGTTGGTTAAGATCACACAACCACTCCTAGCTTTTAAGAAAAATTTAGAGATGGTGAAGTGTCAGCTTGATACCCCCATATATTTAATTTATTTATCTACTTAAGACGAACAATAAAATGTTTTATGTGTGCCTTGCAAAAATACATCTACCCTAAATGATGGAACCACATCCACCGAATTAAAGACCTTTATTGATCTTTTAGAAGAGAATGCTACAAACGGACTATAAGAGAAAGGGCAGTCTTGTGGTGAAACAATTGCATCCCCCTTTCAATAACTCAGTTCTTTCTTTGCCTCTGACACAGAAATTCTATGTGGCAATGGACAAGTAGTTCAAGCCAACATTTTCATCAGTGCTGTTTTCAGGTCCTAAATGTGAGGCATAGGGTCTGGTGATACATTGTGTTCAGAAAGTGATTAACTGATGTCTCTGGAAGGTGTAGATGGTCATCAATTCTAGTAAGACTTGGAAAAATGGTATCACTTTGTCCTATTCGTTGTTCTTCTGGTTATTTACAGAAAATTGCCTCATCTTACTGCATTTACTTTTTCCTGGAGAAAAAAAAGATGCTACTATTTAGACTTCTGTCTCAGTTCGCCACTTGTCCAGTGAAAGCATATTATCTTCCCCCCCTCCCTTCTCTGTGTTATCATTGAAACGGCAATCTTCTTCAGCAGGGACCCTACACATTTTTAATGTTTGTGATTATGTCCGGGTACAATGAGGCTTTAAGCTTAGTTTAAGCCTTTAGGAGATCTTCTTCAGTCATGAAAATGATTTATTTTTCATTCATAGTATCTGACATTATAACAGACTTTATCTAGTAGATAACATTTGCAAAAAAGAAAGGTAATCTGGTTTTGGATAAACCAAAATATGTGCATTTTTTTCTATATTGCAAACAACGACTAAAGCTCTTGGACACAGTCCAATACATTAAAACAACTACTGTGTGGTCTGCAGGTTCTTAAATCTAACAAACGCTCCATCATGTAGGACCCCTACGACTTCGTGTCCTGTTGCTGCAGAGTCAGCAGAGGGAGCACAACATAACTAAAGAACCCCCTCTTTCCAAGAACTCTGCTGACACAATCAGTGATGCTCTTAAACAAACAAACAAGCAAAAAAGTACATAAAAAGAGCCTTGTTGGCTCATACCCCCAATTCAGTGTTTGACAAAATCACAAAGGATTTTTTTTTCAAACTCAATAAGCTTCAAACTGCAGCAAGAAAAACAAAGTAACAGCAAAAAGCTATAAAGACTTGCTTTAAAAATCTGATTATAGAATTTTGTATTGTTATGTTTGCATTACCGAGAAGCAGAGAAAAAAAAGGATTTTTTCTTTTTATCCACGGACATTCAAAAGATTGGTATAATTCAGGAGAGAAATTGTTTCATTTATGTTACGATGTAACATCTGAACTGTAATATATTGGTAGGACTTAAAATAGTTATCCAAAGCAGTCTTCTTCCAAGCAAATTACACATCAAAAGCCACCGTGATTGTGGGAAAAGGACCCAGGCTTACTTAGGCAACTGACAGAATAAGCATTGAAAAATTTTTGTATTGTAAATTCAAACTGTTTTTGAAAACTCAGTATTGCCTTTTAGCATTCCTACCCTAGAACTGGGTATTGTAACAGGAACAAAGGTACTTCTGCATGCACCTTGGACTCAAGCACACTCTTGCTTATATCACCGTCTCAGCAGACCTTCTATTTTTCAAGTATGAATTTATCAAAAACATTTATAGGAATGAAAATTGACCTCACTGCAGAACAAAAGAGCAAAATTTTTATGGATTTGTTGCAGTTAGAGAACTCTAAACTAAGGCTCCCCCCCCCCCTTAATGTACCTGCAAAACCAAAGAAAATACCAAGTGTCCACTAGCAAATGTTGAGTGTCAAAAATCAGCTCCATGATAACAAGTGACTTAGTGAAGAAGTCAGCTCATAGATGATTTGGTGCACTGCTTTTAGCATCAGCCCTGACTCTAAGCACAATGTCAAGACAATGGATGACATTTTCTTCGCTGTTCCTCAGATCCAGCCCTCAAGGCATCTAAACATAGCCCCAAAACGAACATGTCCATGAGAAATGATACCTGACAATACCAAAAAGATGCAACATAGGCAAGATACTTTTGAAAGCATTCCATATAAAAAGAAGCCTAGTGGTTCTAGGGAAAATGGTTTTGTTACATCTTTAAGCAGAGGAGGAAGGATGTATCCCCATTGCGGCAGGGTGCAGCCAACAAGCACATCTCAGGGGTTAATCATTGAGTGGGAGTGGTATGAGCTTATGAAAGTCTCCTTTCACAGTCTGCTGTACTAACCTGCAGAACCAGCACGGGNGAAAAAAAAGAGAGATTGCTAAAAAAAAAAAAAAAAAAAAAAAGCAATAAGCTGTGGCTGAGTGGAATCTCAAGGGTGTGACAATAAACCAGATGCTCCCAGGAACACCTTGAAACATGGCCACCGGATCCAAGTTTGTGTCACATCTCCACAACGCAAACCATGGAGGAGTGTTGAAGACTGGATGGCTTAAGAATCAAGCTGAGAAATCCAAGTGAGGCACTGTGCAAGGGCTGCAGAGAACAGTGACACCGAGATGCTTCAAAAAGCCAAATAAAAAGTCAACCCATTCATCCTCTCAGCAAGGCTGCACAGTAACACACCAGAAGAAACTTGAGAAACTGTATAAATCCAAACACTTGAAAAGGCCAAAAGCAAGCAACTCATAAATCAGTAGGAAATGTATTTTATTCCTATAACTGCATTATAACTACAAGCTGTGATGACTAAAAGCACAGTCCATAAAATTTACTACAATGTTTAGAAGGTAGCTGCTAATAGAAATGGAAAAAAAACCTCCACCATTCAGGGAATAATAGACCTATTTAATTTAAATTATATTTTCTATTTTGTGCCGACGGAGTTCACACAAAATGGTAAATGGCATGGGTTCTTATTCGAAATAGCAGCATTTTATGCCCTTGCAGCAACAAAAACCATTGTAAATATAAATGCAAATGAGAAACAAGCTCAAAAATGCCACAGGCTACTCAGATATGTGACAAATTCTACCATCCTATTTTAATTATTTAACGTAGGGTTTGTTGCATTCTGATACTGGATAGATATCAATGAAACTTTAAGTTATTTGAAATATAAAAATAATTGATTGCAAGGCTGTGCTCAAATAATAGCTTAAATAGAAACGGAGAATATTGGACAGTGGAAGATAGCTGTATAATAAACACTGATTTATTATAAATACTGTTCTGAAAAACTTCATAGACAGAGAGACATAGCTCAGATTTAAGAGGAACAGCACTTCAAAATCATGGAGAACATAACTACAAATTTCTGGAAATGACACCGTGTGGGGCTCCCGGTGGTAACAGCCTGACTACAATAGAAATGAAAGCGTTCTGCTACTGTCACAAGACTGACAGAATACTGAGCTGTAGAGATGATCTCTGCCCTGCTAACTCAGATTCAAAGTTTGTTGGAAAGGACCCTCAAATTGTTCTTAGAAATACTTGAGCAGAAAAACTGCAGTTTTCTAGTTACAGGCAGCTGCAATCTGTGCTTTATGAGGTGCCATATATTGAAACTAAAATCAACCTTTATGAAAGACTTATCTTCCAATGCTTTTTGTTCAAAAATGTCTTAAAAATACCTATCAATCTTCAAAATAGAAATTATTATTTCATTCCGTTTAACAAAAAAAAACCCAACCAAACCAATCAAACCACCCAGAAGCATAAAAATCTGAATAATAAGATATCATCTGATTGCTAATATAAAAATCAGAATAAACGTCTACAGAATTCTAATGGGCAAAGATCATATATGCCTATTTACAATATGCCTACTTGCATTAGTAGAGCTCAAATCTGGATCATTTTGGTTTTGAGGGATTTGAGGAAACCAGAAACAAACAACATGTCTCTAGCTTGCACTGGCAATATTGTAAAAGTATCTCATGATATAAAACGTAGGCGTTACTCTCTATGAATCATTATGATTTAAAAAAGGATACTGATAGATAGGCAATGAATCACATTTAATTTTGTAATCAGAAAAAGCTGGCTTCTTAAGAGACCTTTGCCCCCTTTGGCAAAGTATAATAACTAAATGTGCCGAGCTAATAAGGTATAGGCCTTCTCTTGTCATGCAAGTGGCCTCATAAGACTGAAGGAAGTCATTGATTTTAAAGTATACAAAAACATGCTGTGTGGTATACAAGATAGCAAAGCTTTATCAACAAGAAAGTCACAACGCAATTCAACTGATGAGCATTAACACTCTCAGAACTGTGCTTGGCTCCAAGACTCAATGTACTTTTTATAACTGGCACTTATTTATACTGAGCAGACTTCATATTACTCAGGTCTAGTGAAAGTTTTACTAACTACAGGAAATTCATACAATTAAAAAAATTTGTGCAGCTTAACTTACANTTTTTTTTAAGTTTTTTTTTTTTTTTTTTTTTTTTTTGCCACTGACTCAATATGAGAGAACAATCTGCTTCCAGATTCTTTGAAACCAGATTCTTGCTGTGCTAAGTAACGTGACAAAGACAGTGTTCTAGAAATCTTTTCATATACCCCAAAGATGTACGATAAGATAACATAATGTTTAATTAATTTAAAAATAAAATATCACATCATATAATGGATATAAGCTCTTTTTATTAACAGTAACAAAAATAGAAATTACTAAGGAGTTAAGAAACCTTTTCATTCTCTAAGTTTTTGGTCAGATTTATAAGTTCAGTGGATGCTATTAGAGGTATTCTAAGAGAAAATTCCACGTTCAGAAGTTTCATATGCAGACTTATACATAGCCTGTGACTGTGCTTTCAGGTGTCAAACTTGTTTTGAAGCCCATAGAAAGCTTTATAGCTTCAACAGAAATTCAGTGTTTAGGCCACAGTTAAACAAAGCACTCATTTATGTGCTTTATTTTGAATATTGTATTTTTGCTAATGGTATTTAAACACCTGCTTAAAGTTAAGCACTTTTGAAAACTCAGTTCCTGGCTGAGGAAGGACTTCTTTAGCCAGGGTATATTATTAAATTACATATCATGGACATGTATACCCACGAATAAATCAATGTATGTTGTAATACAGATCCATAAGAAATTAGGTTCTCATAAAATGCCATATTTTCTATGTAAAATTGCTGTTTCTCACTAACCACAGTGACAACACTGTGTCCAGAGTTAATAAACTAAGCTCCCAGCTACCGTGAAGCACTAGCTGCAATGTTTAGCGAGACACCTACCGTATGTTTAAACAGGAAACAGCACTGTCCCAAAGTACTCAAGTATAGTAGAAATGCTATCTAGAATGTTTATACTGTGCTCACACATGATTCATTATATGAAAGTTTGCAGATTCCTCTGTGGCTTCATAAGCCTTTGTGAGATTATCAAAGATTTACGCACGTACTACGGCAAAATATCCAGGAGATGTGCAAGCACTGCAGCTATTTACAAGACAATCTTATGCTCCATTGTTTATTTAGTTTCATTAGGTCATTATCGCTGTGTCTTTTAATGTATTTTAATATACTAATCATGGACATTATTCTTTAAAAATAGTGCTTAGTCAATAATTATCAACTAAGGTACCAATTTAGTACAAAATTTTAGAACAGATGTACTCCATTATGGGTCTCAAATCTGAATACGAAGTTTGTATTTCTTTTTCAAATGTAAATAATTTTAACACTACATGATTCATATTATGTGCACAATATCCAGTTAATTTTTTGCTTCTAAAACATCTTAGGTGCAACACATTTTATACTAACAGTGAAGAATTTTTAGAATATTAACACTTAAATAACCACATAAAGCTTTCTCAATCCACTTAGTAGTAGTAGAGAATTTATTGAGATCTTTTTACGGATGCATAATACTGTTGGTAAGAAGCCTGGGATTTTTTTCTTTCCTCAGACTCTGTCATGTCAGTGCTTTTTAACGTTCACAAGACAGGCAACTAAAGTATTGTTTCCAAGAGATGAGCTAATAAGGCATACAAGTGTAATAGGGTAAAATATACTCATTAATATCCTAAACGCAGTTCCCTGCCATGGCAGAATACTGAATACTCCCACAGGAAGAGGAGGAGGAGGAACAAACGCAACATGAGTTTAAACTCATTCCTTGAATTAAATCCCACTTTTAAAGTTTTTCCTGGCAGTCAAATACATCGCAAATTATCCATAAAAATGCTTCTCTTATATCAGGATGAGCCATTTTCATCACAAAGCTGTCATCTTCTAAAATATTAAAGTGTAAAATGTATTTTAATATGGTAAGACTATATGTAGGGCCCATATAATTTGATTGAGCACTATTTTTTATTCAGTATCACTTAAAATATTTTAACCTGTTGGACAATCACTAAGTCCTAAGAGCTAAAAAGCACCAAGTTGCAAAACTCATTAATGCAAACATGCTTAGCACTATTTGTTTATTAAATATAGAAAATATCTCAGTGTACAGCCACTAAACTCTGTGATGTCAAGCTAGTTCAAACACATGAAAGCTTAAGAAAGTAGATAAACAGTACCAAAGGGGGCTTAATATTTAGCATTCTGCTCTTCTAGATGCCCCCCAAATTAATCTAGCATAAAAATATGTTCAGATTTTGTGTGGAATGCAGTTAGTTACACGCTGTTACTGAAGTGTATTTTCATTAGCTGCTGAAACTCTTCTATCAGACATTTCTAAACTCGGACGGGTACCACCAGTGATACGCGTACACTTCAAAGTGCAATGCTGCCCGACACAGAGCTGAAGGACCCTACTCTTTACTCCAGTGTAATTGTTGCCATTACTCTGACAAGATAAACTCCAGGCAAAAGAAAAATGGGTACCCCACTTCGATTATATGTAACAGCAGGCTTTGTACCAGCCTACAGTAAGAGCACTCAACTAAAATAATTTAATAATAAAGGCAAATGAACTTTTGTACACCTATCATCTGTTGCACAAATGTATCTCTTTCATCTTTTAAATTAGCAAAAAAAAAATTAACCTTCTCAAGTGTACGAACTAAGAAGCATATAACCTGCTCAGCCACTTTTTAGCAATAGAGCAATCTCTTGTCATCTGACTACTGTACTTTTGACCCTCCAAAATATTCCTAACTAAATATGTTGACATGTTTTTACATGTGATTCAATAATTATTGTTCTCAATAGTGTAGGATACTTATCACATATTTAGATCAATGTTCTTTGCATCTCGTGTTCTCCACCTTTCTAAATATTAATTTTTCCAGATAGCTTTAAAACTACCCCATCAAGGTGACTTCAGGCTGCCTACACAAGGAGTGTAGAATCAGGTGGTAAGTTGGGTAAGCTTGCTTTTGTAACTGAAATTGCAACATTGTGCAACACTGTCAGAAGTATTTAATGAACACCAGTAAATTAATTATGAATTGTGCTCTAAATTGAAGTTACCTTGAACAGTTTCACTTCTCAATCTTCTATTGGACTACAGGACAAGAGCATCAACAGAATCTTCCCCATTCTTGGGGGGTTTTTTTGGGTCAGTATAAAATTCAACATAATATAACATTGTACTGTCTGTTTTATTCCAGAAGAAAAATAGGTGAAAACTTTCTGAAGGAAATTTAGCACTGAAAACCAGCTATCTTAAGAGCTAGATGTAAAATATTAATTTTAAAACCGGCCTATGACTAAGTAATAGCAATATGAGAAAAAGAATACTAAACTATCAACTATAACTCAATTACATCATTTCTGTTCCTACCATCTAATACAAGTCAACAAAACTCCCTTTACCACTCAAAAAGAAAATATCATAATACATGCGTTCAGATAATGGATAATCAGGGCAACAATACATAATAATTCAAAGACAGGTACATGCTCAGTTGTTTAAGCCTTCTGTCACTGATCCCTCAGTAGTTTTCTGAGAAAAGGCCACTGTTACAAGTTTTCCTAAGGATCTGACACGAGTCTCTGGGAGCGGCACAGAAATTGACAGAGATATTTAACTCTTTTCCAAATGTACTTTTCAAGGAAAAAAAACCCAAGATACCTTTTTCTTAAGGATGTAGAAGTAACTTGCTAAAAATACAATGGGCTGTTAAAACTTGAACTAAAAGATGAATACTCTCCCTGCAGCCCTTTGATAAGAAAAAGTAGACAAAATATTTTTGGGGAAAGAACACAATTTCATCTTTTATTTCATTTCAAAATCATTAATGCACTTCAAAAAAAACCTTAAATATAACCTGGATAATGATACATTAATGCAAAATTCTACAAAGTCCTGACTTTGTTATTAATGCATAAACTTATTGTATTATCTAACAGAGATCTGGCAAGGCTTGGATTTTACAATGTGGATGAAAACTAAAAGGACAATTTCTTTCATCTTATTTTCTGTTGTGTTATTCTTCCTCCATGTTATTAACGTCCTAAGAATACATCTACTATGACTTGGCCCTACATTTGCCAACCTTTCTATTTTGAAGTAACATTTTTTCCAGTTCATCCATTGAAATTGCCTTGCTTTCCCCACGAAGGAATAAACATTTTACCTGCCAAGGTATGGAAAGTTATTTCACACAAGTCATTTGTTCCTTCATGTGAACTGTACATCACTCCTGCATTTCCTGTAAGTGTCATTAATCCAGAAAGCAGTACCCTTTACATTAATGTTTAAGCAAACGTATATGGCTGGCAATTTAGCAGTTCCATGTCTTTTGCTACTGTTCTTTGCTTCTGCAATAAACTAACATTTTAAAAAGTGTCTTTGATGTTTTTCTTCAGTTATTAATATTGGTGGTCTTTAACCCACAGCATCCACAGACAGCAAGTCTCACTCTTGTCACACATTTGGACAGTCAAAGTCAGCAGTTTTGGTCTACATAGTGACTATATAACAGTACAAATCATTCCATTAAAAGAAGATGGAAACTGTTGTTGCTATTTTTGACAATAAATTTTCAAGAGTTAAAATGACATCATTTTAGGACACCAAACAGAAAGTAGAGCATCCACAGCTAGGAAAAATTTACTGTTAGGACAAAGTTATGAACGTATACTTTCAGGGCTTTTTTTAAATTCTAACAACTAATGCTAAACAAATGCTTTAACAACTAATGCTAACCAGTGATTTTTGTAAGTTTCTTTGTTTTCAGCTATAATCTACCCATGCTTGACTAAAGCAGTAAAGACTCTGACTGCACTTTGTATTTTGCACATAAATATTGTGGAGAGCATGAAGTGTCTATGAGCTCTAAGCTAGAAAATCTCTGTGTACCCCAGTCACCTATGTTCATATGGATTTCAGATTCTATGAAGCTCTGTATATGAGACTGACAATGGCCTATAGGGATCCAAGTTCACATAAACTCGCCCGTTTTCTTTAAAATGAACTGCCATTCCATTTCTATCTTTGACAGCATTTGCTAGTTTCAGTTGAGGAGAAAAGTGTATAATCAAGTTCTAACCCTGTGTCAGTAAGATTAATAATTATAGGGTTATGCAACATTAACAATAGCGGTACAAGCAAAGCAGCTATGTTAAATTTTAACAGCATTAAAAAGAGGGGAAGAAAGAGATTGAGAAAATGTCAGTTCCCTTCTCTGTCATGTGTTCTTGTCATCATCTTCTTTTTTCTATATTTAAAATACTTTAAGAATTTCTTCTGCAAGTATTCTAAGAGGACAGCTAACAGCAAATCTTTCAGTTCCATGTCATAATAAATAGATTGTATGCCACAATTCAAGACAAAAGTGTGTCTTTAAATACTTACATTTATATCTAACTCCTTGCATATTTTTCTAGAACATTTATTGCGTAAGTCAGTATACTGAAAAAAATCATATTAACCAACTTTCTGGAAAGTGTTATTTTGAATAATTACATGCAACTATATTTCTTTAATCTATATATGCATGTCCTTTTCACATACAAACTACAAATTATACACTGGAATTTTGCCCATATACTCTGGAATACTTGATAACTTGATTATTTTATTTTAAAATCAGCTATTCATCTTTAATTTGGACAGAATACCCATAGTTAACCTTGCAATAAGTTATATTGCCATACCCCATTATTCTTTTAAGGAGACTCTTTTTCTAGACAAGCAAGTTTAGTGTGAGGAACTAAAAGTTATTACTATGACTTTTTATAACCCCTCAAGCAGGCTTGTGAACAGCTAAATACCATGTGGCTCTGATATATACTGAGCATAAGTTACTGTGACTTTTTACTGTTCTAATTATTTTTGTAATTACTAAACAAAAATCATTTGCAAATTTCTATATGCCGAATTTTAAGTGTGATCACAAGACAGATGGTCGATCTCTTCAAAGATTCAGTTGTATTTAAAAGGAATCATATTGAAATATTATTGAGATTATCACAAAAAATAAATTCTTAAGGGACATGTGGATTACATCCACTGCAATGTACTGTAGCTGAGTATCAGGATAAGACCCTTCTTGCATTCACGGTGCATGTAAAACTATCACTGAAACTTTTTGAACCACCTCTAATCCAAAAGATCAGAAGGGGTCTTCAATAGCAGACCGCTTCCCACACCCTATACTTCCTGTCCTTTGTGTAACAAGGTGTGAACATCTGTTTTAAACCTTATTACTAGACTCTGTACACAATAAGAAATTATTTTGCAGCAGCTTAGGTGACCCTTTGCCAACAGGGACATACTTGGTTTAGACGGATATGACAAGGATGAAAATACAGACAACTATAATCTAATTCTGTTACACCCATCTAAACTGGGAGAGCTTGGGAACTTAGAACTTGGTTTTGATCTCTCACCTTCACTTTCTACTATCCGTATATCATCACAGAATAGGTTAAACACCAAGCAACTTGCAAAGCAGAAACTTGGTTTTCATTGGGTTACAAGAAGACAGTATTCACCTCATAGCTTTATACAGGAACACCCTTCCAATGCAAAGGCTGGGCTTGTAAAATGTGTCTGCCATACTATGTAAACCTAAGACAATGGTCTCCCCTGTATTTTGAGAATTCATTAACTGTTTCAGATGTAAACTGGTACCAGACTTGGTTCATTGTTTGGAACTATGGAATATTTTGTACAACTCTACATAATACGCTCACTGAGTCAAACAAGATAAGTTGGGGTCAAATACTGGCTCCTTTAAAACTGACTGTAAAATTTCTATCAGTTTACGTAATTTACCTTTTGTGGGACAGTGACAATGGCATGTGGTTTTGAACAGGAATTCTGCACCTCTCGGTCAATTATCTGAACATACTATATTCAAAATCTCTGCCAACACATGCATACATACCATACTAAGCAGGCTCTCAAACTGAACCTCCTCCTTCCTCAGACATTCTGAGGAAATCATTGGTCTATAACCCTAGGTTAGGGAAAAGAGTAGAAACTATTGATACTGACATCACAGTAATACATAAACTGATCAATAAATAGCTTCCTCACAAGATTTACTTCTCAATGAGAGCAGAAAAAGTTGTCGATTCCATTACGTTTGTCAGACACAAAGCCCCCAGATTATCAATGGGCTATGTACTGTGAATCACAGAGCTCAACTGGATCTCGTATCTTGCCAGTTGTATCTTTATTTTACTATTTGTTCTCGGATGTTAAAAACACTATTGGAAGCAGTTCAAAAATACATTGTTGGAAAATTGTTAATGCCCTAGTCATACAATGTCATTTTGAAGCTCCCTGGGAATTTAGATTTGCACAGCTTATTAGGATATGACCTTTCCCTTGATTTTTTATTTTAAGATCAAGTTAACATGAAATTTCCCCAGTGGGAGTTGCTGTGTTTCCTCCACAGATAAGGAAAAGAGCAATGGCAACTCCGTATAGAGACAACTTTCATACATTTCTACAGTACGGACAACTTTGTGGTCTTGACAGCCATCCAATGCATTCCTAGAGGTTGAGAGGAAAGTCAGGCGGTACGTTAACTAAAAAAAACCCAGGAACATAACAAAGGTATTTCCCTGAATCTTTCACCCATTTTTTTTTTCCCCCGATGTCATTTGAGATAAAGCTTTGAGGAATTTTAAGGCCTATGGACTCCTTGAATTCAGAGGATCAAGGTAGCACTGGCTGTGAGATAATGGCTCGTTTCTGGAACCCATTCATATTCCTTTGGGCGAACAATTACTACCTCTACAGCACACTCTTTTTCTTCACGATACACATCTTGTCTCACAAATTCACGCACTTCAGCATTTCCATGCTTATTATATGAGCATAATTTTTCCTGGGATCTCACGAAGCTGATCTAAAAGCAGGACGCTGAAAAATCAGTTCTCAAAATTTTCCTGTGTGGCAGGTATTCATTATGGCTAACAAGAAAAATATCTCAAGTCCCTCGGTAGTCAGTAAGAGAGGCTCCTCTAGAGGCTGATTCAGAACAGCTGAAGGAGTGTCTTTCTCTAAATTATTCTGTAGAGGAAAGATCTCTTTGTCATATGGACTGACTACCAACTACCAATAACAGTGTTTAAATACTTACATATAGTAAACATTTTTTAATAGTTTAGGACAGGTATATTCAACATTTCTCAGCCCTTATCTCTCTATGTTGATGAAGCCCACAGAGACAATTAGTTAAATAATTAGAAGCTGAATGATGCTGTTTATATTTGAAAATTTTGAAATGGTCAAGATTGCAGAAGCTAACAACTTTTAATAAGTTTTTATTCAGGAGAGAATAATTTCCTCACTGAAAGTAAAATCAGTCGGTCAATAGAGAGATGGCTAAAAAGAATTAAATTTTTTGCTTTTTGGATATTCAGGGTAGTTTTATGCATTAAGCCTTTGCCAAGCAAACAACATTTTTGCTCAACTACAGATACCAAAAGAAGAAAATAAACTAATGATGAAATAAAATAAATTACTTTTTTTTAGCTTTTCATATAAGTAGTCTACTGACTTAGTACTTGGGGTAGGCACTGAGCATATAATGTTCTTATAATGATGCCACATTATAATATAAAGTGATGCATTCATCATGATCATATTTGAATGTCATAGCAATGACATGTCCAACAAAACAATACAAAGATTCAAATGATTCCTAAACCAACTTCAGCCAACTTTACAAATTGCATTGGTCTGCAGTTCTTCTCATAGTAGTGATGCATATTGTCTGCTGTAATTTGGCCATGCAAACAAAATGTAGTCCTTTAAATTTTCCTGCAACAGCTGTTAACAGGGGGATGTCCCAATTAGTTAAATTTGCATTTCCAGAAATAGCCCTTCCTCTTTCAATGACTGACAAGAGATACGGGTTCAGTACTCTAACAAGCAAGTAGCAGACAGCCTTAAAACCAATTTAGATTATAGGCAGAATGTAGGAGTTAATTTGCAATTGATCTGAGGCTAATCTGTCTCTCCTGGGTAAGTACAAAATCATTATCTACACCGCCGGTTAAAGACCTCTGTGAAACATGTATCTGACAAAGGAGTAAACAAATCCAAACTGATGTGATTTACTGCATATCTCTGCAGAGTACACAAAGATATACTTCTCTGCAAACAAATCTACCAAGATTCTAGAAAAAAATGCTAATAATATAGAAGGAAAAAATTACAAGCTGAACACTACACACTTACAGGAAGAGATCTGTTGGCTAACAGCATTTCAAATAGAAGAGTGTATCAGCAGGCATGTTTGAAAAATGATTCAACAGAAATTGTGTATCTTTTTCTACTCTGGTGACATAGACTCTCATGCAGATGCATACTGTAAGCGCTAAAAGTTTATTTACAGAGGGCAGGACTGAACATTTCATGTTCACATTCAGAGCATGATAAAGAGCTTTGTCTCCCATTAGTAATTTAAAGAATTGTGATTTGCTACTCCCAACACACCTATAATTGAATTCCTCAGTCATAAAATCACTGGTGCCAAACAAGTTCTGATATCTTTTATCAAGCCTCTTTTTTTTTCTTGTCATTTGTTAGCATATTTCTTGTGGAGCTTTTCTTCTTTTTATAGATACATTTGCTTTAGTTATAAATTAACCCTGGAATTTAATCTCCTGGAGGCCACAAACTGCTTTTTTATCCTCTTGAAAAAGTTTTAGGCTATACAAGTTTGTAATTTGGAAAAATTCTGAATAACAGTTGGTGGTTCAAATGCAGAGGAAAGGAAATTTCAAAAGATTGATGAAGCAATTAAGAAAAACCTGAAAAAGTTTAGACACTTTTCTGTGCCTTCTCCTCTGGAAGCCATGATTAATTTCCCAAAAGGGAACATATTTGCCTGTGGGATTTCTGGTGCTTCTAGTTCCTTGCAGTAATATTAACTAAGATATAGTCTCATTCTGAAAGGTCTTTCTAAGAAGCTCTATGTTTCAGTGACTCCTAAAGACGGCCAGCACATCCCACAGGTATGCAGAATACTTTAAAATTTAGACTCAAGTGCAGTTTGAACCATATTATAAAAACATCAATATTTGTTTAACAGATTGATTCAAACAACGACCATTAAAAGACTAATTTTTCATTTGATAAAAGTAATCCTAAAGAAACTAAGCTTATAATATTCACTGTCTCCTGTTGTGTGTCTTTGTTGGTCTCCTTCTCTTCACCCCTGGAAGCTTTGGAAAACATCATCTTGTTTCAGCCAGAACTAACTACAATGTAGAGGATTTTTAACACAATATGCCTAAATTGGTGGTAGTATCATCCTAAAAGCATATCCATAGGAAACTAACTTAATTGGTTCTACTGTTCAAAGAGCAATTTGTATCAGGACAGAATAATGATTTTTTAACAGCCAGGATAATCCACACACTATTTCCTTTATTTGTCCTTCTGGGCTACTCTTCCCTTCATTACAAAATTTAAGTTTGAAAAATTTGATTTGACATAAACACCACAGATATCCATTTTTTAATGGTTTAATTCCTGCTTTAGCTAAGATTTTCCAAGGTGGAACAATTTGAAAAAAATATGCCTTCAAGATTCAGAAAACAGGAGATGATCCTACGGAACTTTTCATTTCTGGATTACTCTTCCTGATCCAGTTTAGATTGGCTGCAGTCATGCTGCTGTCTACACTGCAGGTAACAAAGTGCTGACTTAATCCAGTTTGGGGTGGGTTAAAAATGACACTGGTTTGTTTAAAAAAAAAATACTTCAAAAATTAGTCTTTAATTAAGAATAATGCAAAGGATTGAGGACCCCTGGAGTATTTTTCCTGTATAAATAATTTTCATGCAGTGCTTTCCTCCATCCCTAGTTTCCCATATTCAGGACAATGTCCTTCTTGCAAAGGTAAACAGAACTTCCTTCTCTACATGCTGCTTCTGAGATTGCCAATCAGTTATTTGAAGTTAAAATATTAAAATTTTCACCTTACATTGCGCTTTTTCATATTTTTATTGGTAAGTTAGTGCCTCATCCTCTTGAAAAAATGTTATAACTTACTCTATATTTCTTTTTGAATGCTTCATCTGCTAATTATAGTAGGTTCTTGATGTATCTTTGTTAAGTCTTAACAAAACATGGTATTTTCTGCTCCTTTAATTGAATTGATAGTGACAGGGCCGAAAGGATTTTAACAGTCAAAATATTTATCAACTTCTACAACAGAAATGAGGTTTAAAATAGTGGGCACATTGTCTAATATGTTAGCTCTCAAATTTTCAAGTCTTAAAATACATGTTCATCAGTTTAGATTTTACAATTCTTTGCTTTTCATGTAATTACAAATAAATAAATAAATCCATGACTTATTTGTTGACACTAATTGCTGAAAATCAGTCAGTCTGATTTAGCCCTAATACTCATTTGTAATCCCATTCAAATGAATGAGATGGTGAGCATAAAGGACAGATAGCATTGACTACCCTGAAGGATCAGAACCATAAACTTATACACAAGTATAACTATCTCCTCTCACACCTTGTGTCCACATTTCATAACTTCGTTTGCACTGTGTACTTTCATTTGAGCCAATAGGAATTTTCAGAGCAAACAAGTTGTAATGTATTCTTTAAAGGTGAGTTACAATGTTAGTTATCTATAGTTCTTGGAACAGACAGTAGGACAGTAAAAATTTCAAAATATTTTTCATATTTTTCAGAGTAATGACTATGTCAGATACAAGTATTTTACTAACATCTGCTCAGGACAGATGTATTAATAGAGAATTTTGCCATCATGCAAAACAAGATCCAATAACAACTTGACCCTTCACCAGAGGTTAGAAAAAATTTTTAGGAGTATTTTAAAAGATTTTGGGCTTTACATTATATGTCCTTCTATTTATTTATTTATATGACAGCCAAATGGACAGACAACATTGAATAAAATGACTTACACAGATTTTTCTTTTTATAAAATGCCAACCATACACCTTCCATTTCTCTCTTGTGTGCCACAAGCTTTCAAACTTACAAAGATCTCCAAGTTATAAATTATTCAATTTTTTTAGAGCTAAAAATCTATGAATGGAACATTAAGCACAGCTCATCTTGGTCCATAGGCAGGAAGAAATGTAAAAGGAAATTATAACAAATATGAGAGGTATTAAAACTAATTCAGTTTCAGCTATACTAATAAACTAGTGTACCAGGACTCACACTCTGGATGTGTTTCTTCCACTCGCATTATCAAACCCTCTTAGGCTTCAAAACTGGGTGGCAATACCTAAATGGCCTGTTGCAAATGGTCCGTGGCCCATGCTAACTCCCAAAGTATTTCTGGAAAGTGAATGCCTGTTAGTTGGCTGAACTGAAACTGGACCCAAGACAATTCTAAGAATTTAACCATTTAACAGTCCAGTTCCTGAGCCTGTGCCCAAGTTACAGCACTTTTTAGTTTACTAGTATGGGTCTAGCCTTTGAGTTCAATTAGACTTCTCTGAGACTAGGGAATATAATTGCTTTGGGGTTTTGTTTTGTTTTTCCTCAAACTCACTGAGTTATTTAATTATGTATCAGCTTTTTTTTGCTAAATGTGGTCCCACTTTCTGCCTGCAAGCTGGCAATACATGTAGCAGGTATTCTTAGCTTTCAGGAAGGGGAAGCATGCAACTCTGAAGGTGTTCAGCATCAGCGTGAATGTGAATAAGATTCTAGAACTCTCATAAATCTTCATTTC
This sequence comes from Himantopus leucocephalus, assembly GCA_003993805.1. NCBI lineage: Eukaryota > Metazoa > Chordata > Aves > Charadriiformes > Recurvirostridae > Himantopus > Himantopus leucocephalus. The sequence goes on along the minus strand of RSEF01000012.1, from coordinate 5,510,019 downwards.
CTTTGTATGGGGTTTTATTGAGCACTAACATAAAGTGTACTGAACTATTTTTCCCAAACTTGCACCTCATTTCAGTGAAACATATCTGTGCAAAAAGAAACTGCAGAGATGGAAAACTCTGAGATACAAGTTACACTCTTGATACTCAGACAGACAAAGCAAGTAAAATTACCAAATTCCTGTAATTGACATCTAACAGAGGCATTTACCTATCTACCTTCATGTCATATGAAAACAGAAGACATATTTTGCTGCTCCAAAAGTCCGCAATATAAAAATGACAATACTATAGCAAACTGGAAACTGCTTATTATTTATCTCATCTCCTGTTCAGAGCATAGCTAACAACATACCGGATACAATAGGCACCTCAAAATCACCCCCAGCTTCTATGAGCTAAATAATCCACATGCCCTACGGTTGTAGAAGAAAACTGACTATTCTTCAGATGGACTGTACAGCATCAAAGGGCATAGTGAACCTATTATGAATCTGGCTCACAGAAGATGAAGGGTGGAAAATCCTATGGGGTCTGGCAAGTATCTCTTCCCAATGCAACACTCATCTCTGCAGTAGATTTTTCAATTTCTTTTCTCCAATTTAATTTCAGAAATTCTTATTCAGAAGATGCTTTCTTTGAGGAGCTATACAACAGTTTATATGGCATACTTGAATCAGAAAACAGTGCTGTTTAGTATTTAGCCTACATTGCCTTTAATTTCCATATTCACAACTAAATGAACACTCTGTCACTCCTACCGTTTTGAACTCCAAAGAATTCCTTTCTCCCACAAAGTAACTGCCAGGTATAATTACTACATTCATTAGCCCTTCCTGGAGTAATTGTCAGGAAAGTGGCAACCATACCTGCATCTTCCTTATTTCTCCTTGCTTTTTTTCCTGCTTTCCTTCCAGGACAATTAGAGTTTCTCTCTACTTTGTTTCTCCCCTTGCACTGGGTCTCTCACCTTATTCACCTCAAATGTTTTCCTCCCTTTATTCTTCCCTTCAAAATGCAGATTTGGGGAGGAAAGGGAGAGAGGGTCCTGCTGTCTCTTACTGTTTTCCTCTCTACCAATTTGTTGTGGGTTTGTTTTGTTTTGTTTTTGTTTTTTTTTAATTTAAATCCATTCATTCTGACATTTTAAGGAGATTCATAGTACAGTTATTTCATCAGTGACAACAAAAGAGTTACCCTCCTGTCTGAGGGTCAAGCTTCAGCACAAATTTAAAATTGCCACATGCTGTATAACATTGTGCTGCGCCTTCCTGTTAGTGAACGGGGGAGGAGACAGGAATCTGTTGCACAGCCTGCGTCAGAGAATGTAGTCACACTACAGTATATCATATTTAGTGTATGTACAAGTTATTGTTATTCTAAACTTACCTCAGACTTCAGCAATATTCACTGCCTGTTCTCCTGTCCTTAGTGACAGGAAAGCTGTCACTTGTTGTTAGCATATCAGACAGTTCCTGTTCTCAAAGGGGTAATAAATAAGGCTAGATTTAAAAAACAGAACAAACTTGGGCAGAAAAAGAACAATGAGTAGGAATGCCAAAATACAGTGAAAGACCACGTTATGGCACTGTCAGCATATCTTAAACCAAGAAAAGCTGACAATCTCATAAGAGACCAGAGAGAAGAATTCAAAATCAAGAAGGTTCCAACAATAAACTTTAAACTTTAAGAAAGAAATTCAAACATCTGTATTTTTAAATATTTCCCCTGCTTTTTAATATCTTCTTTGGCAAACATAAAGAGAGCTGAATAAATAAAGAAAAACAACTGAGTCTTAGCCAATCTTACCACTGCCTTCCTCCAAAATTTCCTTTAATTAATTAATTAATTCCCTTTCCCGATACTCATTACGGACAGCTTTTTCACTTTTTCCCCAACTTCCTTCTCTGCTGGGCCTCTGATCAATGTTGTCCGATCGACATTTGCCTTTGATCCCTGTCTTAATCCACCACTGCAATTAATCTAATCATACTGAACACCAGTAGCCCCTATTAAGATTAAAGATATTCTAGCTATTTCACCATATTTAAAAGCCAGAGCCTATCTTAACATTGCACATTACTCCACCTATTCTGCACAAATTTTGTTTTATGGATGTTTTCATTTGTAAAGAAGCAGAACACTGTTTATCTTTTTAAAACAGAATTGATAAAATATACAGAAAGCAGTTTTCTCGGTTTTCATTTGATCTCTCACCTACTCAAAACTGGCACCCTGGTGACCCAAAAAAGAATAGCAAGAAATGCACATGACTTCCACATCCTCAGTATTACATCATGAAGGATGAAACAGCATATTATGTACAGCTCAGAAGGCTGCTGTACTGTATGTAATTCTTTTCTTGCATTAAAAAATGCCTTTCTGAACAAAACTGTGACTCATTAAAAATTTGACAGATACCATATTCCAATGCACACAACAATGAAAACAATGATAGACCGTTAGACACAGTCTCATTTCGTAATGGGATCAGTTACCGTGAACTATGAAATTAGCATGCTAAATGTGGGGTTTTTATATAAATTGAAGGTATTTTTTGGGAGGGGAGAAATATATTTTTAATATTCTATTTTTGGATTAAGATTTTCATTGCCAAAAATTTTCAAGACAACATGTCGACAAGAAAATATCTTCGTTGGAGGAAAAAGAGGTTCTTGATACTGAAGGGTTTTCCAGTACTACTTCAAGCACTGTCAAGAATTCCTGCCTATGCCAACTGTGCTGTAATAACTATTTCTTAATAAATTAGTAATCCTGGTCTAAGAAATTAAGTCCTTAAATGTATTACCTGTGTCAGAAAGTAACTTGCATAACCTGATGTTTTATGCTATTTAGCCCGAGTAAAATCTAACCCAGTGAGATGATTTCAAGTGTATGTTTTATACAAGGTATTGGGCTATTGGATTAATGTAAAAAACCCCAAACTAAACAAGATATTGTGAGCATAATAAATATCCGCCGCACCCAATTTAAGTGGGTAAAGTTAGCCAGCCTGATCACATGAGGCAGACCCAAAGAACAAGTCTTTGGGCAGTGCCCAAAGGAAACTGTGTGAGGAACCCTCTTGGGTCTCTTACTCACCATGCCATAATGTTCTCTTCTGCATCACAAAAACAATTAACCAGTTCAAGACAAATGGCAAACTCACATCATAGCTAGTATTCCAAGAAGCTTACAAAACAGAACCAAGATCAATTGGCAAGCTAATCATGGAAAGCAAGTGTGGAATTTGCTTGCAATAGTGTTTCTTAAGTGCAAACATCCAAAGGATTT
>RSEF01000012.1:5428749-5488328 GCA_003993805.1 Himantopus leucocephalus | reverse complement strand
TTTCCATAAATTATTAAATTTTAATGTTATTTTAGCTGCTTAAACCAGTGAGGTGATTTGACCTGTTTATGGACTTCCTTAAAGGACAGAGCTGGATTTTGAGTGATATAAAAGTTGAGGAAGTTTTCTGTGTCACCAAAGATCTTTTGTATTCTTTGCCAATTTTAAAAGTTGTAGTACTAGCATTTAGACCACAATCCCACACGTGTGTCCACATGCCTACTGTCACTACCATGGAACAACGTACAGTAATGTAGTTATTTGTATGTGTGTGTCAACGACTGCAGGAGTCAAGACTTCAATTTATGTCTGACAGAATATAATCCCTTGCTCCTTTCCTTGTAACTCTGGGTAGTCTCTGAGGAGGCGCTTTGCCCCAACTTGTTGTTTTTGGTTAGTGGTCTGCGGTCCATTATGGAGAATAGACATTTGTGAACTGAATTAAAAAAACAGTTATTGTCTGCAACTTTGTTTCCCAACTCTGAAAAGCTGTTTCAGACACCTATGCAACTATAGTTGTATGGATGAAAGATAGTAAGCAGACAGAAATAACCATTTCTACTAAAACCCAAAACATACCTCCTGTACAGAAAAAAAAACCAACTTCAAAAATGGAAACTGTGAGTGACTGCTTTTGCTTGGACTTCCAAGCACGTGCTTCCTTTCTGTGAGGGAAAGGAAGAAAGTGGCAAACTCATAAGGCAAGAGAAGTAGCTTCTATAAAGATATTGAGTTCTAAAAGATGTTCTGTACACACGTGCTTTACTCAAGTGTGAATTTGTGCCTGAAAATGACCTTTAACTTGTCCTCCTTATGGACAACTTTTCCCTGAATCTTCTTTTCTCTGGAGACTGAGGTGCTCTTTTATCTTTTCTCCCTGGGTAACTATGTGCCAGGTATTTCTGCCTGGCGTCTTTATTGGTGGCTCAAGATAAAGCGTTAATACTGAGAAAAGGTCCTGACATCTTTTTGCACAGAAACTTTGCATTATCAGAAAGTTTTTGATTGATGTATGATTCTGTTTTGGCCGTGTGTGCCAGAGTGGATTTACAGACATGGCAAGGAGCATCTTTACGTTTGATTTCAACACCACCAAAGAATCCATTTACCAATGAGATAAGAAGTGATGGAATATTAGTAAAAATAGGTAATGTTTTCTGAAATACTTGACAGTTTAAATGGGCTTTTATGTTGCAAAGAGCATTGGAGGACTATTGCTACAACTGAAGTGTAATAGTGTGTGGGGAGCTGTACTAGAAGAAAGTAAGAGCACTGCACTACTCTGTACAGCATTGTTATGATTTGTAGACATCAGGGACTTGGACCAACCTCTAGAAGGTAAAGGTCAATTGCCTCAGTAAGTATCTATGCAGGGAGGGTTCTTCTAGCAGTGGAAACTGGAGAAAGAGGAAAAAAGATGTAATACTTACAATTCCAACTACACAGATTCAGATTAAGAATATAATTAAAACAAGTCATCTAGAAAGCGATGTATTACTACCCAGAGCCTATGAACCAAGTTTTACTACATCTCTAGAAGATAAGGTTGATTATCAAGAATTAAAGGGTTGCTAGAGCAATTTCTGGAGAGATTTCTATGTTTTGTATCATGCAGGAGATCAAATCAGATCTTTTCTGTCTTTTAACATGCACAAAATCGCTCTTTATGTGCCTTATTTTTGAAGATCGGTAGTATCAAGCAATTATTTGCCTTTGTCTGGAGTTGCTTTCTTTCCACTATGCTAAATAATTTAATGAATAGTAAAATCGAGTTAATCTTTCTCATAACATTGGATTTATCATCTGGTGGGGTTTTTCCCTGTGTGTTTCCCTTATTCCTTCCATAATCTGAATGAAGGAACATCAGCGCCTCCATAGCTATTCACAGTATTTTATTCCTTATGCAATATTACTTCTGCTTTATAGTTTAATTCTGTGAAATTCTGTATTTAATCTTAAGCTTCCTAAATGTTTAGATTTACCACTTTCTAGTTCTTTTCTAGTTTAATATAAATGTGAACCATTTGGCATGTCTGACATCACATATTCTGCCAAACAGCAGAGAAGCTAATTGAAATACTCTGAGTATTTCAAGTTCAGTCTTTGGGCCAAATTCTCAGTTGTCATCGACTCAGTTGTCGTAATCATGGAGCTCCACAACAGTACGTGGAAATATGCTGATACAAATTGAGACTATAACCTACTCTCTGTAATTGAGATCCGTTGTTTAGTTGCCTGATGGGAAGGAAATTTTTTTTACATCCTGATGCTGTTTTCTCCAGCAACATGGTTTCTCAGTAATTGCCACCTTTGTCCTCCTCATTACAGAATGTGCTATATCTAGCAGCTAAGATGAACTGTTGTACCATCCAGGACTGAATGGGGCAGCGGTCACATCCACTCTTGGCAAATACTTTCAGCCTTGGATCCTGTTTCTTGTATCCTGATGCTGAGAGTTCTGTTTACTACAGTTTTCACAATAGCCTTTGAGAACGAGTACTCTGAGAATACAATAGTGTACCTCCAAAAGAGTTGCCAAGAGGAAAAAAAAAGAGACTTCCTTCTTTGGCAGTGGTAGAATATAGGTAAGGCTAAGCAGCATTCTTAGCCAGCAAGAAGGGCATAACAACATATTTTGCCTCCAATAGCTCAAATGAAGTTTCCTTTGAGAAAATGGATTTTTCTTAGACAAGGGGAGTCTAGAATGACTTTTCTTGTTAAAGAAGATTGCATATAGAGGGTAGAGGAAAGGAGGATGGAAGTCAAACGTTTAGGGAGAAAGGAAACTGGACATGTCATAATTCTAAACCTGCTATAAACCGTATGTAGCAAGAAAAGCAATTTAAAATAGAGGATGTCGTGAGTACCCATGAAAAATATTAGGACATCTTGTTTATAGGCAGGGTATCACATCTGCTTATTTAATATCATTAAGAGAAATTCTAATACGAAAACCAGACTGTGATATCATAAGTACCCATGAGATGTTTCTGGAAGTATAGGAACAGTCAGAGAATGAACTAGAATGTACAGGGCTACGGGTCCTCATCAGGTAGGCTGCTGCTTGATCTAGTTCCCAAGAATTTTTTTCTTGTATGGGAGAAAGACGGAAGGGTTGAGGTAGGAAGGAAGGAGGGTATCTATGCTACTTTTTACTCATCTTCTGTGGAAAGTGGAGAAAGAATGGTATACCTGCCACTGAGGTTGGGCCTGGAGACCAACCATAACTCCCGGAAGCAATGTGGCAGAGGTAATGGTGCTGAACGACTGTGGATACTCTTTGGTTTATGCTGTAAGGGAACATATCAGTAAAGGGCTGGGAGGATAAAACCTAAATGAGAATACTTGATTGGGAAAGGGAAACAGGAGAGACAGACATATAATAAAGGAAGAAATAGGAAGAGAAAGTAGATGACTAGAGAAACTTCAGCTTCTGGATTCTCAGTCATTAAGATTTCCATATAGACTGTTACAGATTTTAGCAGTATGGGTGCTGATTTTGAGTCAGCTAACAAAAATGAGAGCTGTAGTCTCATAACTCAGGCACTAGCCTGATTGTGGCTGTTGTGTATGCATGAGACTTTTTTTTTTTCAATTATAGTGTTAGTTTTCTTCATCTTCAGCAGCATTTACAACAGAATTAGTCAGACTTCCACTCAACTCAAAAGACATGTTTTTTAAATTAAGCTTCAACCAAAGAACAAATGGATTTAAATTACAGGAAAAAATGTTTCATAAAACTTTGAAAAGTTCAGTAAAGTCCCAAACTTATAAATTCTAGAGGTCTGATGAACTCCCCCCATACTATAGCCTCCTTTTTTCCTCACCTCAGTTACACTGTGAGGGACTTCAGTGCCATTGCTTTAATCCCCAATGCCTTTGGATAAAATGGGGCTTGTGCCTTAAACACATCTAAATCTTTCCATAATCTCACCTTCTTTATTCAGAACTTCTTTTGTCAGTAATTACACTGAGAGTGCTGGAAATCGCGACAACAGCAATAGACCATAGGTGAGATATACATGGGTCATCCATAGGGCAGGTGTACCCTGGTAAGGCATGTTGGAAACTTTTTCACGTTATACTGGCCAGATGCAGCGATTGCTCTGGGGAAGGGGAGGATGAGAGAATGAGCGTGGGCGGTACACGGGAATTCACTCTGGTTGGCTGAAGGCTCCGCTCTAAGTAGAAATATGCTGACTTTTGTATGTATGTGATAAATGTGTTTTAAGAATAGCACTGATTTCTTAATCCAGTTTTGCAAGTACAAACAATTACAATGCCTTGTAAAATAGTTGCTTAGATTCCATAGTCCCAATGTAACAAAGATCAAACTGCTTTTCAGCTTCTGATGATCATTTTTACTCCTGTTCGAAGGAGAAGGAGGAATACCAGAGTTTGAAATCAGATATTTGCATCTTAATTTCTTTATATGAACTTTTTGGGGAAAATATTAGAAATGGATTCTACTATTTTATTCTTTATTCATCGATGGCAGTAAGCTTTGGTGGTTTTAAACACAGTTGCTATTTTGTGCTGTAAATACGATATGAGTTTTGTGACAACCCAGTGTATATTGAAGCACAGAAGAAAAGGATTTTAGTTCTTCAGGACAGAGTGAAACAGTTTTTTCTTGACACTTTCTACATTAGTGATGGGATTTGCTAGATTATGCTGTTCTTTTAAAGACACATGGGAGATGAAAATATTTTATTGCTATATATATGCAGCTATATTTCAGTTTTAAAAGGAAGAGGAAAGCATATAATGACATTTAAGCTCTATATGCCTGAAAGAACCCAAATCTGGATCTTCATTTAAAGTAAGAAATGTGAGTTACTGAGGTATTCTCTTTTTAAGGCCAGTCCCTGATGAACAGTGCTGCAGTGGCATTTGCTAACACACAGAAAATAAATCAGCACAATGTGTCACTGTTGGCAGGAATATTTTTTTGTGTGTGTAAGATAATCCCAGGACTGATCTGGCATATGCTGTCTGAATTGTCTTGCATCCCAAGGGTGAGTTATTCTTCTGACACAGGACTCAATGTTGAAGGTGTTTACCCTTTTAAAGTAGGGATTACAGAATCTATGTACAAAACTAAAGGCTAAAAAATTATGAAAATGTGTTTTGGGTTTTTTTTTACTGGGATGCTACAATGTTATGAGTTTAATTGCAATTGTATCTTTCCTATAGGTAGTGCAGCCAAGACCTCTTTCAGAGCCCACGGGTGGAAAAAACCAAGCCCTATTTCTCCTCTTCTGTTCCCTCATTTCCCTCCCATCTCCCTATTGTCAACTGGGGGAAATTGGCAGTGAGGTTGTGTGTGCGTGCACTTGGGTTGGGGCCAGAGGAACAACCCCAAAAGCCTCCTTCCTGCAGCTGCAATAAACAAGAAAGTGAAATGTAGAGTGTGCATATACTCAGCCAAAGAACTTGACATGACAATTTTAATTGTAATTTTCTTTTAGTGTTTTTTTGTAGAGTGCCATCTAAGGTTTTTATTTTACAGCAGGCTTTTAAAAAGTCATGCATTAGTTTTTTATTAGGATTTTGCCATTATAGGTAAAACGTAGGACATGATTTGGCTATATTTTTTTTAAGTCATTCAGTTATTTGTAGCCCACTGTGTCTCTGTTACTCACATTATTTCCTTTTTTTGCAAACCCTTTTCATAGGATTTCTTATTGTCTGAAGGTGGAAGTTTCCAAGCTAATGCTGCCGAAGCTGAGTTTAACAAAAGAGTATAAATGAGGAAATTATTAAATGTATTTGAATGTTATCATACTTTAAGTTTTAATAGTATTGGGACACTTAACTGCCATATAAACAGTTTGGAACAAAACCTAATATGTTTATGGCTGTACCACATTCAGTAATAACCTCAAATTTCCTTATGGCTGTGGGCAGTAGAATTTGATTGAAAAGCGTACACTTCTACTACTCGATTAGGAGTGACTCCCCTGTTTGCTGCAAGTATAGGGTTCATGGCATGTGATTAAGCAATTATATATGCCATTGCCACCTGCTGGAAAGCACGTGAAACACTTATTTCTAGGTAAAACAAACTTGGGCACAATCGTTTTTTTCTTAGTTGTTCAGTAATTAATGTCATAGTAGACATGTTCCTTCTTCCAAATTGATGAACTGCTTCAGTTTTCAACATTGAAACTGAACTTACTAAATAAATTTAATAGCAGTGTCTCAAAATGTGTTGTAGTACATTAAGACAGAGGAAGCTTTATTTTAAAACTAAAAGAGAACTGAAAGCTGCCTTACCAAGTTTTGTTTCATGTATCCACAGTGTCGATGTTCTAAAAGCATTTATGTGGTCTTTTCTTTAATACTTTACATTTTGGCATAATGATAAGCAGTCATTCTATCAAAGGATGTAAGTTCAAATTCAAAACATAGGTGTAAAGGTGTAAAACTCTTATGAATAGTTACAAATGAGCTGAGATTAGTTAGCAGACATCTCACAAAATCAATATGATTGATCTCCTAAGTGTTTGCATCAGACAGAAATTGTATCAGATGTTTGTTTGACGTTGGTGGAACTGGGTGTGGTAGCAGTTGTTGAACTGGTGTAATGCCTTAGCTTTTAGTGATTAATGTAAAAGCAAGGAACTTGTAACATGTGAACATTGTATTAACAGCAGCTCAGCCAACAGTGTAATGACTGAAACAGTCATTGAATGACAAATCATTAATTCAACACACAAGCAGTACTACTTTCAGGATCTCTGTGCATTGCAGAAGGGATAAGACAGCAGAAAACTTAAGTAATGTATCCTACTAATTTTCCTTCTTTTTGCATTTGTTTTGATAATATTGTAAGTATCTTTACAGAAATGTGAGGGTTTTTTTCTTCCAAAATATGTGGCAATTCTATTAATATCAGGAAGCCAACTGTCAAAGAACAGCTACAGAGTATCTCTAGCAAGAAGGTGGCAATAGACCTGGAAAATCCATTCAAACCAAATCTGCTGAAGAGAAGAGAGAGGATGGGCCTTTTATGTTGAAGTGAGTTTTTGGCATACGTTTTCTGTACAGTGTTACAAAAGCTTATGTGCTTGCAGTGAGAAGTAATACAGGTCACTAAGTGCAATCACATACGAATTACATATATTGTGCTCACTGTGAAGCAAAAGGCTGATGTGAACTGTCTTTTCTCTTGGGAATTGGAGAGGAAGTCTTTGGAGTAAGATGCACAGAACTAGTAAACATATAAAATTGAAAAATATTTCAGTGTTCAGAATGCACCTCATACTGTTTTTTTGGTTTTGGTTTGTTTTTTTGTAATTTACTCTGCTTCTGGGGAAATCCTCTTCCTCCCCCAGGAGCATGAAAGGCTTCCTAAGACCTGGGGCCCAGTGCAGTTCTCCTGGGTGGAAGATGGTACACAAGGATTCAGTGCAAGTGCACTCACATACCCATCTGGGCTTCTGTCACTGCAGATGGCACGCAGTACTGGCTGTGCCTAAGGGCTCTGTCATGGAACAGCTCACCTATTGCTCTTCAGTGTTTTTCTTGGAAGGGTCCTATAGCCTCTTGATCTCTGTTGACCAACGTTTGGTCCCTGTGGTTTGTCTTTCACAATAGAACAAGTATATTAGTATTCTGGTATGCTGTTCATTTCATTGCCACTTTTCCTGTACAGCAGCATAATTGGTCATAGCTGGCAGTTACCTGCTTTTCAGGATTTTTTGGTAAAATAACTCTTGGAGAAGATAGCTGATGCTTTGGACAGAAAGGAGGCTCCTGATTTTTTAAGCAGCATGTTTCTGCCCCTCTTAAGCCCTGAAATTTTTATTGTTATCTTGAAAGTTATGTAACATAGTATTTGCATTTGGGAAACAAGTATTTCCTCCATTAAGAGCATACCTTGTGAAATACTGATATGCATACTAACCCACATTTCCAATTGTTTAAAAGGTAAACCATCCTTGTGCTGGGTAGCAATCAACTTTGCAACGTTATGGCCTTTTCTGGCTTGAGTCCTCCTTGTAGTACACACCTGATTTTTAGCCTTCATTGATATTAAAGTAAGTGTAATTGGCTTGTAAATGTATTGGACTCCTTTTGGTGTGGGTTTTGTGAATAGAGTACACTTACCGTAGCAGCAGATTGGGTGCCAATATTTCACATAGAAAACCAATCTCCTCAAAGTCCAGTCTGTTCCAAGAAAGTGAACGACTCCTACAAAAATGACATAAATTAGTTTAATTATTGTAAAACAACTTTCAACGCTGTTGCGGCAAGATCAGCTAAATAAGCAGAAAATCACTTAGTCTTTTTTGTATGTGTCAGAAGCTAAGTAACTGGGGGTTTTGATCAGTTGTGCTGTTAAATCACTTTCGATGCTGATTCAAAAGGGCATGTTGCTGAAAACCATAGCTGGCATTAAGATACTTTTCTAGATTAGATGATGGATTGTATTTTGGAACTGTATTGTGCAAATTGGGCACAAAAGTTAGTCTTGACTTCATCATTATTTCATCGCCTATTTCAGACTTATTGAACTTGATGCAAAGGAAATGGCAGACTTCAAAAATTGTTTTTAAAGTTCCTTTCAAACTTCATGAATATAACCTAGAATATGCAAGTTCTTATTTCAGGAGGATGAACAGACTGTCTGGAATATGGTGTAATATTTGACAATGACTGATTGATTTAAATTAATGTTTTTTTCTTGTCTGTGTCAATTTTATCCCCATATGTTTGTAATTGTTAGGGATCTTTTCAGAGTCCTTTTCTAAGAACGAGGCTAACTGAAAATGTAGCTTTTAGATTTTTCAAGTTCTTGAAGACCACTTTTTAAACCTAGCATAGCCCAAAAGAAATGTTTAGTCTGTCATTGTCTGATGATGAAATTTAGTCTTGTGATATCTTGTTAAAGTATGCACAGATTGTAGTTGCTTCCTGTCAGTGGTCAAGGAAGTGATTTAAATATTAGAAAGCAGAGACAGAATGGAAAGTAAGGTGTGATGGTCTGAGTTTTGGTCAGAGGGTGCTGTAGTTTTGAGAGCAGAGGTGCCAGCCTCAGCTGATGTGAGTGGTGAGGCAGAAGTGTAGAAAAAAGGCCAGATACAAGCATAAACTGCCTGCAGTTGGATGTTAACTCTGGTACTCAATGGGAGACCAAACAAACAGCAGAAGTCTCCAGGAACAGGTATGAATTTTCCTGATTCCGTGCAGACTAAAATCAAATACCCAGGTAGATTTACTCAGTTTTCACAAGTCTTTGTTTTGAGAAAAAGAACATAAGCATGCATCCTTCACAAGTAACTTGCACAGTTACAATCCTTTTTCAGATGAAACCTTGGCAATCCTGCCAAATTAACTTTAACTTGGGCTGGCTAAATGTAATGGGTGCAAACTCATTACTTAGAGGGAAGAAGAGAAAGACCACAAGAAATGTCCTGCTGGGTCAATGTAATTCAGTAGTACATCTCTGACTAATGGCAATGGATAATAAGAAAAAGGTATTTTACATAGTTATTTTTGATAATCATGGTACTTTAGTGTAGTACCCAAAATATAGGCTACTGATTAATGAGAATTTCCTGAGATGTTCTATTTTTAATTTGAACTTCTACAGAATGGACAAAATTCTGGTTTGAGAGGGCCAAAATCATAGAAAAGACAGGCCAATTAATCACCAGAATTACCAGGAATGTTTGCTCTCACAATTAAATTTTAATTCCAAATTAGAATTTCCTGTGCTGTGTGTTGTACTAACTTGCAGAAATGAGCTAGTAACTCACTAGGGAACAGCTGCTGAGCTGTTGAAACAAATTTCCTGCTACTACTGCAAAGAAAGCGTGTGCTAGAACGGTATCATTGAACTTTGTATGGCTCTTATACTACTCCCAGTAAAGGCTGTCTAGCTATTTCTGAGAAATCCAACATCCCTATTTTGCCTGTTTCATGGCATTTTAAGAGAAAGTGTTAGCGAAGGTTCACCATCTTCCAACCGGAAAGAAAATGGAAACACATTCTTCTGAACTGCTGAGTCACTCTTACGCTCTGAGCCAAAAGCTGATGCAATTCTTCTTTTATCACCGGAAGATCTCTTTGGTAATCACAGACACACCTCTTATTTCAATAGGTTTGGTAAAGGACTGTTGATTCCTCAGACCTAACCCAGCGTGTACAAATCACATTTTTGTTTTCGAATCCCAGTCTCTAAGAATAAAGGTTTAAAACCTGAGAGGCTGCAAGGGGCAGACAGCTAAGGAAATTTCAGTCTTTTGACAAGAAATTGCAAGGTGGCTTATGCGCTGAAACCTAGAGGAAAAGCACTTCTAGAATACGGAATGCTATTCTAATATTTTAATGTGTATTTCATTCTTAACACTAGTTAAAAGTGTTCATTTTGTGCTGTTTGCTACAATAATCTGGTTTTAATTGCAGCAGAAATTATTTGAGCTTTAACTGAGTGTAAATACAAACACTATAAAATAACAAATCCTATGTTTTCAGTCACTTCTACAGTGCTTTCTATAATATCAGATTATTTCAGTCCAGTATCCTTATAACTACACAACTTCTGTATGTGGCTAAGTTAATAATGTTATTACCAATAGAATGAGGACCAGCAATGCTGTTTCATTTACTTTCTGTGATCAGCTTGATTAAGGAGACATGATACTGTCCTAAGAATGTTGAGCTTGAACTGGTAGAAATTGTAATAGATTTACTAACTTCTGCATCAAAGGAGTAAGCCCAACATTAGCAAAACGTTAAGATGGCATTTAAGTTGTCTATAAAATTAAGCATCAATGAAAAATTACAGGCATTTTCAAGAGAGTTGATCAATGTATTGTTTGTTTTACTGTTAGAAGATCTCCAGTTCAAAAAATAATTGATATTCTTTCTTCCACACCCTTCTGCCATAATTATGTAAAGAATCTGTATTATGCTTCCGACTTGATTTAACTGTTTTATAATAAGTCACAAGCATACCTTGCCTACTTGATGATATTCCTTTAAGGTTGTGCCAGTCTTTCCATTATTAAATCATGTTTAGTGTTATATACTGGTTGCTTAAAAAAAATTCATTTCAAGCTTGAACTTGCTACGCATTCTTAGCTAGCCATATGTGTGAGGGAGCACAAAAAACATCAGTACTATTTAGCAACTTACACAATTTTTCAATTTAATGAAAATTTAGGCTTTTCTTAAAAAAATATGAAAAAAAATCTTTATCACGAGGGCTTCAGTTTGTTAGTTAAAAATAATGAAATTAAAAATAATGAAGTTAAAAATAATGAAGATTGCATTTTGTGTATATGGTCTGTGTGCTGCCCCTATACATTCCTCCCTTCCTGCCCCCCCCATCATAAGTCTGTCCCGTTTGTAGAAAATTTGACTTTTGGTTTGAACCGGAAGCAAGCAACTAAAAAGGAAGACTTGTGTGTAGAGAGTAGGCAGAATTCTAAGTTTTAAGCAGTCCAGATATATAGATAGGTACAGGAGTCCTAGTTACCCACTCTGCTACTATTCCGCCTTGTCAGTTTTTCTGAAGTCCAGAATTAGATGAGAATTGAAAACAGTGGTGGGTCTTTTTGTAACCTGTTTAGTTATGGATTTTCCTCGCACACCACTCATCCCTTCCATATCCCTGAGAAACACAGAGACTTTGCATCTCAGTATGGCTGACCAGTCTAAAGAAATTCTTAGTATGGAATGCTATATGTTTTGTAGAACAGGGTAGAGATTTTTAATACCGGAATTAGTGTTTTGGGACTGTTCGAAATTAAACACTAGGTCTCTGATGGGTCCCTCCATAGAGTTCATAGCTGTTCGGTGTACTTGCTTCCCTCCTTCTAAGTTTTATGCCTGACCTACTGAAGGTCAAAAAGAAATCGTGGTTTGAAATACCTACACCTCAAGATGTACTAAAACATATCTGAAAAAGTTATTGTAAGGATAGTAAAATCTCCTCTTCTTGGCTTTGTCCTGAAGAAAAAATGACCAAGTAACTTCACCCAGCAGCTCTGTTTCCCAGTATGTTTCTGCCGACTCTAGTAACATGCATTTTTATGCCTTCAGTCTAAAAAGTGACCTGGTCTGTAGTCTTTTATGGACTTAATTATATTTTAATCCCTATTTTTCAGAACAGATGATTGAATTCAGTCTTTTCAATTATTCAGTTTTTATTATCTGCTATTTGTTAACTCAGGCCACTTAAGATAANGGGGGGGGGGGGGGGAGGGGGCTTTTGTTGGTTTGGGTTTTTTTTTGTTGTTGTTTGTTTTGTTTGGGTTTTTTTCTAAAAACTATTTTAGGCTTTTGCTGTAGCCAGAGAGAGGTAGGCTAATAAACTCATCCATATCCCTCTTTGAAAGGTACGTTTACTCTATCTGATGTTGTGAACACCCCTCACATCCAAGCTCTCAACTACGAATGCATCCTGTGCTAATGTCTAATGCTATGTGGAATTGCCAAATGGTCTCTTATCCAAATACTTACTAGGCTGGGGACTGCTTAATCTCTGAGATCAGGGAGACTTATTCTGATGTGGCTGCAGACTCTAGACAGTTAAATTTGCAGAAATCCACTGAAGGCAGTTTGCTTTTCAGAAGTTGCTGAGGGCATAATTTGGCTTTTTGCAGTTTGAGGGTGGGCTGTTTAACCTGAACAAGTTCCAGCTTGTTCAATTATAATTTAACAATATATTTTCCCCATACTTGCTGTGTTCCTCCCAAGAGATGCTTGCATCTCCTTGATGCATGAAAGGATACCTGTATTTAATGTACATATTAAATAAGTCTGTAAAGTAAATTCTCACATAATTTTACATTTAAAAGTACTATTTGAGGTGTGTGTGTGTGTATATATAATTTTGCTAGATGCATGTGTAGAAATAAAACAGTCTTTGCTCTTCCCTTTTGTACCTCCTCAAGACATGTAATCTACAAAGCAGGAGAATTGCATGATAAAATGTGCCAGAGTGGAATGCATAATTATTCCAGAGGAGGGTAAGTCAGTTCAGAACTTGTACTAACATTCTTAAGGGCAGCAGGAGTCTTCTTGCCATGAAATTACATCAGCTCTTTATGGCCCAGAGTCAATACACATGCTTCCCCTTTCTAGTAAAAAAAAGGTGTGAAAAATGCTAATGTCTTCAAAAATGTACTGTATAACAAAGCTGAGTAAACGAATATATATTATAGTGTGGTGTTCACCTGTAAGTGAACTTGAGTTTCAGGGGAGAAGAGACTGAGACATTGTACCTTTAGAACAGCCATTTCACTTTTTTAATAGATTAAGTCATGGCTTGCAAACAGACAAAAAACATCTAAATAAGAAAAAGAATGCTTCCTTGATCCTAGTTCAGAGACATTCCCATAACAGGTGGGGCAGAGGCCTTTAAATTACAGGTCTCCTCTATATACCCAAATTTGTTACAATTCCATCAAGCAATGAGAAAAGACATTTTTACAGTAAATAGCAGTAGATGTGGCTAGAAACACCTATTTTCAAGATTCTTAAAAGATGTATGCTTGGTTGGGATTGTGTAGTAACAATATTGGAGGTAGAATCTGTTCTATATGGAAACACTACCCAGTTTCCTAGGAGTCTAAGATGAAGCATATAGCACTTACTGCTAACTAATATACTTAAATTGTCACCAAGACAGTTAACTCATGCAGCTCAGCACAGTTCTGATTTACTATCATTTCTATGTAGTAATTAGGCCCAGTTCACCTAGTGGATAGAGAGTGACTAATTTCCATTTCCCCACCAGGAGAGGGGAGGAAAGGAGCATTTCCTTTTTCTTAAACTAGAATATCTGGCACTTAGAGCTGTTTGGTGGATCATACACAGGCTGCAAGCTGATATGGCAACTTGGCAGCAGAATTTGCACACTGAATTCTAGTGGCAGTCCCTTTAGTAGCACACCATGTTTCTTACTGCATGGGGCCAGTGGAGTATGTGGTCTCAAGCTATACTTTTCTCTTCTTCTGTCATGCATATGTGGGGAAAACATGCCTAGAGATCTATCCGTGCTCATGACACTATTGTTAATGCGGGTTGCAAAGAAAGAAAAATGTGCAAAAAGCAGAGACTACAGGAGTTTGGCTTGAACCAGCCAAAACCATGAAGTATTCAGTGATGATAGAGATAGTCAGGATAGTAATCTACAGTTTAAAGGGCCCATCTGGAAGATTTACATAATCATCAGTTTGAGAGATCTGTACAGTAGATCTCCAGTTAGAGCACACTTGGCAAGTGAGGTGTTAGTTTTTGGCATTCTGCACTTAGTGAAAGGATGCTTTGCTCCCCCCACCCCCCGCTTGTTTCTTTGTATGTTAAAACGCCTCCTAACTTTAGAGGCGGCATATTATGAGTGAAGCTGTGAAATGCTCACATTTTGTTATAGTGGATGGGAATGAAATAAATATATTCTTCTCTCATATTGACATGTTTTTCTGATTATCTGCAAAATTTTTACCCAATAGCTCCAGTTCCCACAAACAAAGTTTCAGGAGATTTAAGAGGCAGAGGTTTGTGTGAAATACCTCAGGGGTAGGGGAAAAGAAGCATCAGCTTATGCTGGTTTTCCTTAACAGCAGACCTACTAAACACCTAACATCCATGGTCCCTATTGATTCTTTGGGTGATCATCTTCACTGTTCTGAGTTACAGTAAAATCAAAACCACACTTTAGGTTTTGCTAGTGTCTCTAAAGGGCACATGGCATGCTAATGAAGCACAGCTCTTGTTAATTTTAGTTTCATGCATCTAAAGTATTGTCTAGTGTTTCTTCAGTACTGCAGTAATTCTGTAGCTGGTGGAGCAGATCTAGCTGTATAATTTTAAGTCCCTGTAGAATATCATCTCTTAAAAAATGGTTGTCATTCAAACACTTGTAACAGACTTTTGAGAAGTATCTCCCAAGTTGAAAAATGGTTAAGTACCAGCCCATATGCACTGCTTTCTTTTCTTTTTGTTTCTCATCCAGACAGATAAAAGTTCTTTTGTATTGCTTGTCTAGGTGCTTTTAAAATCTACATTATCTTTTACCAAAATTTCACGCTTAGTTAAGAAAGCAATAGAAGAACAGGAACGGTCAGCTTTCAGTTTTTACTACTTACTTGAGCTATCTTCATAGTGTTAGGAAGCATAGACCAGCACAAGGTGATAATAACAATTCAAAATCTTGCCTTTAAACAAAAATTTAGCTCCTCCTCAGAGCTTATAAATCCTTAAAGTAGAATTTGGCTGGTTGGGATTGGTCAGAAAAATGGGCACATGTGAGTAAAGTAGTAATGATTAGGAGGAGAGACAAACTCTAACAAAACCCATGTGTAAAGAGTTAAGCTCCTAATTAATCCATTCTCAGTCTTGTCAGGTTAGCTTACATTTTACTCCGTTTCTGTTACCCTGTTACCATCCATCACTTTTATAGAATGAAGATTTAGCCATAGAGCCAGGTACCTTCTCCTCCATAATAAATATCCTGTACTGAGAAACTTAGATGTCAAGTAATGTGAAATGGATCAGTTTTTAAACACCACATCCACCCTTAGAAGTTCTGAGCAATGCCACTGATAAGAGAAGTCAAAACTCCAGTCCCAGTAAAAATTACAAAAATCTGCTTGCCTTTTTTTTTTTTTAATTTATTTCATTGATCCTATTTCTAGTTCTTTTTAATATAATCTGTGGTGAAAAAAACCTCATATCTCTTTTACTCCTGGGCTAACTTAAAGTGAAACAGGGGGGACAGTCTTTCTGCTGTTCTTTTTGGCTTATTTTGAATTTAAAGAACTCACTTGATACTCTAGATATTATTTGAACTCCTCTTTTCAAAAAGGTTCAATTTTATTTGTATTCTTTCTTGAATTATTTTTTGAGCTGCAAGAATCTAACTACAGATGAGCAAATCAATGTTTCATGAAACTTAAACTGTCACCTTGAGGTGGAATATTCTTCCTTAGAAAATGAGGAGGAATTAGAGGACATGAAGAAAACAGGATTTTGCAAATTTGGCTGCTTATTTACATGACTGAATGTGCATTGGGAAAACTAATTACTAATTTTAGAGATCTATTTTGAAAATTCTGAAATGAGGTTTTAAAAGCATCTTTAAAAAAAAAGAAAAAATATTGCTTGTTTAGAAATATATATCTAATAAAATGCATTTCCATGTTGGAGACGTATATTGCCATTCAGAACTTAAATTCATTTGTGCCAGTTTAAATTTGTATGTGACAGTTTAGATCACCTTCCTTAAATAACTCTGAGTCAATAATAATTTCTAGTTATTTTTGGTATGGAAAAATAAACTCTACTAGTGATCAGAATTTGCAAACGCTTCTTTGTTTGCAGCACTCTCTTGCTAGACAGCTTAATTTTGCCAAGAGAAGACGAAAGGCAGAGCTTAAGTTGCCTCTTACTTCATGCCTGAATGGTTACAAAGGATAAGATAGCGGAGGGTCCAGGCATAAGAGGAAACTCAGTCCCAAACATTGGGAGCTAGTGCCATTTTAGATCACCTTTGTATATCCTGCCTACCCTCCAACTGCCATTTTAGTATAGCCCAGGTCTCCTACAGATCCTGTATCATACCTGCCAACCCCATCTTGGTTACCAGGATAGGCATCATGAGATAAGATCGAAAAAGGCACTAGAGAGCTATGTTGGACTCATGCAGCCACCTGCATCCTGCCCAACCTCACAAGATGCTGCTGTTGATGGACAGCTTGCTACGGAATTTATTAGTACCATGCAACCAAATACTGGCAACAACCACCTCAATGCACAGATGATATGAACTGACTTTTTTGATTTTGTAAACAGGAGCTTTATGGTATGTGATCTGTTCATTGAGAAAATATCAGCTCAGAGACGAGACTTTGTTCACGTGGAGTAGGAAGTATACAAAGTACACAGAATATTTACAGAGTACCTAAGTACAATTTTGACTAATTTTTGCTGGAGAGTTAGTGGTTGTTTCAAAGCTAGATTAGCCACTTTGTCCATGATTATAATGTCTTGAAATCTGCTTCAGCGTTTTGAATTGACTTTAGGCCTACTGGTCAGAAAATGGCTCCATCTCAGTCTTGACTGACTCTTGAGACTGAGATTGCTTAGTAGCTCTATGGATTTCTTATTATCCTGATTTATAAGTGAAAGATGAAAAAAGAGTGCTGTACATAGAAACCTATGGCATCATAAGCTGCATCTCCGTGGAAAAGGTGCAAATGAAGTACTGACCTTATGTTCCTAGGCTAATGTTCATAAAGATGAACAACCACAGACATTCAAATTATTTCTGTGTTACCATTTATGCAACTCTAGATAGCATTATATTGGATAACTGGGTATTTAGAGCTCGCACATGAATTCAAAGCACAATCTATTTAATGAAGTAAGACAAAATGGACAACAAATGTTTGAATAGCCTTTTTATAAAATTTTCTGATTATTATTTTAGAGATGTGTTATAGATTGCTTAAAAATGTTTTAACCATGAAACACTGCATAAGGAACATAAGCATGCATCAGCTTGCATGTGACACGCTTTAGCACGCTTGGAGGTATAAAGAAGTTTTGGCATTGTGGAGAGGCAATGTGTTATGTACATTGTGTGGGAGGATACACCATGCAGATTTGATTGCATCATCTTGCTCTCTCTTTTCTTTTCTTTTCTTTCTTTTTTTTGTTCCAGATGGTAAAACAAAGACTGTAGTGAAACCCGTTTTCTCCCAGGAAGAGGTGGGAGGGAATTTTATATGAGCGAGAAATTTTGCCTCAAGTAGAAATCTGGGGCCTGGACTAATGAACTACCTGTAATTCACATTGTACTAAATATTGCTGAAACTAGGCATGTACTAATCGCAAACCATGCCAAACTATGCATAATTACTATGCTTTCTCTGTAGCAGTAATTAATTTGCGTTAGCAACTTTGATTAATCTTTCTAATCTAAAAGTAAAGTGCTTCTCAGACATGAAAGGCTCTGTAACAGCTCAAGGTTGTTATTGCAGCCCAGTGAAGGATGTTTCAATCCAGTGGGGGGCAGGAGGGGAACAAAACTTAAAAAAATCAAAGTACGGCTGATATGTATGAACTAATAAAAACTATTAACAGTTAAAGCATTCTGTTTTGCCACAGACTTCATCGTCTAAACTACAGGCTTCTGTACACAGTACATTCTTCCTGAAAGAGAAGAGAATTGTCATGAATTCAGTAAGAGGGCTTCTCTGAGGGCTGCTCCACAAAGATGAGGGTTTTATGCAGAACCAAGAGACTGAGATTACATCCTATAGAGGGCAATGCTATGTATTTAATGTTTGTAATGTTGCAGTGCAAACTTACCCATAAATTCATTTTAGTCTTAACCTGGAGGAAGGCATTGTTCAACCATGATATTGAGTCAGTTCTCATTGTCAGTCCAAAAAGGGTGTTGGTTGTGTTGCCTGTGATTTGGACATGCCTGCTTTTCAGGAAACATATATGCTAAGATCATCAACTTAGACTATGTTGACAAACAGAGAGCTATCAGATGCTAATGTACGGACTAAAGTCTGACATCACTGGAGATTAAAGTTTCCATCCTTCATTGCCAACCTCCTGGCCCAAGCCAGGCTCTTCACCCAAAGGAATCCAAAACTGCTGAAAGGACTTATGTCATCAAATGGTGATTGTGATTTACCTGGACTTCATAAACTACCAGATCTGCAAGAGGTAAAATTTGAGGCAAGTAGATGTGTCTCCACAAACCCATTACGAATCCCATAGGGTTTTTAAGTTAACGTCGGGTTGCTTGTTTTCTCCCTCAGACATGCTAATATTACAATTATTTTTTTCTTGTTTCCCCTGTTAGCAGTGTTTCCTGGCAAGGAATACTGCTGCATGTAATTCATGATAGGCAGAATGGCATGATAATCATTTGGAAATGGATAGTCTAGAGAGTACTAATGAGCTTCAGTTTGGTTTAGATAACTAAAAAAAATGCTGCCATTACCTCCGTCTGGGATCAATTCTGTTTCCACGAGTTAGAGAAATATTTTTAAAATAGATAACTTAATAGAAAATGTAAATGTGATTGTTAGAATTTATAATTTTTTATTATGCTGATTCAAAAAGGGAATAATTTGTGATAGTTTATTTTCTTACAGTTGTGGTTTGTGTCCAAATATTTTATAGTCATAAAGCTACCCTTTTGTTATCAGTCAAAATAGACAATATATATTGATGTTGAAACAAGCTTTGTAGAAGACATTTTTTAAATCAGGCATGGGACTTTACATTTATTAGGAGGTGTTCACAAAAATAAGGGTAACATCATGCATATTCTTTGCAACTAAACCCAGTTATGGTTACAATTTGGAAATAAATAGACATATGGAGATACAGTAGTACATATACACTCTATTTATGACATTAAGTTAGTGTACTGATAACTCTCAGCAATACATCAGAAGTCGACAACCAGCTGATGGAAAGATTGTATAAGGAGGAAGAAACTGCTTCAATATCTCACATTATTTATGTGGCTTGACAAGAATGTCAGTGTGAATTGCCTCCTAAATTTGGGAGGCAAGAACAAGTCAAGACTATACTTTTGCAGTACAAAACATTTACACACAAAATACACATGCATTGCAATGCATTGGAAATGGGTAAAGCAAGGAGAAACCCATTACTCAATGCTTTATTAACACAATTCTACAAAGGAGTCTCAAATAGGATTATATAGTTCAGTCACAGTAAGGCCACAATATTACAATGGATAAGGACCTTAGAATTCGCCATTCTGTGTTAGTAATAGAACCCTTCCTTCTTTATAGATTTTTATACATGTTCCTGAATGGTATCTCATCAAAGTCCTCCCTCTTTTTTTTTTTTTTTGTAAGTTTAACATATTGCTTAATACAACAGTTAGCACAGTAGAGAAGGGTACTGTCACAGGGAAAACAAAACCTATGTAACATTCATGTAGTTTTTAGACTATATGCTTGGTGCATTTAGATGAAGCTGGCTAATCAGAAAAAAGACTAGCAAAGGATTTCCTCAAGTTTCGAATAGTTTCAGCTTTTGCTTCATCTTCATTCACAGATGATCGGAAGAAGGATGATTCTGTGAAACTGAAGGCATTTGTCAAAGACTGCGACTTGCTGCAAGACAAAAATGCAACATGTTTTGTATGGTCATATTGTCTACCAGCTTCCATCCACATATAACTTGTATGAAGGATGAGAAAAGGAACAATGTCCATGAGATGTAGACAGTTTGCATGTGAACCAAATGGACATTCAACATAAGGAATATAGTTAGATGTAGCATACAGAGCTGCTGCAATACAGCACGTTCCTTCTGTACTTTGATTTGAGAAGCAGGATAATCTTTTCTTTAAAAAACACACTGCTTTTTTTACAGATCTGAAACATTGTATTCCAATAAATTAGATGAGGTAAATTAGAACTTGAGGACAAAGTGGGCCTGCCTCGTAAATCCAATCACCACCCAACACAGGACGATCAATAATTGCGTTCATTAAGGCTGCAAACAGTCATGCACACAGAAAAATTAGGTGTATCAGCAAGAGTTTAAAGAATGAATCCTGAAGTTGTAATGTGCTCTCTCTATATATGTATAGCAGACATTTGACCCTTAATGCAGGCTTAATGACACTTCGTATCTTTAAAAAAATTCCCCAAATCAAGTATCATTTTTCTTGTCTATAACCAGTCTAGCAATGCTGTTCTGTTTTTAGTACTAGCATGTAACTATGGTATAAGACTCCGTAAGCGTGAATAACATAACATACAAGAAGGAAAATGTCTGCAGTTAAAACTTTAACTCATGACTTGTCAGATAAAATAATATTTAAAAAGTAGGCTTGAATTTAAATAGAAAACATTAATGAGTTAACATAATCTTTTTATGACGATACCCATGCATTAGTAAAACTCGTTAACTGATTTCATTTTTATCTCAGTGCAATAGTAGGATTTCAGTTTTGGCTATAGTAAAACTGAAACACTTTTCTTACTCAGATTGTCTTATACTCTCCATGGTTTGCAACTCCTCTACCTCTGAACTAATAATGTACAGCAAACAGTGCTACAGGCGTTTTAGGTTTTTCATAAATTATAGTTGTGTTAATGAGAATAGACTGATAAATGTTTGTTTGTACTCACTGAAAAAGGGAGGGTGGGAAGCAGCACTTGACTTGATTAGTAACACAATAAGTAGCCTAATTAAATATTTATTCACAGATTAATAACATGTACATACAGGTTAGGCAACAGCATGTGGGTGAATACAAAGCATACACATGCAAATAGAGTTAATCCTACAGGCAGGAGATCTGAGTCTTGGTGTGGACCTAAAACTGCTTCTTGAAAGTTAGAAAACGACTCATATTATGGCTTGCATCTTAAAAACTTTAATTTCTCCTTTTTAGTTTTGTTTTAAATAGAGACTATTCTCTTCCATTTGAAGAAAAATGAATCTAGATTTGAACAAGGAACTAAAGGAAAGGGAGAAAGCTGGGAAACAGTGTATTGTACAGTTCTTCTGTACCTGTTCTTAACTGTCTCTCTTAAATGCCAGAAGTTCACAAGTTAAGTTTCAAACTAATTTAGAGTCTTCCATCTTGCTTAAGAAAATCGACCTCCCTGTTCTCTATGTATACTTATAATAATGGATGAATTAATTTGAGTTTTATGATTATAAAACAGAATAAAGAAATACACCATCCTAGGAAGGCAAGGAAAATATCTTTGCATAATGTCACCTAACACGTCTTTTCCACTGAATTGTGCTCAGGTGAGGATTCAGAATTGGTTCACACTGGTATTAACATATTAGTGGGTGAAAAAAGGGGATCTGTATTACTTGGATAAAACAAAGACTACATGCCAGTCTTTGTACTTACCAAGACAAGTAGAATGTGTCTGTGACTCTACTGGCAATAGTGTGTGTCAGGATTGCTATCTTGAAAAAACAGCAAGTCATTGCTAATACCTTCCCCCATGTTTTCTGCTCACTGGGTTTAAGCTGTGAGAGGGGATATGCCTACAGATCCTTTTCATATTCTTTACTGTAGCTGGCTAGATACTGCAACAATAGCACGCTGTGTCTTAAGAAATCTTCCAGTAATGAGATAACTACAGACAATTTTCTGTGCGAGGACTGCAGTCCTCTCTGGAAAGGGCCTGTGTGTATTGCTTGTGCTGTACAGACAGTAGCAATGTATAACCATGAACGAAGTGTGACCGTAAAGAAACACAGTTTGGCAGCCACTGTCTAGCACGTTCATTTGGATTGTTTCTGAGATAGGCCTTTTGAAACTGGAATCTGTTGTCTGAGTGACTGCAAGGTTAAAAGTTTAAATAGATAAGACTTCCTCTTTTCCGTGCAGGCTTACAGCACACCCAGATCATGAGTCAGTGACATAAAAAGGAGAAAAGAAATATGAGAAAGATGACGAGTTTTCAGACCTAGCTGGGGCAGAAATTGCCCAACTGATAAATGAAATTTTGTGTAGTGCTTAGGATATAACTAATGACATTGTCTTACTAGTCATAAACAGAGAAAAAGCTTTTTGAAATGCTATAGCCTCATTTTAGACTTGGGAACATATGTACATTTTTTTCTGCATGTTAGACCAACTCCCAAATTACAGTAATGACAACAAAATCTTTGTTATGAGGAGAAAAGAAAAAGGATAAAGCAAATCTTACTTAAGTTGTGGGTGAGACTGGGGCTTCTGTTGTGGAGCAGGCTGTGGAGCAGGCTGCGGAGCAGGCTGTGGAGCACGCTGCGGAGCAGGCTGTGGAGCTGGCTGTGGAGCAGGCTGTGGCTGTGGCTGCTGCTGCGGCTCTGCTTCCTTTGATAATCTGGTGCTGGAAGGACCTTGAGCCTGGGGACGTGGTTGCTGAGTTGTAGGTCCAGGCGGACGCTGTGGCTGGGAAGTTGAGGGCTTTGCTGACTGCCCAGGGGGGTACATGCGCTGTGGCTGCAATGGCTCCTGGCTTTGTGATTGCATTCCTTGGGGTTGCACTGGGCCCCCTAGGTTCAGTACAAGAAAAACTTCATAATGTTATAGTATCAAAGAATTCTTATTAGATTTCATATCCAACACTTTAAAATAATCCTTGAATGTGATTAATTCTACTTTTGAGGCAAAATTCTATTAATATGGACTGCAGTTTCACGTAGTCAATACTACTAATCACAGTTGGTACATTATTAACTTGCTTGGAGCCCCTATGATTCATCCTTAAAATTTCTAAGAAGTACCAAATTTATCCCAGCAGTAGCAGCACTGACTTCAAATAAAATCAGTGGAGTTACACCCAGTATAATTTTGGCCCAGCTCAAGGAGAGGCTGCGAGATAATCGTATTTACCAATAATATCTATTTCAGCAATACAGCTACTGTTTTCTGTGTAGCTATTGCAGTTTTGTTCCCTCCAAAGTTTTAAAATTAGTTCTGTAACAGTCCTCTTACACTCTTACAGCAGTAAAACAACTTTATACTGAAATTTTCTGGCTAATTTAATGTCTTTTGATAACTTATTTAACCCCTTAGTGAAATATGTCAAGAACATTACAAGAAACACAGGAAAGTCCTTACTAATTCTCTACCAAGGAAATCTTTCCACTGAGAAGGAAGTATACTGGCAAAAGACCGTATCAAGTGTGAAACTACAAGGTGTAGTAGAGACTTAGGTCATGAAATCCATGGCTGAAAGATGCTACATCATCATACAGGGGTTTTTTTTCTGCTTTCTGACTGAAATAATGCTGTGTCAGATATCAGCGGGCATGCTGCTTTTATCTCATATCAGATGTCTGAATGTGGTTTTCTGGGCTGATAGCTGTTATAACTGAATATTCTTGCACGTGACAAGGCACACAGGACATCTGAGTTAGGGGGAAGAAAGGGCAGGATGAAATTCTGAGCGATTGCTCAGGGTAAGAGCTTTGCTGAACAGTAAATGTTACAGAAGACAACTGATCTAGATGTTCTGAACCTTTGGGAATTTTTAGTCTTACACAGATATTTAGTGCAAGTAAAAGACTTAATCTATTCAGGTCTCTAGAAGAAAACCTTCCTATCTGGAAGTACTGTTGCAATACATGATTTTTTTTTTTTAATTGCTATTATAGTTAGCTTTCCACTTACTATATGAGATTCCAGTGTATGTCTGAGAACAGCATGTACTAATGCTTCAGTAAGTTTTAATACAGTTGTGTTGTACAGTGTGTTGTGGTGTAGAAAGATAAATAGCATGTACTGTATGTTAAGGAATGTGCCTTCATTGTTTATTAATTTGAACCACTTTTGTAGGAAATATTTGAAGGTGATAACATGGTCTTGCAACATCTTAATAAGGATTGTTTTCTTATTAGTCTCCTTTCACTCAATATTGAAAAACAGAAAGGTTTCTTTCCCCCACTTGTACATACAGGCTTGAATGCCAGAAACTTTACACTGAAGACAGATATAACTTTCTTTTATTGCACATTAAGCTGTACAAGATATTTCACATAAAAGATATACTGCTGTCACACTTCCAGCATTTGCTCACTTTCTTGCAGCTGGGTTGTACAAAAGGCAACAATCATGAAAGAAACTTTTACCAAAAATAACTCAACAAAACTGAACATTAAGCCTACACTGTAAAACATCTGTTCCCTGTTACCCACAATATTGCACCTAAGCATGCTTACATGCAGAGAGACATTTTGGCTTGCTTCTTGTCTGTGGTATGTAGTAATAGTGTGTGCCCTTGTAAATCCTTTACAGTCAACAAGCTGAAATCCTATCTGAAACACCCATCGCTTCTTTGCACACACAACTCACAAATGTCGTGTGAAAAGCACTTGTGAATACTTGTACTACTACATGCAAAAAAATACCAACTGCTTTAAAGAAAATCAATCATCAGATTCATTTCTTCACCCCAGGGCAGTACGGTTTACTCACTTTCATGGTGTCTGGAGGTAAGGATTTGTGAACCTGATTCTAAGTGGAATTTTCTTAATATAGAACGAAATAGCCAATGCCATCATTGGAATGATCACTGACCCAGACAAATGCTGATCACTAAAGCAAAATATTCATGTAATTTACTGATAGGTAGTAAACAGTAGCACTTACCACAAACATTTAAATAGCTAATAATGCATACCTTAATTCTCATCTTACCAGCCAGCTTGTACAAATAAAAGAAACACTAAGAATGATGATTTGTACTGATAATTTTTTGTAGTGTTTGTAGGGAAAACAGAAGTAGAACATAAGGCTGTTTTCCCTTTAAACAAAATTGTTTGCACTAAACTAATGGCCACTACTCATCTTTGTACATATTCAAGATTAAAATTATAGTTTTGTGGCTCACTTACAGCTAAGCTTTATGGTATGCTAGCATTGTGTAGCCTGTGATTCTAGGCCAGATTTCTCACAACTGATTAACTGCCTGCCTGTGTATTTCTTGTAATATTGCATTATACATTGGCTATGCAAAAATCACAAATAATTTACCTACAGAAAATCTAGCAGTTGTCAGGCATCGCAAGTCTTTTTGCATGTTGGATTTCAAGCAATTATCATAAACCCTATTTATGTGGATAACACTGGGACTGAATTTTCTGTGGAGCTATCTGTCTATGTCTAGGTTTAAAATAGTAGACCTGAGTTGGTAAAGAAAACTGCTGACATTTTTGTCTTGCATTCTAATCAACGGGCAGGATCCCTAGCTGGTTAAAGGTACCTTGGTCTACCATCTCCTAATGTCTCAGTATTTGAAAAAAAATGAGCTCTTACAGGAAGTTTAACAGTCCTTGAGGTACTTCTCACCAAATAACCTGGGATTTAACTCTTAGGTAAGTATAAGATTTTTGAAAGTATTTGCATTAGTTTTCATTAAAAATCTCCATAGATTACTCATTCAAAATGACAACAAAAGGTACTACTTAATTGAAATAGGATACATTAAATACTCACACTTTCACTGGGATATTGCACATAGGTGGCCCATTTACATAGCTTTGTAGCTAATAATTTAATGCAAATTACTAAAAATATGAATACCAGTATGTAAAATAGAAGATATTTTAAATATTCCTTGGGAAGAACTGTATCTTATGGAGTCACTGAAATATTAGACTTCCACTTGCGTATAAGTAAAACTCAAATGTTAACAAACTTTATAAAATTATAAATAAAAAGCCTCACTAGCAAATTCTAATCTAGACTTTTAAAAATATATCTGGATCACCTGCCTATTAGTCATGCACACGCACAAAAAAATAAAGGCTATGAGTACAGTGTGCACACACTCACAAAGTAAGCAAAAGTATTTAGATTTGAACCTTGGTGGTATTTTACTTAACGATATATAATACTCCAAAAATACTGTCTAACCATCCATAATGTACAGTTGCACTGGGCTCTAAAGAGGCACATTCTTTGTACACTGTTGACAACAGCCCTGAAATCACAAATTTTACAGAGAAAGGTAGGTAAGCATTACACGCACAGACATGAACAAGTAAACAACCAGACGGTATAGTTGACACTGCATAGAAAAAACACAGTCCAGGTCAGCACTGAAACAATGCAAAATTTGAACAAAACTGGTATGTTTGCTTTTAAGATTGTATGTTTGTTTCTTTTTTTATTTTTATTTTTGCTTTAACCCTTGCTTTTAGTCTCAATTATCTAAGTAGCCTGGACTTGTTTTGGTCCTACTGCAACGCCATTACAGTCGAGAATGTACTGTAAACAACCTTGAGGTGGTGGTCGCTGAGGTGGGATTTTGTTTGGCTCTGGCTCCTTTAGTGATCCACTCTGGAAAATACATTTGAAAACAGAAGAGAAAAAAAATTAGAGTAGCTTAGTTCCAATTTCCCACTAATTTGTCTTTATTTTCATTAGAAATCTCTTTAGTGGTTGGGGCTGAACATATACTTTTCCTTTATTCCAGATAACATTTTCTAATTTAGTTGCTGTCTGACATGATATATGAACCCTGGATTAATCCAAAGCTGAGTTCTTAAAAAAAATTGTTTTCCCTTTGCAGCATGTGATCATAACGTAAGGAGTGCCTTCTCAAATCTTACCTCCTTTTTTGTAAGGTCTTTCTCCTTCAGTTCCTAGCACCTCGAACGACTTTTCTGTATCTCATCGCTTCTGCTTTCTTTTTTAGGATAGACTGACTAGAAAATGGACTTCAACAGATACCTTTGTGTAATTTAAGAAATAATTTATTTTTAATTACATTCACTTGTATCTGGAAGGATTTTTTGCTAGCGATAGTTTCACTTTGATTTGCTGACTGTAAATGTGAAGGGAGATGGACTACTCTAGGTTAGCTGTTTTGCTAAGCAAAATGAAAGGAAGCAAAAACCACAGACAAATAATAAAAATAATTGAAATTACTTCATGCTACTCCATCTGACATGTTATTAGAAACACATGTAATACTTAACTTTTCAAAACAGGAGATTTATTTGGCAGTATCCTTTTCAAATGTATACTTGTCGAGAGGAAAAGATGGGCCTGAACCAAAACCTTGGAGCAGAACACCCTCTGGGAACATTAGTATTTGAATCCAAACTTTGTCTTAGGCCCATCTCTAATACTTTGAAAAGTGAAATATGTTAAATCGTTGGACATAACAGCTTGGGTTTGTTTTTTTTTTAAGGATCCAGAAATTAAATTGCCATCTGTCAAGAGGGAAAAACCCTAGAATGTATTAAATAGTAAATGTAAAATTAATTAAACACGTTTCTTGCAAAGCTTACTAATTTTTTCTGATAGAGTTGTATTTGATTGTAGAACTACAGAAATAAATCTTATTCATAGTGATGTGAAATCCTGCACAGCAATCTAGAAGTTACACTTTTTAAATGTTACAAGACAACAACACTCTATCGTATGCAGCTGTTGCAAATTGCTTTGTCTGCTTTAGCTACATAAATAAAAGGACATAGGACAGGGCCAAAACTCTAACTATTCAGAGTTACCAACCTTCGGAAGACCAAATGAGGAATAAAACCTATCTGTACAAAATGAATGAGGCAAAATCTCATCCT
The DNA here is from genome assembly GCA_003993805.1 of Himantopus leucocephalus. Classification (NCBI taxonomy): domain Eukaryota; kingdom Metazoa; phylum Chordata; class Aves; order Charadriiformes; family Recurvirostridae; genus Himantopus; species Himantopus leucocephalus. The sequence continues at coordinate 5,460,254 of RSEF01000012.1, read as the reverse complement.
TACATTAACTGACCCAGTTACATAGTTCTCGGTAAGCATCATTGTAAGGATGAGGATATGTAGAAAAGAGGAGAATTTCGTAAGGAAAGACACAGCCACCAGAAAATTTTGAAGTGCTTTAGTGTGGGTTAAAGTCTTCTCTGTTTTGTTTCTCTCCTTCCTCTAATTTTCTGAACCACATGTAAAAGTTGACATTCTATCCTATGCATGTTTCAGTAACGTTAAGTATTTGTGGTATCCACTCTGTATAATGTGTTGGAGCTCACTGAAACAATATGCATTTACATCAGTAACTCCTTGGATACTGGGGAAATTAGCCCAGAGTGGAAACCTTGAAAAGTTGCCCTAGAGGAGCTAACTCCTTTCATATTCTAGTACCATTGTTCTGATCCACCTGGCACCTTCTGTATGCCTTTAGGGCGTTTGGGCGATCTGCATTACAGAGAGCGCCTGTGTCTCCTTAGGTGGTGTAGCATAACACGTGGAGCGTGCCCTTAAAGGGAAAGTATACGTACTTGGGCTTAAGGACCTCCAAGAGTTTCTTTCTGGAGGACCAAAATGATCATGTGACTTTTGTTAGAAAGCATGCGTAATATTTTATAAGCAACATTACTACGATTGCCATGTGATAGGGTTCCTAGCCTTACAAAGGGCCACAAACCAATCTGTATCGTTCTCTGCAGTGGCAGAGGATGACTAGGGAGGATATGAGTGTTGTTATTTTTCTACTAAAACAAGAGTAAAAGGTTATGTTGGTAAAACTCATCATGTATCTAGAAACTGAAAACACAGGCTGGCAGTTTAAATTCACATCTACTTTAATGTTAAGACAACATCTGCAGGGCCTCTGTCTCCTCCATGCCTTGAGGCAGAAGCAAATCTGCCATTTGTTCTTGCACTGAAATGGTCTTGGGCTTTATCGCACACACCACCTAACTGATTTGACATGACAACATCAGTACTTATGCAATCTGCATATCTCTCCATCTTACAAAGAAATTATTTTATCCTAAATTAAGCTTTCAATAAACTTTGCTAATCCTCACCTCAACTGTTCTGAAAGTATAGAGCCTTTGTGCATTTTCTGTAGAAGGTGTATTTCCCCCTCTCTAGTCACTGACTGCAGCTGTCCTGATTTTACCACCCACACATCCTTTTTTTCACCAGATATCACCTGGTGCTTCCAGGAACCTCACCCACACTCCAGGCCAATCACATGGGTATATTACTTTTGCTAATTAGCCAACCCACCCAGGCTGACCCAAAAAGACTAATTAGCATTACATTCCTAATTGAGAAATCTTACTCATGGTTTTTCAATGGTCTGTAGTAATCCACTCCTTTCCAAGAGTCTTTCTTTCAGACAGTCAGAAACCTTGATACTTGATATTAAAGACAGGCTTTGAACCAGTCTTGTTTGCTGTCCTGAGCCAAGGCCTTTAATAAAATCCAGGCTTCTTCTAAAACACCAGTTGTTGGCAAATTAACTACAGACTGCTACTTCTCACCTCTCCAAGGTGGTGTGCCAATGTAATTGCAAGAGCTGCTAACTCTTTATGGGCAACACAATCTCTCTGAACAGAGATGCTGGACTAGACCTGTCCTGCAGATGTATTCACCCTTCTTGGTTGGTTTTTTTTTTTTTTTTCCCCTTTGTTGCCCAGCCTAGAAGCTCACCCTCCTACCACTTTCTTTTAGTACAAACATGTTTTCCTGCAGTGCAGTTCTGATCTACAAATTTGCCTATTGCTTAGTTCAAACACTGCAGGAATCAAGGATTAGAATGCAGAATATATCATGGAAAATGACCCTGAACAGATTCTTATTTGGATGCTCAGGGTTAAAGAGAAAAATTAGTACTAGAGAAGCTAGAAACTACATTGTTTAGTATGGTTTGGGATTACCTAAGTGAGGTGTGGTAACTGCTGTCATAAGGCACCCTTTTGGTTTTCATTTTATGGAACACAACTTTCATATCACATCCAAATTCCCCAAAGAGAAGGGATTGCTGATGTTGATAGTAACATTTTACAGAACTGCTTACAGAATCTCTTCTGTTCAAAGGGGATTTACTGTTTATATAACTATTCTAAAAAAATACAACTTTACTTGTGGAAACCTCTAAGCCACATGAATGCTGCAAGTACACTATAGTGATTTCTCAACTCTGGGCATAACAGTTGATGCTTGGGTTGCATAATGGTCTTTAAGAATATTGGCTAAGTTAATTATAGCCCGAGCAGAAAACCCACTACTTGTCTAGAAGATAGATGTCTCTAGATGTCTCTGTAGCACTTCCTTCCTTTTCACACTTACCTGAAACAGTCTCCTTAGAATTTTAGGGGGTTGAACTGGAGGAAAGAACTGTTTGTTCTTCAAAGCATGTTGTATTAGAATTTGATCAGTGGTAGTACTTCTTTTTCTACCTTGTGTATTTATATAAATGCAGATTGGATTCACATATACTTGAATTTTGAATAGTCTGAAGAATGTTGAAATGGGTGGGAGCAAAAGCAGCAACTTGGCAGGGAAATAGCCCTTGGGCAAAAGAGATGCTAAACTGAGTCCCAGCAAAAATTGATTTTGATTTGGCTGAGTTTGAAGATTTTGTGAACTATAGTTGGAGCACGTATAGTTGTTTTTGGGTTTCGTTTGGTTTTCTTTGTAATGGAATGATAGAAGCTTTTCATAGGTATTTCAATATTTGAAGGAAAAGCCATGTTTTGCAGGTCAAGAAGTAGAGGGATCAATTGACAATTGCCAAAATAAGAGCTAAGTTAGAGCTCATAAAGGAAACAAGAATAAATTGTAAAACAATTAAGTAACAGGAGAGCTAAGAAAAAAATGTGATTGCTAAGCAGAGAGGTAATTTAGATAATTGAAGTAGGGTGTCAATAGTAAATGAATGTTTGAAGTGTCCTAGATTATGATAAATACAGGAGCAAGGGCAAGATGGCAGGTAGGATAAAAGCTAAAAGTGAGATGGAGGTAAAAATCAAAGGTCTTCCTGGGCTCAAATTGGTCAGACCAGATATTCTTCATCTCAGAAATCAAAACCAGCTGACTCATGAAATACAGAATTTCGTACCAGATATCTCGAACAATTGGAAATGTACACGTTACACTGGAGGAGGTTAAGCACTAATACTACAGGAATTACACTGCGGGTAAGGAAGTGGCTACTAAGGAGCTAGGCACTTACTGAAGTAAAAGTAATATAACTGGGATGTGGAACTCAAGTAGAATTTTCATCAATTAGGTTGGCACAAAAAAGTAGGTGTGTGCTACTNGTTACTGAAGTAAAAGTAATATAACTGGGATGTGGAACTCACAACCTATAGATGATACAGAGCTGGAAGACTATAGGACCAAAATATCCTAAAGAAAGAATGAAATTGATGAGTGGAGTTAAAAAAAAAAGAAAGAAAGAAAGAAAAAAGAAACTTAAATGCAATGTCTAAAATTATTTATGGACCAGTAACATGCATCTATCAGAAACGCAGAGCTCACTAAGTGAAATCTAATGGGAAAGATTTGTGCAATGAAAAAACCAAAATCTTATCACGCATTCAGTGAAGTATTTCCAGCAGTGTTAGACATGATGCTGTGTATCATTTACATCACCCCAAATCAAGAAAGATTAATATAAGCTGATCTGGTGCAGAAAAGTGCTATTAAACTGACCAGGCAGATGGAAAAGTCTATACCTACAGCATTTGGAAGATCATGTCTTGCTTAGTTTAGCAAAATGAAAGCTTGAATGCAATACAGTTGCTTTTTATAAACATATTTGACTGGTAAAGAACTAGGCAGAAACAAGCTAGACTAAAGGACAATGCAAACCAAGAAGAAATGGGTATAAACACTGAGTAAGCTGGGCTGGAAATAAGCATATATTGTATAATTTAGCAAAGCAGTGAGATCTTGTAGTGGCTTTCTGATACGGAACATCCGAAAATAAGAAACTCCTTAGCTCCTTGCTGCTTACTGCTTTATACATTTAATGTGTAGTGAGTATGGCAGGGATACTTACCCATTGCTGGTTCAGACTTTACCCTGTTTTGGTTGAACCTGGCATAGGTGATATATCTGCTTCACTGTGTTGCCAGTGGCGCTGGACAGGACTACAAAGGTTTTGCTATTTATTATCTTACATATTCCCCATGGACTGAGAAAGGCAGTGAAACAGGCCTAGTTACAGTTACAATGGAGAGTCATGGCAAGGCACACCTTAAAAAGAAGCTGCCTTCACTTTGTCTAGTGCAAAGGGGGCAGCTAGAAGAGAGCTGGCTCCTGCTTTTCAGTTTTTTTGGAGCAGCAGGGTTCAGTCTTGCCCTTCTCCACTGAGGAAATCTGTATGGAAAGGATACTCTCAGACAAACAGATGCCAGCCTAGAGTTTCTTCATGTTGAAGTTGTGATAAAGAATTAAAAAATTTAGGGTAGCTTTCGTTATTGCTCAACCAACTTTCCAAACTACCTGTGCAAAACCCATTAAGATCTTCTTCTGAATGGGAAGGGAAATGAGTGCTAAGAGCAGAAAACAAGCTATACAGCTTAATTTTTACTTGGAATAGTATTTACAAAATACACTGAAAAAGGCTTCTTTTTTTAAACATCAAAAAGTATTCTAACTTAGAATTTATAGACTAAGTGTTTTCCATTGCTCGATAACTAATTACTTCCTAGAGAATAGTTTCCTTCTTGAATATTTTTACACACAGTCTTAAAAATGAGTACCCTAGTATGGACTCACTGCTGTTAATAGGTACACTCTAGTAGTTTCCCTGAGATACTGAAACAGGTGATCTCCCATTGTCCATTCCAGCCCAATTTTAATCCTACCCCCCAAAGAGACGACATTTCTAGAGAAAAAGTAGGATGTCAACTTACTAGGGAAAAAGAATTTCTTAGGTAGCATCGCTTGTTGAAGCTAGATGGTCCCCTTCCATAGCCAATCAATAATTCTAATGGACAAGGATACAATCTTATTTTATTCAGCTTTTGCATTAAAAAGCCAGATTTCAACTTGTGTTTTTTGAAAAGGGAACATTAAAAGCATGCAGTTGCACAGCAGCTTTCAGGCAGTTCTTTCCAGTGAAAAAATTGCTCCCCATGGACAAGGAAGGAATGTGGACTATGTGATAGGAGAGAGCTCCCCCTGTGTGCTAAAGCAGCTGAGACTAAAATGTGTATGCATGCATGTAGGTACCAGAGAAAGAGCTGAAAGACAGATGGACAGGAAAGTGAAAGTGGTACAACATCTCTAGAAGACTGTCCAGTAACTGGAAAGTTAAACTTCCTTATACCTTTCTCAATGTACATAGATACCTCTATATGCACAGAGGATATAGTAGCCCTTGGGGCTTGATAGTGTCAAAATTCTATGCTGCAAAAGGTTTTGACTCTTGAACCCAGGGGCTTTGATCCTGGCTGATGCTATGCTGTATCTGCTCCTCNGCAAAAAAAAAAAAAAAAAAAAGGCAGATTTGTTTTTTTTAAATATGGGATGGCAAGTGATCCTTGCATGAACAGGAAGAGATTAAGATCTGCAGAACTTCATCTTGAGCCACAAAGATCCATCATTACTGGATCCATTCAGAATTTAAGTTTATGCTTTAAACAAGAGAGTCTGGAAAAAAGATAGTGGAGCTAACTCAAGTCCAGTCTTATAACCCAAACCTTATTGTAATAGTATTGTATCAGTGTTACAGAACAGTGGAGTGGGAGGAGGCACGGAAAAGAGGTCGTGCACTGAGTTAAACGCTCTCCCCAAAGAATAGCAAAGTTCAGAACTCCAGTATATGACCAGAGCGTAAGACCTCTCCGTTAATGGTTGCATGTGCTTCTCTTCTTCCTTTTCCTGGTGCAGCACAAGTACACAGCCACACAGAGGAGGTGAGGTGTTGGTCGTTGGTCTGAACTCTGACAAGCTTCCGGAGTCTCTCCTAGAAGTTGAGATACTGGAGAATGATGTATAAGCAGCTGAAGACAAGCTTGCTCTACTGGCAGCTAGCCAGATGGAGCACTGATCCACCACTAGATTAGTGTATGAGGTCGTGGTGGAGGAGGGAGGCTGCTTATTTTTTCCACGGACAAATCAAGAGTATTTGAAAATGAGCTGCTCTGTTTTGGATTTTGCTGTAATTTCTCTTGGTGCTTATCCTTGTTTAAAAATTTTAATGCATATTTAGCACATAGTCCTTATTCAAAATAAACTGTGGCAATGACTGCTGGGGAGAGGGACAGAATCCTTGCAAGTTAAACATGGAGTAAAGCCAAATAGCTTTGCTTAACAGGTTATGATTTAAAGGTCAGAGAAATCAAATAAAAAAGTCAAGTGGAGACAGAGAATGATAACAAAAAAAGTAGAGGGGAAACACCCACCACAGTGGGGAAAAGAAAGGAGACCAAGGAAAAACCTCCAAAAAAAAGATAGTTCTATTAGGTTCAGCTTAAACAAACAAAATCAGACAGTAAAAATAGATGAAAAATTAGATAAAATAAAAAATCAAAAGGATGTTATACGATAGTCATTATAGCACTAAGACAAAACAGAGAAATCTAACTTAGACACTCCATTTCTATTTGTGTATGTGGCAGCTATTGCCTGTTCTACAATGATGGGATTACTCTTTTCCTTGTTTTCATTTTGAAAAGGCTGGTTTTTGCTCTATAATGGAATGAGGACATTTTTTGAAGTCTCCCCAAAAGTGCCCGTGGGACAAGAAAGCTATTTCTCACAGAAGTCTACTAAGAACATACAGGCTACTCTATAGTGGTGGGGTCATGATTACTTAAAATTGAACGTTTTCTTCATTCTTGAAGGTAGTCACTATGGAGTTTCAGAATTCTCAAAGATAGTGTCTGCTTCTGCCAATACAATCGGCAGATTGAGAGATGATCAGAAGATCATTTGGCAGAAGATAATAAAAAAGTTAACAAAAGCATAATTTTGTTGTGTGAATGAAGACCAAAAGCGAAAAGTATTGTTATTACGGTTATAATAAATGGGGAAAAGTATCTATAAACTACTAATACGGGTTATATTTTTCAGTTTTAGCTAGCATTTTGTTCTGTATTACAAAATTATTAGCACTAAGGCTAAAACACTATGTCCTACAGACAACTGAAGTCATCCTAGTCATCCTGGTCCTGGAGCTTGACTCTGTCAGGTTGCCTGTGGGGCTTTTTCCTTTGGGCTCTTCTAATGAGTATTTTTGTGAGCAATTGTTTCTCTTACCAAGCTTTGCTCAGCTTGTCTGCAGGGATCATGTATTTCTCCAGATATGCTGCTGGTGAGCATTCAATATAGTGTATTCAGAAATAAAAAAAAGTATCAGACCACATCCTGAAAGCTTTTGGACAAATTTCTGTTGATGTCAGTAAAAATTTTGACCAAATAATCCTAAACCTTTAATATATGCTCTACAGTGAATTCTCTCTTACAGTCTAAATATCATCAAATCCCTTTAAAAAGCGCCTTGTAAAGGTGCGCTTGTTTAGTTGTTGGCACATTATTTCAAAACAAGCTAAGAAAGATAAGCACTTATTAGTGTTCTGATTTAATCATCCTCATTTAATGGCTACATTCACAGCTAACCACTAAAAGCATTTATGTAGACATTTATCAGTAGCAAATATCCAGCAAGCTATTTACCTGTTACTTCTGTTCACCAGTGAGACTAAATGAGCAACAGAATTGAGCAACACATACATACCTCCCTTAGTAATTACTCCACCTAGTGGTACACAGTCTCTATAAGTATTTTAAAATAGGCTACCTTAACTTTCATGATCAATTTGTTAGTGAAATCTCTGCTCAACATTTATATGTTGTGTCCCACTGTTTTTTAATTACTGTCAAAAATCTTAGGATTTCTTTTCCTGCATGAACTTTGCTTTTAATATATTACAATACCTGAATGTCAGGTTGAAACGCTTAAAATAAATCAAGCTTTGTGTAATGAAATAGTGACTATTTTAAATATATGGACATCCTTCATCCAGCAGTTGAAGTCTGCGTCTCTGCCTCTGTTGTGATCTCTGTCACTTATATGAAGAATACAGTATCTGCCCTGAAGAGGTGTCTCATTCAAAGATGGACAAAACATCCTTGGTGTAGAAAAAAATACATGCTATCATTTTATACTTGTGATAAATAAACTTGATTGTTGTAAATTTTGCTGCCTGAAATGTGGCCTTTTACCAGGATGTGGTGAGCTCAGAGTCCGTACATGTTTACTTTCTTCTGCTTTTCTTAATTCCATCTAAAGGAAAGGGAATCTAAAAGGATCTAAAAAGGTAACAGCTGTTTTTCTTGTATTTTCACAAACATAAAANAGAGTCCGTACATGTTTACTTTCTTCTGCTTTTCTTAATTCCATACTTTTATACTAGGATCTAAAAGGGTAACAGCTGTTTTTCTTGTATTTTCACAAACATAAAGTAACTAAAAGGTTCTCTTTGATTAAAATAAGCATCTCCTCTTCCAAATATTCACAGCTGAACATTGTGTGTACATATATATATACACACTTATATATATGTACACATTAAGGCAGAACATTACAATATATTCCATATTAAAATAATGAAAATAAATGAAATAAATACCTTACAATAGCATTATGTAGAATTTTTCGAATAAGAGCATTTAGTATTTGTAAAATGTATACCCAATTTCTTTTTTAATGTGATACAGCTTCTCTAATACATTATAATACTAAATAACACAACTCTCAAAATCAGTTATCCCCCAAGTGAATAAGCCACAAGATGTCGCTGTGATTCAGAGAACCAATTCTCACTGCGGTAAAAGAGCTCAATACCTTCAGTATTTCAAAAATGACTTGTAAAAAGCGTTTTAACATGACAGTTCTAGGAATGGCTTTTGACTTATATAACCTTTGAAAGGCACTGTGTTGCGTGTTCTGTGATGTATATATGCCCGGGCAATATTTGTCATCGTTCCTTATGAGTTTTGGTAACAGTATTTCAGATTCTCTGCCAATATTTTTAGGAAGGCATCTTGCTGCTGCCTGACTCATTTTCCTTTAAGTCAGAACAATAACTCAATAAACATTTTAATATGAGCAGTCATTTGCTTACTAGGGACTGTGATTTAAAAGAACTTCTAGGCGGATGGACAGTGCAAGTGGTAAAGAATAACTACTTAGATGTTTTTTGTAGTGATCGATGGCTGTCAAAGTGCATACAAGATTTCTGAGGTAAACAGTGAACAGAAAAAAAACTTATTGATTGCTAATGTAGACTACAGAAGATGCTCAATATCTACAAAGATATACTGCTTGTTTATTGACGAGCTATATTGCTCTGTTTATATACAGTAACCTGATGTTAGAGTTTGGAAAGTTAAATAATTAATGAGGTATATAGTAAAATCCTGTCCAGACTTTTCCAGGGTCTCTGTGCTCCTTTGCCCTGAGTAGAGAGAAAGTCAGGCTGATCTCTTGATATATTTAGGGCTTCCATTAGATGTTATTCCACAAATCTGGGCACATCAACTTCATGGTCATATGATGCCATAGCTGCCATTTATCCCCTATTTAAATGTCTTCCCAAGAGAAAGAAATACAGCACGTATAGTTTTAGGGGTCATTAGATTATTTAGCAACCTTCTTAAGGCAAGCTGTTCTTAAATTACTCCTGCTGTCTGTTAGTATAGATCTAATTACACCAGGGAATGATTTGCTTTGCACCAGTTCAGCAGGATTCTCAGATACTAATGCTGAAACTCTGTATTCACCCTCATTCATGCAAAATGATGTAGTGTGGTCTTTTGATTTGTTTATTTGTTAGGCAGTCTTTCCTTCCAGATATAAGGAAGAAAAATACGTTCCTGCAAGTAAGTACCAAGGGACTGTGACAGAAAGAAAATTCTGGTGGTGATGTTAATTGGTTAATTTAGCGTTGGGGATCTGAAGGATAATACAAAGCTGTAGCTAACCTACAAGTCATGGCCCTGTTCCTCTTCCCCTAATCAACGGTTATACTTCAGGTGAACTTCTATGAGACTATGCAAAGCAGAATATCATTTAGAGATAAGGTCCACACCTCAAATTTAGGGCAGAGAAGTTCACTTCTCCTAATAAGCAGACTAATACTGAATTCTAGATTTCCACACAGCTTCATGATAAGATCCTTCCCAATTACGCCCATTCCCCATCAGTAAAGATCCTATCAAGTAACTGCATTGTCTGGCCATCAGGCTTCAGTGATTTGAAACAAATTGCTGCTCATCATAAGTAGTTTGCTTTAAAAAAAAAAAGTAAATCCAACAGATGGAATGTAATAGAACTGTGACTACTCTTATGGAAGCCCAAGAATAGGTAATTTGATAATGGTTTGCTTTTCTCTCTGGAGGTAATACTTTTTGTTATTTACACTAGGTTCACATTTGGTTCAATTTTCTCTCTGAACATAGAAAAATAGAACTGGAGAAAACTGCCTGGCTCTAGTCAAATCATATAAGGGGTCAAGGAATGAAGAATGAATAAGATAAAGAGAAAACCAGGAAAAATGGAAATAAATTAAACCAGATCTCTAAACAGCTGAAGGTAGCTGAGTAAGGGCTCCTTGACCCAGTCTCTACTGAGCTTAATGTAATTGTACTGAACTCCCTTGTGGGTGAAGAGTGAAGAAGGTATTAAAACACTTTAGAAGAGAGTGTTAAGAAATGAAAGACTTCAGGTTCTGCTATTCTAGTCTCAGAATAAATAAAGTACCATCCTCTTCTGCATCATTTATTGTTTTATTACTGGTGTGCAACTTTCTTTTAAATCGAACAGAACCAGGATACAGCCGGGAATGCTGCGCTCTTTGTGATGTTATGTCATTATGGATATTGTGTCTCTGGTGCACAAATATCTTCCTTCCATTAAGGATAATAAATTCTTTATTCTTTTGTGGATAATGCAACATGGGCTCAACAGAGCTGGACTGAAATATCATTTTCCTAATATGATTTTCCTTAGCCTCAACTGCTAACATGACCGTAATAATTTGCATTTTATGGTAATACTCATGCACAATGTAATATTCTACACAGAATTTAGTTCATCACAATTCATATCATGACTTAATATGCAGCTTTGAATAGATGTTTTACTATTATTGTTTTATATACAAATGCTGCTACCAAAACAAGCATAAAATAGCCTGCACTGAGCAACCACCTGCAGAGTTTTGCAAATCCAGACAGAAGTTTCAGCAGTGATCTTTCCTATCAATAGATGGAGACAAAGATAAGCAATTCCACTGGCTATAACACTTCACTGGACAGATTAACCTACTGGTTTGTTTTTTAGGAGAGATTTGAAAAAGGCTTCTCAAAAGATCTGTCAGAAGTATTAAAAGAGGTTACAAAAGGTGGAAATTTAGATTTCCATCATTTTATTGCCTGGAAGTAGAGCAGGTTTGTCTCATGGAAAACTATTAAAATCATATTCCTAGATAACGTTCTATTATATATTTTCATCATGGTTGCGAGTAAAACAAACTGTCATGTTTTTAAATTAAATAGAGACAACTTAATTTTTGGAAAGAGTTTTTTGACCATATGTAGGGCTATCAGATAGAACTTCTCTGAGTCCAGGGACTGTTGCTTTTCTTTGTAGTGGGAAGACTTGTAAAGTGGCTGATAAGAGAAAAATAACAAGCTTTGAATCCTGTAATCAAGAATACTTTCTATCCCAATATAGTTCGATCCTGCTGTCAAAGGTATGCAGTGAACTGCAGCCTGGGACAGCAAGAGTAAAGCACGAGACACCGTTTGTTGGCAGCAGCCAGAGTCAGGTGGCGTGAGGTGCAACACACAGAACTGCAAACTGGAGTTTTTCTCCTTCACAGATTCTCTGCCGTTCTGTGTACCAGTAGAAGTTGTTATAGAGCCTGTGCACATGTTTGCAGATAAATAAATATGTAATATACAAAATATATATTTAAAGATTCTCAGTATATCTGAACGGCTTCCCTGCCCATGGCAGGGGGGTTGGAACTAGATGATCTTTAAGGTCCCTTCCGACCCAAACCATTCTATGATTCTCTGATATCTCAGATTATAGATTTAATGTGTTTAAGAATCACAGGATCTGCACCTCTGAGGTTTCAACACAAGCAAGACAGTTGCTTGAGGTCCCTGCCTTTGGAATTTGCTCCTTCTGGCACTCTGACAGAGAGCACTTCGTTGGCCTTCAGAACATATTGCAAGGCCAAACATTTCCACCAAGATTTGGCTGCATAGCTCTAAACAAAGACTTATTTTCCTAATCATTGATTTGTTTTCTGATGGATAGTTAATTGCAATAGTACTGACCATTGTGGGCATTTGTAAATTGAAGCATTCTTTCACGTATGATGCACCCAATGCCACAGTAGTGGGTAGATTATAAATATTTTTTAAAACTCCATGCAAATAATAAGGGAATTCAAAACATGGCACATCTATAGCTGTACTACTAACTGTAAACTGGTCATTGAAAAGCAGAAGTAGCGAAACACACAAATTACTCTTTGATATTTGTATTACTTTGGTTTCTAACACCACACATACATATGCACATAGCTGATTTGGGATAAATTACTGGCTTTGCATTTCATGTGACCTGCAGAAATATGCAGTATCCCCCTGCCTCACAAATACATGGATTGTATTTCTTAAGATTAGGAAATAATTTCTCAGATTAGAAGAGGAGAAGACTGTTCAAAGATGAAAGGGACATCTTGTTTTAACAGACTGATTTTGTTCTTAGGAAAACAACCTAGCTAAAAATTAACTACACATGAGGAGATATCTGTTTTAAATACTATAGATCTGTTTTTAAATACTATAGATCTGTTTTTAAATACTATAGATCTGTTTCATGATTTTCCCTTAAAGTTGGGAAGATTAATGGATATTTGTAAATAGTATCTTCTGTAGAAATTCAGATCCCCTTTGTCTGTCCTAAACTGGTAGATAATATGACAAGGCAAATTTTAAGGAAGCAGAGTCTGATTAACTGAGAGGAAAACTAACAAATATTGCAAATATTCTGAAGGGATATCTCTGGTTTTGGTCAACTGCAATCCATAATTTAAGGATAGGATAAAGAAAAGAAGATTAATGTTGAATAACATCCTGTTGCCATTAGCAAAGGCTGAATTCTTCAGTATCCTAAACTAAGTAGAAATCTAATAGAAGTTCAGCAGCTACCCAGCAAATATTATCTTTGGATTCATCCAAAGCTTTTTTTGTTTAGAAGGAAAAAGCCCTCTTCATGGACATGATGAGAGACAGCAATGACTGAGGAATTCAGGAACTTTCTTAAAATGTTCCTTGTATCCTATTTTCATTCTGAACTTATGTAGGCAGTTTTTCTTTGGAAATGAGTAAAAACTTTATTTACATACAACAGATAACCAGTTTCTTTGGATGAGTCCAGTAACCATAAACATACCTCCTTGTCTTCTTTAAAATCCTGAGAAGCATGCCTACCCAAGATCTTGCTTTTTTTTCCCCAAAAATATGAAATATGAAATGCTCTAAATGACTGTGAAGCTATTAATGTTACAATAATGTCTATTACTGTTTTAAATTTTTATTTATGTTGACTTGTATGCTCTGGGCAACTCTAAATTTGACTCTTTGCTTCATTTTAATATATGGCTAATTTACTACTCCTAAAAGAAACATAAGGCATAAGGGGATATTTTTTCCCCCCTCGTCTTTCTTTTTCACTGCCCTTTACAATGGACTTGAGTCATGTTGGATGGAAACTTCTCCATTGTATGTGGTTCCGTGGTTGAAACAATTTTGTGCTTAGTTTCAAGTGGCTGTAATATAAATAGAAGCACACCACTTTTTTATGTGGGATGGTGTATTTTTATAACTTAAAGCATGATGATATATTTGAAGAACAAATTAGTCATTCTGCCTCAAGAACTAGTCTGTCTGAGGTATGCCACAAAATTGTTTTTGAATTGTTTACCTGGTGTGGAGCCTACTGAGAGTAAAAATAGATTCTTGATTTAGGCCTGGTAATTCCTGTATTACAGTTTGGCTTATTCTGTTGCTTAACTGATTGCCATGGAGCTGTGCTGGTACAGAGCAGCAATACAGTCCCTGATAGATTATGTCAGAATGTATTGTCATGGTCTATTCCTTCAGTATATTAAAAGAAGTATATGAAAGTTGCAGCTGATGATGACCCGCTGCCTAGCTATGAAGACATAAAAGATGCTATTTAGCATTTATGGAGCACTTTTCAAAGAATCATAGAACTGTAGAATGTTTGGTGTTAAAACAGACCTTTTAAAGATCATCTAGTATGACCCCTCCTGCCACGGGCAGGGACACCTTCCACTAAACAAGATTGCTCAAAGCCCCATCCAACCTGACATTGAACACTTCTAGTGATGGGGCACCCACAACTTCTCGGGGCAACCTGTTCTAGTGTCTCACTACCCTCAGCATAAAGATTTTTTTCCTTATATCCAACCTAAATCTACCCTCTTTCAGCCTAAAACCATTACCCATTGTCCTGTCACTACAGGCCTTGGTAAAAAGTCGTTCTCCATCTTTCTTATAAGCCCCCTTTAAGTATTGAAAGGCCACTATTGAAAGTCTCCCTGGAGCCTTCTCTTCTCCAGGCTGAACAACCCAACTCTCTCAGCCTTTCTTCATAGGAGAGATGTTCCAACCCTTTGATCACTTCTGTGGCCTCCTCTGGACCTGCTCTAACAGCTCCATGTGTGTCTTGTACTGGGGACCCCAGAAATGCATGCAGTATTCCAGGTAAGGTCTCAAGAGAGCTGAGTAGAGCGGTAGAATCACCCCTCTCGTACCTGCTGGCCACACTTCTTTTGATGCAGCCCAGGATACAGTTGGCTTTCTGGGATGCGAGCACACATTGCTGGCTCATAACCTCTTTTTCATCCACTAGTATCCCCAAGTCCTCTCTGCAGCGCTGCTCTCCATCAATTCATTACCCAGTCTGTACTGATACTGGGGGACTGCAGTGACCCAAGTGCAGGACACTGCAATCCAGGTCCCTCTGGATGGCATTGTTTCCCTCTGCCTTCCTGACTGCACCACTCAGCTTGGTGTTATCCACAAACTTGCTGAGGCTGTGCTCACTGCCACTAGGTATGTCATTAATGAAGATATTAAATAGTACTGGTCTCAGTGCAGACCCTTTAGGGACACTACTTGTTACATTGACTGTAACTCTGGACGCGGCCATCTGGACAATTCTTTATCCATCTAATATTCCACCCATCAAATCCATATCTCTCCAATTTAGAGGCAAAACTTGTATGTTCTTAGACTTTTACAAAAATACCACACTCTCAGAAGTTATTTAAAGGATCAATAAAATAAACTTAACATTTTGCAAGCATGGAAGTGGAAACACAAAGATGATTTCCTAAGCCTGAAAGGTAGCAAGGCCAGGGGCAGAATTCTGCATCCCCACACTTTAACTATCGTGCCATGGAAGATAAAATAAGTGAAATGCATCCATTTGCAACCTTTGACACAAGTTTTCTAGTATGCTAAACATATTTCAAGAGTTTCCTAGATTTGAAAGGTATTTTTGTGAATTGCAGCACATAAAAGAAGATTATAGTGTAATTCATTTCTCACAAGAACAGTAAGAACAATTGTCTTAGCGTTCTTTCTAACATCATCAGGGCAAAGATTGTCTATGACAGCACTGCTTATTATTTCCATGATATTTTATCCAGATGTAACTAAAAGGAAACAATACAAAGCCTAGTAATCCACTGAATCCACAGTTACCGGTTTACTGGTAGAACCACACCAATACTTGGAATACTCGGTTATACCTGGAGATAATCTCATTTAAATATGAAAACCCTATAAAACACGTTGATAAGTTCTTGAATTCTTATATTTCAGGGTTTGTCTGCATAGTTTTCCAGCCAAATTTTTTGAGGAAAGTTTTGAGCTTAAAATTATAGAGTAAGATTCTCTGTTTTACAAACAAAAGTTTCCTACCTGAGGCTGCTGAGTGGCAGTGGGTCTCTGAGGAGATGGTATAGGAGTTTTGGACAACATTTGGTTCATTTTGCTTACGACTAGTTCGGTTATATGTTGCCTGTCTTCAGTCTGATGCTCACCGATCAGAGGCATTGCACAATCCATGACCTGTAAAATAAAACAATACATCAGCTATTGATATGGCCCCAAAGTAAACTTATTCCACATCCGTGTAGAATGTCAGGTTTACTTAATTGTTTTGAACAAAAGTCAAACAAGATCTGTAGAAATGGTATATGCTATATCAGAAAAAAAAAAAAAAGCCCAAGTGAAGGATATGGGTCAGCAGAGCAAGAGAACAATAATTTTACAATGTCATCCCTTTCTGATCTTCAAGCTGTATGCAGGTTCAGTATGATACTTGGGCATCCACTCTCTGGGGAACGTGACTCCTGCGGGAAGCACACAGCAGATAAGGGAAATGAGGTTTCTTGGGCTATTCAGTGGCCTGCTGAAAATCTGAAGTAATTGTCTGCACTTCTGTCTAAGCTACGTTTCTGAAGATTTTCTCATGTGTTTTTGTGGCTCATACCACGTTCATCAGCTGAATCAGAACATCGAAATGCAAACTAAAACGTCTGCTTTCTAGCTATTTGTTGGATTTCTGCTATGGAAGGCTGGATCCTTATTGATTAATGAAAAATTTTAAATAAGACCTTGTTATTATTGATATGCTTTCTTGAAAAGTAGTGTGGCTGCAATGCAGCTGATGGCAAAAAAGAAGTAAGAATTTCTACAAAGAAAGCAGGATATCAGAGAGGTAAATAAAAATGTGCACATTTCCATTCTAAATGTGGCATGTTAACAGTGTTCAGCACTTATTTATTTCAGCTATTCAGATGAATAAAACTGATACTAAATTCAGTCACTTCAGTGGGTTATAAGCATTTGTTATTTCTGCAGAATATCTGTTATTTCTACAGTGTATCTACTTTTGGCGCATCTGTGTTTGTTTCAGAGGAAATAAAAGCATAACACAATAATCCCAACTGTTATTCACAATGGCGCTGGACATTCTTATTTCAACAATAAAAGGACTTAATTCACTTTTGAAAAACTGCAATCCTTTTCCAATATGCATCGAGGCTATTCAGAAAAAGGTGCAGGCATGTCACCTGCAGCCCTGCGTTCTGGTGTTTCTCATAGGTATGGCTCACAAGTGACTGAGGCCTACAATACAAACAACGGTATTAATAATTAATAAGAGGCTGTCAGGGATAAAGCAGTTAGACTACATTAGCAGTAATATACTGTACGGATGTCATTATATCCGACCCAGCTAGATTCGTTGTACAAACTGAGGTGTATCCATCGAACTTGCAGTCCGTGAAAAGCTGTCCAGCTGCCAAATCTCACACAAGATTTCTCACTAGTGTAGGCAAATCATGCCTTAGACACAGTAATAAGCTGTGCTGGTAAGAGAGAAGGTGGTGGTGGGTGAAGAAGGAAAGAAACATTAGTAAGGGATCCTCATGGCGTTTGCACAACTGCAGAAGGATCAGCGAGTTTTACGGGTGTGTTTTAGTTCTAGAAGTGCACCTTCCTGTATCCCTTTGGCTTCTGAGGTTCCTTGCACGTAAATGGGACAAGACTGAAAAGGTTCAACAGAGTCGAAAGAGTGCTGGAGGACTCTTGCTGCCACAGGAAACTAAGTGCTAATGGCCAGAGAAACACCTTAAACTGCCCTCACTCCTATCCAATCTCTAGCAGAAGGACTAGAAAGAGAGCTCTGCTATTGGGAGGAAGCGCTATTTTGGCTAGAGAGGCCAATTCCCATCTCTTGAGGTGGGCATTGCGCTGTAGGTTGTTGCCTTGAGCTATTTTTGTTAGTTACCCAGCTTGTGTAGTTGAAGGGAAGATACTGAAATTTTGTGATAAGACCCGATTCTGCAAATATTTACAAGGTGGAAGAATTTTGTTATCTGTACGGGTGACAAAGGGATCTGACTGATGAGCATAAAGCTAGTGCATCTGCATTGTATGGATCCTTCCTGAGATGGAAGGGATATAGTGGGGAAAACAAAACTCTTCTCAATCCATCAATCTACACTGAACACTTTATCTCTTTTACAGACAAAGAGCACAGTTTTACCTTCCTTCTTTTAGATATTCAAGCGCTTCTAGGAATTATACACACAAATTGGGTATTTAAAAAGACATCTGGATTTAAAAGAACATGCGTGTTGACTCTAACACTGGAATGTAATCTTTCATCTTGCACAGGAGTTGGGCATGAGCTGCATTGTAAATAATATTATCTAAACTTGCGGATTTTCAAAATATGGTAAGTGCTATAGAAGTTCTTACTGAGGCTGACAAAGACTACTTTGTTCTAATAATGAGATTAGTTTGAAGCACAAGTGCATTTGCATTATTCTTCTGTTTGTTCATTTACAAGAGACACTGGCATTGTGTAGTTGCAACCAAAATGTTGGCAACACTTCTGTGATTTTCAGATCTAGGATGTCTCCTCTAAGCTCCCTCACAGCTAAAAGGCTTTAAAATAACCTCAAAGTAAACAATGAAATAATAACTGAAGTCCAGAGCAAATGTTTCCTAAGAAATCAATGAATGTTTTTGCACTGTTGGGCCACATCAACAAGTACTGCAGAAATGCTTAATAATTACACAGAAAGATTCTATAAAATTTACTGGATTTTTTAATAAACTTATTTTTAAGTGGAACAAACCAATGCTTTTAATTAACTGAGAGAAAAGTATTGAGCCAATGAGAGTTGATATTTCTGAATGGGTGAAATGTANTGAGAGAAAAGTATTGAGCCAATGAGAGTTGACATTTCTGAATGGGTGAAATGTAGTCTTGCTGGTTGTGCGGCTCTTGAAATACAAAATTTTTGTGGATCTACTTTAGTATTAATTTCTGCTGAGTTACTGGTATTTCTTAAAATTGTTGGAACGCTTATAAGATCCACTTTGTTTTATCGTGAGCTTTTTCTTGCAAGAGTAATATGCATAATGCCTGGATGGAGGAGGCAACTGTTGGCCAGGACTTGAAAGTGTTAATAATGACTGAATGTTAGAAGGTCTTGATGTCAGTGTGAAAGACATTGGATGTTTGGTTGTCCACTGCAAATCATCTGATTTTCAGAGAGGGAGTTATGTCTGTGAGCTAAAAATCTGCCCCCCCTTGAAGGCAGGCATTAATGACAGTTATTATTGAAAAGACTGCCCCTGTCACTATCAGGTGTGTATTAACCCCCCTCTTGCCCAAAAACGGAAGCAACAGTTATATGTTTCACAAGTGTGCAAAGAAAATCTGACTTTGTTTACCATCCACTTACATTAAAAAAATTATCTGGAATGACAGTGAAAGAAATTGCCTAAAATAAGAACCTGCCAAAGGATTAGACAGGATTAAGATCTGGAATAATGCGTTCTGACTCAATTTCTATTTTTAAATACTTCTATAACTGCAAGTTTACATATAAACTTTCTTTAGGAGATATTGCCATGCTGTTTACCAGAACCTGTGGGAAAAGTGTAGTTTTATGACTAAGGATAAAAAAAGAAGCCTTCAGGTGTTGCTCAAAACTCCACATCAGTCTTTTCAAGCATAGCTGCCCTATTCACATACTGAGGCAAATTCAAACACGTATGACATTAAACCCCATAGTCCTTTGCCCTTGACAACTTCTTGTCACTTGGACAGGTTTTCATGTTGCTAGAAACCCTTTTGTTTGCTGCCATACTTGAACCAATATTGTTGGCCAAAGATATGCTGAACCTAACACTGAAGAAGTACTGAGTCAGATGCCAAGTCTTCAATGATGATAAGCTATAATGTGTTCTGGTGCTTTCCTGAAGTACAAAGATAGTACCAAAGTTGTAAAAAGAGAAAGCAAGGCATCAGATTATCAGTAAAACTTACTGATCCCCAAATGAAATGACACTAAATAGCTGAGTGAGTAAAAGATTTCCAACTGCTTAAAAGCAGTTCAATTGCAGGGCGCTGTTCGTTTAATAACTGATTGGAGTTGAGAGGCAATGCGGGTGGGCAGAAGTCATAGGTGGCAGGAGGCTGAAGGGGCTCTTACCACTGGCATTGCTGGGAGGGAACGGCTAGAGTGTCCAGAGCACAACACCGACACCCAGCCTTGCAGGGGGCTGCTAAGGACAGCCTTACCTTCCCTCTCTCTCACTGCTGCTGTCACTCTCAAGGACAGACGTTAACTACTAAGAGACCACTTCTACTATTCCTTGGCAAAGAAGCTAAGATCAAGGTGGATACTTTACAGGGTGGGTTTTATTGTCTTTTTTTTTTCTTTAAGAGAATGCAGTCCACTTTCCTTCCTAGTAAAATGATTAACGACAGTTATCAGAAATCAGTTATGTTTTATATAAATGTATCTTAAGAATTAAAAATATCTTGGGTAACACTAAAAGTTTTTAAAACCTGTGAATGACTAACAGGAATGTCATGCTGGCACTTCCCCTACTTTAGTGGATTTGACAAAGTTTAAACACACAAAGCGTCCTGTTTATAAATAGTCTATTTACAGCCTGTACTAGTTTTAAAATATCATTTAAACATAGCCAGTTTTTTTTTTCAGTACCTAGTTCAGCTATTTAAAATATTGGAGTTTCCCACTAAGAGGATTTCATAGAAAAAAGACATCTGTAATTCATGAAGTCAAATATGTTACTTTTGCAGATGCCAGTAAAAACATGGCTCACTATGAATTACGGTCACTTAATTCATATTGCTTCTATCTTTAATTTATATGCATTTCAGTAACCAATTCTACAGGATGAATTTCTCTTATCATCCAGAAACCATATTCTGAAATGCACTTAACACATCTTTATATTAAACTATAAGAGACTGAGTGTACCTATTAGCAGTAGTAACAGAAAGTACTGTTTCTGCAGCAGCACATTTAAGTCAACAAAATACTGTGATAAAACAAAACACTGACCTTTCAGTGAATCAGTCTGTGCCCTCCGCTGCTAGTGTGGATAAGGCAAATATTTGAAATGTGGGCTGCAAGACTGAGACTGGCAAGGAAGAGAAGAGAAATGCTGTTTAACTCCGATGAATATGAAAGGAATTGGGATGGGATTAATAAAGGAGCCAGTGCAATTATAAGGTATCAGTAATTGCAAAGGGATCATCATGTTTAGAGGAGACACTGCTCTGACTGCCACTGTCCAGACACAGTTCTCCATGACATAGTATGTTTACCACCAAAGGATGAAGAAAGAGCTCTTGCTTAGAGCTTTATGAAGACCCAGCCCAAATGGAGCTGGGAAAGACAGAGTTGTGGAGGTTAAAGGAAGGGCAAGGGTAAAGAACTCTGCTGATACAGTGGAAGGAAAAGGTGTTGGTCAGGATGCTGAAATGCAAGAGGAATATGAAGGAACAGATAGAGGGCTTGCAAGTCAGAAGTGCCCAAGGAGTCTGCCAGAATAATGATCTATGGATTTCATATGGAAAAAGACCTATGAATTACAGGAGAAGATATGATAATTGGTAAGTGCAGAGGGAGGAAGAATTAATTTCATTGTGAATCAGGGTAATTTTGAAGGTCCATGCTCAAGAGTGTGAGGACTGAAAAAAAACATTTACTTTGGTCTGTGAATAAGAGAAGCTGGATTGTGTTGTTGCCGTTATGAATGTGTTATTCTTCAGTGTTGTTTTTGTGGGACCTGGACGTCTCTACTTGTGGTGAAAATTTTGACTGTAAAGGCAGAGGCTGATACAGATTTTAATTTCAGAGTTCTAAGTATGGGAAAAGTAACTGAGATTAAGAAAAACTAATAGTTTGAGGAGGTCACTTAAGACTGAATGGGATGTAAGGAGAGATGGTGTGATTTCTGAGAAGTAAGGGAGTGACTGGGTATGAAGTAATCACAGGGCTTTCCCTGAGGTCTCTATAGCAGATGCAGGAATAATTTGTAATTGGAAATGTAACCACACCTGAGAAGTCGGTAGGGGATAGTACAGCAGAAAATCACTGGTGACTGCTAGGAAATTTTTACAGTCCCTCCTGTAGTGGGTGAATAACAACATTTGCAGAAAAAGTAAGAACAGCTGGGAAAGTGAATCAAGCGTTCCTAGATGAAGGATCCGGTGCCTACAGACAAATTTATATGGTCTGGTTTTAATCTGGAATGAAAACAAACCCTGCAAATGATTTCTATGTCCAATCCAAATCAACGGATGAAGCTGAATTTGTGGATGAAGCTGAATTTGTATGTTGCAAACTCATGCAAATGAAGCAGATTGCAAAAAAGTGTAAAAATATATAGAAAATGCAGTTAATATTTATCTGAGAAAAATTCAAGCACTTTGAAGAGAATATGTGCAAGAAATTAGTTTAATCTATAAAATAACAACTAATTTAACATCACAATGAATTTTACCTGTATTTTCACCCCCTATTAATAAAGTATGGTTTATTATGAAGAAAACATTAAGACAGTCACAAGAAGTGCTATTGTTGCTAATTAAAAAAGTTACAGTTATTTTGACAATAGATACAGTAAACAAATATTATGTGAAAAAAACATTAGTGAATAATTATTCTTCAGAGGGAAACCAAAATATTAATGTTATTCACGCAGGTCAATAATTATTGCTTCATTCAAATGAAAACTAGTGTCCTAGCAAAACAAATTTGTCCCCTTCACTAACTCTGTTGCTAGACACACTTCATTTACTTTTCTGTCTAAAAGAACAGCTGATGTCATTATTTCTGGAATGGCGTCTGGAAAATTTCAGTGGATTAAATCTGTTACTTCCAAAATATAAAAAAGGGCCCAGAAGAGTTCATTGAATAAACTGAATTTTTTCTATCACATGAAGCCCACATATGAAGAAATATACTAATGAATTCAGCACTACTGCATCAGAAATTTGGAAAAATCTTAATTTAAAAGGGTGTTTTTTCTAGAATTATATCTTCTTAACCACTTCTTATTAAGTTATATTAAGTCCTATGATGAATAATTAAGTTATATTAAGTCTTATTTGGAAATGTAGGAATGCTCCTTGTTTTGGAAATATGAAACTTCACAGACAGATGTGGTCTTAATTATAACTTAGTTGTATCACCAAAGGAGTAATTTTAGACTCCTAAATATTCAAAACTTCTTANGTTATATTAAGTCTTATTTGGAAATGTAGGAATGCTCCTTGTTTTGGAAATATGAAACTTCACAGAGAGATGTGGTCTTAATTATAACTTAGTTGTATCACCAAAGGAGTCATTTTAGACTCCTAAATATTCAAAACTTCTTATAACACCAGATCATAAATTATGAGGGACTTCTGACTTTATCAACTATTACAGCTGGATTTAATTCCCTCACTACCCTGAATAGAGGATATTCTTTAATGGATGGAAAGCCACTTAAGTATGTAAAAAAATAACAGCCATTATTATTTGCCACTCCTGCACATATTTATATCATATGTCATGTTTCATGTTTTATATCATATGTTATGTTTCTAGAGAGTTTTAAAAAATCCGCTTNTTCTTTAATGGATGGAAAGCCACTTAAGTATGTAAAAAAATAACGGCCATTATTATTTGCCACTCCTGCACATATTTATATGCCAAAGTTATGTTTCTAGAGAGTTTTAAAAAATCCGATTATAGGAGACTTGTATCTACAAAATTGGCAGACATGGTAAGAAACATCTCTCTTTTTTCTTTTAGGATAGGGTCTGAGCATGTTTGAAGTTAGCCATGCTTTGAGCAGAAAGCTGGACTAAGTGACCTCCAATCTAAATATGTCTATGACTTGTGATACACCATTTACAAGGATATTACCAAATATTTCTAACAGAATATATTTTCATGTCGTTGTTCAGTCTTTGGTGCTGAATTTTGGAAATGTATATGATTAAGATAGAAGAATAAGTCAGCTTAGCGTCTGAGCACTTAGGACTACAGCACCAGAGGCTTGTGCTCATTAAACTTGTGCCACAGTCAGTGACATAGCTCTGTCTGAATTGTACATTGAATAGTATAGCTAGCATTTCCTAGAAAGCACAACTCAGTAAAATTGTGCACAAGTACTGCATGAGGTACAGGTTTCTTCTGCCTTTGTTCCCTTCTGATGTATTCCTTCCTGTACTGTAGTCAGTATTATTCAGGACACTGAATGTGGGAATACAGAAGTCTGTAAACGACAGCATACTTAGTGCTGGTGCTGTGTAACTCCACCTTAGACAGTATATACATGTTCTGGAGTTGGTGGTATATTTCCTAGTAGTTTGATAGACTACAGCACCTTCAGAAATGGTATCTATTACACCAAGACTTAAAAAAAAAATATCAAATNATATCAAAATGTGTTTCTTAATGTCTTATATTGGCTTACAGTGGCTGAAAATACTCTATGAAATCCAAATGGTTTGCATCTTTCCAGGTTGTAAACC
The DNA here is from genome assembly GCA_003993805.1 of Himantopus leucocephalus. NCBI lineage: Eukaryota > Metazoa > Chordata > Aves > Charadriiformes > Recurvirostridae > Himantopus > Himantopus leucocephalus. The sequence continues at coordinate 5,435,785 of RSEF01000012.1, read as the reverse complement.
ACTTGGAAGCTAATTTTAATATAGCTTAGGGTAAAAACAAGCAAGTAGAAATAAGACACCTGCAGCAGCCACCCACCCATTCAATTTTGAGCAAAATTTGGGAGACTGCCTGTGAAGCCACTTTAAAGGATTCTGTTATATTTGTTTTCTTTTACTGCATTCATCATCATGATATGAGCTTTTGTTTAGTTTCCCAGAGGTTTGGTTTTCCAAGAATGAATCATATTCAGTGGAGTCAGAAACATGAACAATGCTCAAGTATCTGTTCCTTCTAGTACTAAAACTACAGGAGTATTAATTTAAAAAGAGAAAGATTAAAAGTCCTTCTTCTGTTTAAGACATTAATGTTTAATGGACCTCAATTTGATGTCTTATTAGCAAGAGTTGGCGAATTAAAAAGCTGTATCTTGCAATCATGTGTTAATAAAATTCTTGTTTCTACAGCTTGTTTCTGGCAGGATGATGCTGGGCAGCTGAGTATTCCAACTGAGGTGAAAAGAACAGACACTAAATGAATAGCTAAGATCGTTAGACAGAACAATACCTTGACCTTCCTTGTGATCAACCTGATAACCCTTCCTTTTAGCTAAATGATTCTTTAATTAGTTCATTGCCCTCGTAGGGGTTTGGAGATAGTTCTTTGGAGTATAGCAGTAAAAGACAAGAAGAACCGCAAGGTTCTTCTAGAGAAGGTCATTTCTTCCAGGGAACAACCTTTAGAAAACCACATTCTTTTAAAAGTCAAAGTTACCTCTTACAGCCCCCATCCAAGAAAACTGTAAAGAGCTTGTAGCTTCACAGAAGAACAGAGGTTGTATTGTGTTTGAATAATATTATGACTTCAATATTTTGTCCTTCCTGTCTTCAGACAAATTGGTCTCGATTTTTTTCCTGGGGATGCGTAAGGTATCCTTCAACTGCATAGCAAGAAGGCACAAATGGTCATCCTTCAAAATTGCCCTGGGAGTAGCACTTATAGCAGTGTGGAAAGATGAATGGTACACTGAAAAGCACCCAAAGCACCCAAAGCTATAAAATATGAGAAGCTGTACTTGGACTGCAGTTTCTTGTTTTTTTTATTACATTGAGACCGACTTGGTCAAAGGAAAATGCACATTGCACGAGGGAGACATCCACAAGAAGCTAACAGTAATAAAGATCTGTGTATTTCTCTATTTCATAACAAGGTATAAGTACGCAGAAATTAAGTGTCTAGAACTATACTTAGGTGTCACTAAACATCCTTAATTTTTTTCTTTCATTATAGTTCTCTAATCCTCCCATATTATTCCTGAACAGTCATTACTCTTCTTATACAGCAAGAACACTTTGCATAACTTGAATGGCCATGAGGTTTTAAAGGAAGAGTAAGTTATTTAAAAATTCTCAACCTTTTAGTCAAATATATACAGAAAAGAAACTATTAGAGGAAGTAAAACAGAAAAAAAATGTTTACCCTTCTTGAAGAAGTGGGGCATTATGACTGGATCTAACATTAAGAACCAACACATTCTTACCTGCAATGTAACCGTACCGTACTAGATCATAGATAAAGAATCACTCTATAGTGGTGTTTTTTAAGAAGTACAGCTAGAACATTAGATTCATGAGACACAATGTTGTACTGATTCTCTAATATCAGCCACTGGTACAATTTGTTGCTCCATGGTTTTGGGGAATAAAAGAAAGCAGAATGTTAAACCAAGGAATGACAAAATGACCATCACAAAGCAGTTGAATGGCTATAACACTAAAATAATAAAATTATTGGTATAGGATAAAAAAGGAAAGGAAAGGACAATTTGAAATGAATTAATAACCTTCTAGAAATAGCCATATAAAAAGTCATTTACTTGTTATATCTTTTAGCCTTAGTTTAGAATGGATTTTTCTAAGCATATGAGTTGTTACATGCAATACGTAAACACTGTGGGTATTTTAAAACTATTGCCTTGGATTATGAACGTCCTAAAGCTCTTGTCGAACACCTTCGTCAAAACATATGCTATGCACTAAGCAGTTATTCCTGTAAAATGCTGCTCTCCCACCCTTATTACAAAAAATCCCTCTGAAGTTGATTTCTGTCCAGAATGCTGAGTATACGAAGGATACTTTAGCAGAATTCTACCCTAATTCATATACGTGTGTGCTTTCCTGTTGCTGGTTACACCGGTTGGATGTTCAAACTGAAAAATCAGGAAGAACGTATCTGCGTAGTTTATTTCACACATTAGGAAGTTTGTACGTTTCTTGTCAGATCATATCTGCAGAATTAAAGTGTCAGTAATACTGAGACTTTTAGTTTTGCAGTAGGTGTACCAGTCACCATGAAAACATGAGAGCATAGGTTTCAGCATGGGACTGCAACTGGAGTGTAAACCCAGGATTTATCAACTGACTGTCCTGCTCAGCTACTGGTTCTTGATTGCAGCGTGTAGATGCTAGCTTTAATAACACATTTATTTTCCCATGTTGAAAGGCAAAAATTTTTCCTATACTGGTGCAGACAGTCTTCTACTCTTCATTGTATCATAGAATTATAGTGCAATAACTGTTAAAATTACAGTGTAATAACTGTTGATGTAAGCTGGCTTTTTAGTAGCAAATGATCATAAGTTTTACAGATGTTCCGTTGGATGTGAACTTTGCAAACAATTCTACATTTCAATGCCTTATCCAGATTCTAAATATTCTTGCTGATGAGCATTACCATCTTCCAAACAATTCAGCTGATTCTGTAGAACAGCAAGAATTATCATGCTTCTATCCACTCTCTCTTTTAATTGCAACATCTATTATGTACATTACTTAAAATGCTCTACAAACCCAGTTCCTGATGTATCCTGCAGTTCTCAGAATTCCGTTTGCTTAGAAGTATGACTATCTGGCATGGAAAATGAGGGGACTTGTTCAGCAGCAGGAAGTGACGTACTCTGTTGGTCCATTATAGAATTTGCACTGGCTATTTCATTTTCAAAAAACTGCTCCCCTTCTCCTCCTCCCCACCACACTTCCCAGGCCTGATGCAGGAATTACTTTGTGCACCAGACTTCAGTGAAAGCTGGTGATGCTTGCTGGCTTTGCTCAAAAATTTGAGAAATTGTGCAGTATCAAAAATGTCGAAACAACTGAGTTCAGTGAATGAGAGTGAAGTGCATTTAGTCTGACAAGAATTTCCTAACTGAGGAATGCAACAGAAGTGTCAATTGTTAAAATAAAGGAGTCATCTCACTTCCACTGGAAGCAGGAAAGGTCCAACTACGTTTGTACAGAAAGAGCAGGATGAAAAGAAAGTAAGGAATAAAAGAGATCGGTAGGAGAGACTAAGTAGCGTGGGTTGATGCCAATCATTTCTCAGACTAGCTTTATCTCCAGTATATAAGAAACAACATTGTTTTATGTCTGAAACCTCTAGTTTTTACAAGGATATACTTGTTAAATGCAACCCTACTCTAGTTCTGGATCTTTTTGCATGCAATCATTCAGTTTTTAACTACTGTCTTATGAGGTAAGATAACCAAGATCTTATGTCTTAAAATAATCTACATTTAGATGCTAGTTTAAATTTTGGGGTAACAATTTATTGGATTAAAGCCAGCCAAATCAGCATGAACTATCTCAGATGTAATGAATTTAGGTAGATGGGTGCATGTGGAAATTGCCGAGACCCTTCCCCCGAGAAATTTAGGGGCTATGGAAGCTGCAGAGTATCCTACAAAGCTTTAAATGGCATACAGGAGGCTGCCAAAGCCCCATTGCTGGAGAGGAGCTTACTTGTGAGCAGAAATCGGTAACTTCCCACTAAGCAGAAGTGTCCAAGATACACCCGTGGCTACAGCCAAGCTGTGAAGTAGCACATATGACAAATCTTACGTTCAGGAATGTCCTCTATATTGTATCACCAGAAGACAGAGTAGTCTGTTTTCAGAAAGAGGAAAACACTTTTTTTTCACTCTTTCAAATCTCAGCCAGATTTCACTGAGCAAAGCATTACAGATTTAACAGGAACCTCAGGGTGCAGTGGAGGGGAAAGACTGAACGATATGAAGAAGCAACAGAAGAGGTTTAGTATGGCATCCTAAATTTTATGTTACCGTGAGTTTTGATACAATAAGACACAGTAAGTTCTGATTTGGCCACAGAGACTAAGGAAACAGGACTTCTTGACATCTTCCTCAGCATCTCAGGAGGTAGTGATTAATTCTGTTTGTTTTGCTGAAGGTTTACCGCTGCAAGCTGCTCAGTCCTTTAAAGTCTATTGATTGATTTGGGAATTATTAGCAATTGCAATAGTGATGAATAAATTTGTGAAAAGTGAAGAGAATACATAGAGCTGTTTAACACCGTGACAAAACGAAGATTTTTACTTCTGCAAAGCTATTCTGTTCTAAATGGATACAAATAACTAGAGAGGGTCAAGCCATAATCTCCAGATTACTCTCTCAGTTCAGAAAAATTACTCTTACTTTTGCTTTAGCAAATATCAACCTCTTTTGGAGTGGGGAAGATTCTGAAGATCCTTGCCTATCTCCTGAATAAAATTCTAAGAACATGGAAGATGCTCAAGAAATCCTGAATTGTGTGATAGGCAAGTGATGATATCTCGTTTTATGGCTAGTCGAAGTTATGTTTATCCATAACAAACTTAAGGTAAATGAGAAACTTAAACCTTCCAAAATTATCTATGGCAGAAACTTTTGATTCATGAGGAATCAGATCTTAAAGGTAACATTTAGGCTAGAAAAAAGTAAAGTTGTTTCCACTTCATTCTTAATTTCCCTTTCCATGTAAAGGTATAATTTTGTTGGGGTTCCCTCGGGATAGTGCTATCTATAAACCTTCCAGGAAAAACTGGTCAGCCTGCTCAGGAAAGAAATCATAAGGGTTGGGAAAATGTGACATCCACATTTGGTTTTGTTTTGTAGTTTGTGTACATTTCCTCAAACACTAAAAGACATTACCATATATATGGTTACATTTTCCAGCAAGTGTTACCACTAACTTGGACATGTGGCTTTGTATTATGATTTAAACATTGCTCAAAAATACACAGCCTTTCCTGCAACACAAATAAGCCAGTGCCTATCACAAATGTTCTTTACTTGGGTGTCTGTAATATAGAAAAGCATATATTGAAAAGAGTGGAATTGCTTACCTCAAAAATATAATCTTTTCCATCCTTTCCATGTACAGCTTTAACAGCACAGATGTCCAAACCACCAAATATTTCAGAACAGGTGTCAACCCAAAGCTTGTACCTGTTTCATAAAAATAATTTTTTTTCTGTGAGTATCTCATCAGGCTCTTGTTCTTCTACATGCTTAACCTAATAATGTATTTTATATAATGTTTGCTCTAAATTCAGAATTTTCACTATCTTGTCAGTTTTACTGAATTTGTATTTCCCAGAATAGTAGCTTAGAGATAATGGCCCAATTACTCTACTTTTCCCAGTAGAATCCAGAAAAGCTGTGGCTCTGTATCCTGGCCTAGTGTTATGCTGGATTCTGTCCCAGTTTTTACTGGTCCAAACATGTGTCTGCTCTAAACTGTGAGTAACCTGAAGATAAGACACAAGAGCGCTTAGCTGTATCCCATCCTGCATTTCCAGGGCCATTACGCTCACACAGGTTGCTAGTTGTGGCTGTACTTTATGTGAGAACTCCACAGAAGGGGGATTTATCACCTTACCCGTTTTGGTGGCTTCGGTGATGCCAAGGGGTTTTACAAAGTAGGGAACAGGGCTTCTGTTTTCCTGTGAAATTCAAACTTGTGCATCTGTGCACAGATTCAAGTGTGACAATCCTCTTGCTTATTATGCTTGGTAGTGTACTTAATTATGGACGGGTTTTAGTCTTTCATCAGAAAAAACTAGAGTGAGAGTCTCCGTCTTAAATTACAGCTGCAACTGTACTCCAAAGTAGCAATGATAGCTTTGTATGTACATCACTGAACAAGGCAAAAGAAAAATCAAGACAGAACAACCCTTAAGATGATATAAGAGAAACAGACGTACCACACTATGTAAGAGTTACATAGCATGTGCAGACAAGGATAGTATTCTTCATGTAGGGTTATAGACAACCACAGTAAAATTCAACAGAAATGTAAAGAATCCTGAGGAATTCTACAACTCCTGAAAACAGCCAGTGTTTCCTACAGTACCNCACAGTACTGAACACCAGAACTCCTCCATTTCATTTCTAACCTCATGGTAAGAAATAGGGGCTAAAGAATGGCCAGTTTAGCCGTTCTACATGCAGTAATATGATTCATTTTTCTTGCATGAAGAGCTTTATCCATCCTATGAATAGAGAGATTATCTGACTAACAAGGGGATGAAGTGGGACTTACTAGAAATAGAGTGAGGCGATTCCTGTGATCAAGTCCAGAGCTGTTAGTGACATAACAGGGAGCCATAATACTTTGCTGAGAGCGTTCTGAGGTGATGTAAGCTGCGCGTTTGCTCAATGGCAGAGATTGACTCACAGGACACAAAACAGCATTGAGAACTTTCATTAACTAATAGCACAGCTCTGCATGGGCACCAGTAGGTGATGATATGATCTTGAAAGGTTATATGGGCAGATATCACAGTTCCCCCAATTGAAGGACATATCTTGCTTAAAAAAAACACCAGTTTTAAAGCAGCCATTTATCATAATCTTTTTTCTTTTCCATGGGCTAGCATTCGAGTATAAATGAGAGCTTATTTCCTTTTACAGACCCTCTCCTGCTCTCTCCTCATCCAGCCTTTGAGCCATGCTGATACATTTGCCACATCATAGTATTTTCCATTGCAAAAAAATTGATGTAATAAACATAGCATTTGACTTCATTGTAGGATCAAAGGAAACTCGTTGCTGGGCTGAGCGTTTTATTCATATATAAATATCTTCAGTAATAGCATCCCTTCCAAGTAAACTTATTAGGTCACACTCTTTATATTTTCTAATATCAAGTCTGTTCCAGGGGAAAAGTTTTTCTTTTAAGCAGAATACAAAGAAATTGATACAACTGTTTGAAAAAATCCTGA
>RSEF01000012.1:5392362-5428649 GCA_003993805.1 Himantopus leucocephalus | reverse complement strand
CCCCTGAAGTGATCACAGCTCTCTTTTAGAGCTGGATTTTGGTTCCTCCTCCAGTTTTCACTCTTTGCTAGTTTACTAATATAATCTAAACAGTTTAGGTCAAGGCTTGAGTATACCATCTTTTACTTATTTCTAAGAAAAAAAAAATCATATAAAGTTTTTTTTTCTCCTCAGACCTTAGGACTGCTACGAGGGCTGAGAAGATTACTGTTTTCTGAAACCTAAATGTTGTACTGGGAATAAGCTAAGGGTACAAATTATGAAGTGTTTGCAGTTAGTAAAATAATAGGAACATCTGTAATGTATTAAAAGTGTATTAGGCAGCAGCTATAGTTTTCTCTCCATTTTTCTATTAACCTAATTACAAGGGTCAGTAGCAATTGTGGGGGAATGTTGGCTTTTCTATGGGACCCTCGTAAAGTTAGCTGAATTTTAGAGCATAAAGTTCTTGTAAGATGCCATATTCTAGAGAAACTAGTGAAAGGGGAAGGTGCACGTTGAGTGCTGTGTGTAAGGTACCTTTGCCCACTAATAAGGCTATTTTGTGATTTCTGCTTCATTTTTTCAAGTGATATTTATTTATATGTATGTATGTATTTATTTATATGTGTGTACTTACAAATTAAAAATTTTAAGTTCATTATTACTCTACCACATATTCTGCATCAGTGAGATAATACTTCTCACAAATCACAATTCAACTCCATTGCAGACTTCTCAAAGGCATTCATTAGCATGTGCTATTTCAGGTGGTTTTTAGGAAGCAAGATGTGACCAAATCAGAGGAAAAAAAATTGTCCTGAAGACTTTTAGGAAGCAATTAGGTCAAGATCCTCAGCTGCACTGATGTCATCTCAGCACTATGGACTACAGGAGAAAAGATGGTCACTCCACAACGTGAAAGGTCCCCTGTTGAACCTGAAGGAGTCTCATGACCGGATGCTTGGCTGGCGCTACTGATGCTGTAGGGACCAGATGAGGACTGAGAGGAACGCTATGGACGCAGACCTAACTGGTGTAATCTCAGCAGCTTGTGGGCTGGAGCTGTCAATGCTAGGTCTGTCACACAGAAGAACTCCAGAACACCAAGGGTTCCATTAGACCATGGTTAAGGGATGGAAAAGTACCCCACCAGACCATCTGGCACTTCAAACCTTTGATACGATTTCTGTAATTCATATATGATTTTCTCTGCTGAAATATGTAGGTCTCCCACCATTCTTCACGTCCGTTCTGATAATTGCTAAGTGTCTTTCACAGCGTTATTTCCTCCCCTTTTACCGAATACTGAATAACATAGAAAACAACTGCTAACACTTTTAAGTGCTTTACACTTAGGCTTAACATGTTTTCACTTGATTTGGTCTTTGCAAAGAAGGAAGAACTGTTTTAAAATTGGGGAAAAAGGAATTATGATTACTACAAACAATTCATAGTAACTCGAGCTTCCCCCTTTCCAACACCGTTCTGCTTTATTTAGTACCATTTAAAGTACGCAATCCAAATTGGACAGGGACTTGTCATCAGAAAAATCTGTAGAAATGTCTACCTGTAATTCTTGTGTAGGTAGCCTGCTTAGCGGTTTAATTCTATAGCACTGTCCTTCTTTGGTTGATGTGCTCTACTTTTGTTTTATTGACCTTTTGATCAAAGTACAATAAGTTATGGATTCAGAGTATTGCTTTTGGAGAGGAGATTTAGATGCAGTGTTTTTGTATTTCTGGTTTTCTTCATCGTGTGTGAGCCTTTTAAGTCTATTTCCTTGAAGTCAGATGAATTTTGTAATGGTACCAAGTGTAGTTAAGTATGCGTCACAAAGCATTTTGAGGAGCTGTGGTATTTAGAGGGATCCAATGTTGCATTTTGGCTATAATCTCTACTGACAGATGATAAGCACCAGTGTTTTCTGAGTCATGGATCCACTTATACCACAATTTCCCACAGAATATAAAACTGAAGCTCTTAATAACTCTCTTTAAACTACAAAAACAAATGTTCAGCTGGTATTTTTTGTGGTGGCTCTCTAAGTACTCTGTTCCTGTGTCACAGAACAAAACGAGAACCAGCTGTCAAACAATATTCTGCTGATATAATGTATATGTATGCCTCTGAAGAATTTTACAGACATTTGGTAAATCTTCTCCTTTTCATGATGCTTTGTAACAATGGATCAGTATTTCATTTTTTGGTGTGATTTAACTGTACGAAAGAACCTAGAGAAAAAATGATTGCTAGGCTTTTAGCATTTGGATGAACCCATAGTTTCTGAGTAGAAACTTAAAAATAAATAGAAGGTAGGAGGAACAGGCTGTCATTTTAACTTATTTTTGCTGTCCCTTAGGCCAACTGCTTCTTCTATGGAGAAGAAACATTTACGTTTGAAAATGATAAATTTACCGTGGCTGACTCTTCCAAAATTATACCAGAGACTGAACAGCATTTATATTTCAAGTCGAAGCAAAAAATGTAGGGCTCTCTCCTATGAAATGTAGTGGTCCGATTTCTACCGTAAGGAATGAACCATCGAGTTACTAATGTTGCATCTGACAGCTGGTATCTGGCAGTGTGTCATAACCATTAAGAGTTGGGCCTTATCCCGAAGACTCTGCCAATTGGGAGCTGTAAGACAGAGACAAATCAACTCTGTTTATTATAAACAACAGAGGAGGGGAGAGATGGGTAGTGCAAAACAAGAAATCTGCCTGTCAAAGCACCAACAAGAGAGACGAGTCCTATCCCAGCCTTGAAGAGGCAGAAGTAGTTGTATGAAAAGGTCTGAGACAGAGAAAGAACGGTGACTGGAAGCAGAGGGAGAACAAGGCTGTTGAATGCCACCGAGTAGACTAGAAGGGGCAAGGGAGAACCTGGGGCAATAAAAAAGGTTAGACATTAAGGGGTGAGGACTAAGAGACAGAAAAGTAGAAGCGGTCTGGGGAAGTGGTGGGACTGGACCAAGATACGGTTTGGACAGACAGGAGAGAGGTGAGCTCGCGGTGCAGGAGCATGGTCCTATTAGAAAAAGTAGGATGGATGTCTCCAGATACGGGGCTAAAGCCAGAAAAAGTCAGCAGTCTGGAACACCAATGTAAGACAAACAAGCAGAAATGGACTTAGCTTTCCTGGAGAAGCCAGGGGCTAAAAGGTGTATCATTCAGAAGTACTTTATGATTCTTATTGCCTGTAGGGAGAGGTGGAGTAGACCCAACACATGTAACATTTTGTTGGGTGCTTGAATTACAGAGTTTCTGTCCTGCATCACTAAGAGCACCGAAAGTCACCAACAAAGGATTCCAGAAACCTCTCAATCCTCGCAAGCTATTCGAGTGTTCTGCCTTGGTCACTGTGTACCACTCAAATTTCCAACACACTGTTTTTGCAAGATTTACATCGTTCTGGGTTCAAAATAAAGCAGAAGGACTGAGTGTCTATACTGCTGGATGGATCTGACCTATGGGAACAGTATTTCCACCCAGTTGTGTTGTGCTTTCCTGAGGCCCCTCAGATGTACAGTGAGAGGCAGATGGACTATTGAGTTGCTCTTGAAAGGCCTATCTTTGATGTTCTTTCTCAAATACCCCTTCAAGTCACATGTCAGGAGAGGCCAACAGTTACTTACACAGTTTTGATCTTGTGACAGTAATGTCTTAGGGGAGAAGTCAAGAGTATGTGGTCTTCCAATATCAACCTAAGGAGATACATTTTGCCCCTTCCCCCCACCTTGGGTAACAGGTTCTACTTTCTCCTAGAGCTTGTTGAATGTTCCTAAATTACTTGAAACTTAATGCTAACTTTGTCTTTAATATTGTAAAACACTTTACGCAGCTCCGACTTTTGTTTCTCATAGTATTTGTGGTTTCCTAGGAATTCAATCATTTTTACCGATAAAGAATTTGACCGTACCTTTACAAATGTCAACACACAAGAACTCTCTGATCCCTCCAACATAACAGGAGGTCCTAGAGAAATATCTTTGCACGAGTATGTGGGTGTGCCTATGTAAATGCATATGTGTATTTTTATCTATGCTTTGTTTTATTTTTCCTGCCTCAGATCTGTAAGCATGAGGGAACAAATACATAAGATGATCTAACTTGTCTTAAAACCATGAATTAATGTGTATGTCAGATTACACTGCTTGATAATTGAAATAGAGTAAAAATATGCATTAATACAGTTACCATAGCTCAACCACTACATGATAACCTGTTTTGCTGCTCCAGCTTAAAGTTGTCTGTGAAACAGAAACGCCCTTTTTTAGCCTCTCGTATAGTCATGATCTTTAAACAAACACCTGGATTCTAAAACTAGAAGAGATTTTAACCCGTATATGTGAAGGCCATTGCAAGACTAGAATTTTTCTTACATGTGTTATGTTAAAAGGAGAATACCTTGTTCCATTCAAGTATTATGATTCAAGTTTGTGTGAATGAATGCCATCTAAATATCCCTAGGGGGAGAAGAAAATTTGATCCTAAATTGCCAAAAAGATCCAAAGGAATCTGATTTAACAAGTCCTCTATGAAAACAAATCCCCTTCCAACTGCTCCTTTCTTTAAATGAAAAAATAAACAAAGGTTAGCAGGAAATCCACCCTGGCAGTCTCACCTGTTGTCTTATTCTCCTCCTCCCAGTCACAATCAACTTAAAAAGAAGTCTTAATAAATCTAGAAAGTCTAAAATATTCTTTCCAGAGCATATGACAATGGAGGCACGAAGTCACCGCATCAGCTCAGAGACTCACCCAACAGTCTTAATCTTATTGCTGCTTACCAATTTTGAAACAAAAGGATGAAAGTATACAAATTTTTGGCTCACATGTATGCTTTGTAGTTATTGCCTATCTTTTGGATCCTGATGTCATATTTGGAGTCTATGAAGGGTTCAGTAGTGGCGTAGGTCTGAGTAAGTGCTACCACGCTGGCTATGTCCTGAAAGTCGTAGTGGTTGTCTACCTTGATCTGTAGTCATCATACCACAAATAAACAGCATATACAAAAGAAAAAAGAGCAATTAGGAACAAAATGTAGAATTCAGTTGCAAATGGCATTAATGAGAAGCATGCTTTTTGACAGCATCGGTTTATAAAAAAAAGTATTGGATGTTTTCTCTGATTTCTAGATTCTATTAGATTCCTGCATTAAAGTATCTGTTTTTCTTGGCAAAATATTACCTGTTCTTCTGTAGAAAGCAATATGCAGACTGTGGAATTTTATTTTGCTTTTCAATTTTTTTAAGTGGTGTTTGTTAATTTTAGATCTGCAGGCTGTAGAATTTTTCAAGGTGTGATAATATGCAGCACTAATTTATACAGAATTCTTGTTGAGTCTGTAAATTGCTCGTGCAACTGAATGCGTATGGAGCCCACCGTGTACCATTACATCATGTATCTCCCGGGAGGGAGGAGATGAAGGGTCATGATACCCTGACGAGTGCCCATTCACATGGAGCACAGAGGGTTGGCTCAAGACAGCAGAACCAGTTTTTCTCATTTTTCCCACTTCTCTGCAAGCAGTCAGGCTTTCTAGAAGTAGGATTTCCTAATTATGAAACTCTGTGCTAAGATGGTGAATGGTACTAAACCAGCCAACTTCAACATCTTGAAATAGGAGAGAGGTGAAAAAGGGGAGAATATTGATTTAGGGAGAGAGGGAGAAGGAGACTTTAGAGGACAGATGGAGGACAGAGGCATTACTTGTGGACAGGGAGGACACGTGTCTATGGTTGACTTCAAGGAAGCTGGCTGAAGTGGGGAGCAAAAGTGATTCAGAAGAGAAGTCTTAGTCAGGGCTGGTAGGAAATGGGAGAGGGAAACTGGAACTGCAACAATAGACTGTTGTACCCAAAGTACATTTCAGAAAGGTGAGGAAAGGAGGCAGGGATTAGTATTTCTCATGTTATCTAATATTAGGAGAGTCTGCAACTCTTTGCAAGCCCAGCGTCTTATTTGGTTCCACTGTCACATGGTACTTAAAAGGGAACCGGTGGGCCAGAGTGCCAGAGCTGTGGGATGGGACTTGCATATTAAATGGGGTCTGGTGAAGCTAAAAGAAGTCATAAGGCCTAAGTATTTGCTCTCAACTCTCAGATGGAGAGCAATACAGAGTAATTTGCCATTTGAGAGCCACAAAACTAGACACAACGCCTGGTTTCAACTCAGTTTTTGAAAACTTGATAGCATATGAGAGTCTAATTACAACCAATAGCAACACTACTCCTGGCAATGCCTGTAGGGAGGGCGGGGGTACGAGGAGAACCTTCACTTGGACTCTGACAGTGAGCATTTCACTAGAAAAAACCTGCCATTTAGTCTTTAAGGATTTAAAATACTTTATAGCTAAAAAAAAATCTAGACGTATTTCTAGACATCTGATATGCTGAACATTTCTGTGCATTATTTCCCTTTTCTTTAAACAAGGGGTGAATATTGAAAGTACAGTATAAACATTCTAATACTTCACATGTGCAATCCACAGAAACTGCAGTTTAAGTAATTAGTGGTTAATTCTGCTCTCAATTAAATTGGCTGCTGGATTTCCACTGACTCACTAAGTAAGAAATAAAGCAAAACAGTCATAGGCAAAGAACATAACATACAGTACAACTTGCATAATTACTGAATAAAATACAGTTAAATCAGTTTTCTATTTCTGTTGCTAATGGCAAATATTGTGTTCATGGAGCTTTTGGAGATTCAAGTTGGTAAATGTAACTATTCTCTGATGATTTGTTTTAAAGTCTAAAACACTTAAAGCACTGAAGTGTCTTCAGTGAGAGAAAGTGGTTAATCTGTAATGACTAGAAATTTTCACTGATATCAATGAAAGTGGGATTTAAGTCATATCCCATTGAACCATCATTGTGAGATAAGTGATATCAAAACAACTGTACTCACCACTGAAACGCAATTACTTTGGAGAAAGAAAGCAGCAGTTATATAGTGGTATGAAACAATCACAGAGAATACATTAAGACAGGAAATGAAGAAAAGTTCAGTATCAAGCTGAAACTAATAAAGAACCAAGGCAAAACCTTCCTAGATTCCCAGGTCCAAAAGGATGGATTGTGCAAACAGACCTTGACTCTTAAATAGTTTCACTGCAGTCAACTAAATTAATAAAAAAGGTTCTGCTTCAAGAAAGCATCTCAGCACGTTTCAAGGAACGTCCTATACAGGACAATGCATAACCTGAAAAGGCATCAGTGTGAAAATACAGGATGCATTTCAATATTTTCCTAACGAGAGGTGCTTTCTTGAATAATATACAAGCAGAGACTGGCAAGCGTAGGGATCTCAGACAGAATTTGGACAATGAAAAGTTAAAAAATCCAGGAAACAAAAGGACATGCATGTTATTCTAGACAAACACCCGGCCTCCTAACATGCAATAAGTAGCATCTGCACCTTTCCCATGCCTGAATGAGCATGTCCGATCTTCACAACAACAGGAAAGGTCGGCATTGTTAGCTAAGGGGAAAACAAAACAGATGGATTAGAGCGCGCAACCTTGAGTTAAATGATTAAGCTACATCATTTATGAAAATTATTTAAACACGACCCTAATGCAGCCAAAGCTGTTCTTGCCATGGGGGTATTCGAACATGTTATTCATCTGTGTAAGACTATGTGTCCTAACGCACTACTGTGTATGTGTTCCGAGTGCTACATTATTCCCCATGCATACAATTGGTGTGCTTCTATCTCAACTTTTTTGTATGTCTTTGTTTTGACTTCACTTTTTAAACTGAATTTCTGCTATTTCCTATTTTCTGGTTTGCTATTGTGTTTTCTGACCCATAAACTCACACTCTCTGAGATTATAATCATTAATGATGTCAAATTAATCACCTTTTTTTCTTTTCCCCTTGATTTCTGTTCTTTAGCAAGGCTGTGAATTCTTTTTGTGACCGCTTATGAAAGCAATGATATCTAATTCACCAAAGAAATTTTCTTTAAAGGCAGATCCTAGCTTCTGTTACAGAATATCCAAGTTCTCTAAGGAAGGCTCCAGCTTCTGCACAGAATGCAAGTAATAATTCAGCCACTGATTAGGAAATCAAATATGCGAAGGCATATGAATATGCTTTATTCAATCAAATGATAATGGTTCTGTCTCTCAGAAGCAATAACCAGTTTTATTTCCATCATTCATCTGAAGACATTTTAGATCTCCCAGTCATGGGTACAGCTGTCGCTTCTTTGTCTTTTTCTTCCACCTAAAATGTACGTATATTGAACCTCTATCAACCAAGCATAAATACAAATACTTAGAAGAACAGGATTATAACTAGAAATAAAAAACTGAACACTGACATGTAATTAAGCTGGGCAGCAGCAGGACAGTAAGTGTTATGGGGTCTGAAACCTTCATTTAGTACCAAATTTTAACAGAGTAAATACAATCAAAGGCAAAGCTGATGCTTTAGAAAATAAACTAAGAATTCATAGAGATTTTATGATAAATTTGTTCTCCAAATACTTAGAAAGGATTGTCAAGAGGTTAAATGGAGTTCACGCTTATCTCACTGCACTTTGCATAACATTGCACAGAAACACACAAACACAAACAGGTATTTACATGGAAAACGTCATAGGATTGTAAATATTGGTGGTAAGATCAAGAGATAAAGAATAGGAAGGTCACTTGGCTTTTGGTAACATCCAAACCTATCTGTAGGGTTATAAAGCTAATTAAAATTCACACATGGTTTTCCTATATTTTAAACATTTATTTTCAATATGATTTATGGATGCCTGCTTTAAAAACACTTTAACTGAAAGGCATCGCTGCATGAGAACAAGTGGGCATTCACTGCAAGGTACATATTCTGTACTACTTACCATCAGATTCCCAATACAAGACATGGTCTCTCTTCTTTTTTTTTTTTAATGGACTTTCTCTGACACTCCTAAAATCCACACCGACGCAATATTGTTTTGTTCTGACTTTTTTTTTAAAAACACATAAAGGACACCTAAGGTAACAAAACCAAGTTGCTTGTTTTTTGGCAGAATCTCAGTTTCTGCTCTGCCTGTTCAGAAGAAAAAGGAGGAATCTTGGGAACTACTCCAGTAACGTACCAGAGTTTTCAAAGCCTGATGAAAGTACAGGGCCCTACAGTTGTCAGCTACCCAACACAGGCCATGGAGCTCCTTCATTGATTTCTGCATCAAACCCAAAGCTATGTCTTTTCAGGAGAAAACCAGATTTGATTGGAAGACTTGCAGTTATGAAAAATTTACTGCAATCCTAGTTAAGTTATTCCATTAGTTAAGTAAAGATGTCATATATATGTATCTTCTGCCAGGACATCCTTGAGATTTGAAATCAAGGATTATGGCCACAGACAAGCAGACCACTCTGAAACCCACCTCTCAGTGCTTTATAGTGCATGCGTAACCGTAGCTGCCACATTTCAGTGCCTGTGTAAAGGCAACTTCTATTTTTTGCAGAATTTCTGGGGATTAACACTGTAGGAATCGATAACTATGAATACTTTGAAAGTCTTTTATTTAACTGCTATTTAGGAACCATTTCAAAAGTTGGTCTTTAAATCCTAAATACATTGAATTGCTTTTTACAGATCTGTTTTAACCCAACCAATTTAAGCGAAAGCACGTAAGCATGGAAAAACTGATTAGTTTCAAAATAGCCAAAAGCACTTGCAAAAGCATTATACAGTAAAGCTCACCTATACTGCCATTTAAAAATAAATTTCTTGCTAAACTGTAGGAATGCAAAGTCCCGTACACTTAACATCCAGTCACTTATTTATTGCTTTCATATTTTAAAACCAGCCACTTTTTTTTTTTAAATTTTTTTGGGGGAGGAGGGGGAACAAATCATTGCCTGACTCAAGATTCATAAGGGCAGCACCACATTTTTCAACCACTGAACCGGAGTTTGTAATGGAAATGCTGGCAGACCTCTAACTATAGCAATACAAATGGCACTCCTGTAATTAAGAGGACCACGTATTTTCCCATGATTCCAAAGCTGTGGAATCCTCTGTGGGCCACAGGAACAAATAAAAAATAATAAAAAAGAAACTCTGCTGTCTCCCTCAGAAAACTGTGCTAACATCATTTAAGGCAATAGAGTTCCTTTTGCTCTGGAGTCCGATACCAAGATTTCATGTGGTGTACCACATCCCAGCATGGACAAAGAGAGGAGGTGGGTGCAGGGGAAAAAGCCGCTGCATACTGCATTTCAAACATCAGACAGGAAAAGACGCAGGCAGCCCAGAAGGCAGACAAATACGAAGTTATCCCAGCGCTTCTCTTGTTTGTATCTATCACTATGACAGGCCCATGAATCCAGGGCTGATGAAGCTGTAGTTATTTTGGGTTTTGAACAGCATTTCCTTTATTCCTGCTCTTACTTCAATTACACCAGTTTTCCCTTTGCACATGGGGGCTAGACATGTGCCATCATGCAGTCACTTCCCTGCCACTAACTAGTTCCAGTTGTGCGTGGTATTGTTCTGTCAAGCAATAACAAAGCCTGAAATTTCTTACTGAAATTAGAGAAAACTCGATTTGAGTCCTCGCCCCACCTCTTCCCAATCTGCTCTTTTATGTTAATTTCTGTCTTAACAGAACTGGCAGTCTCAAGACTTTTCATATGTTTGAGTAAACATTATGTATGATACAACTGTGATCGTAACACCAAAAACTTACCGGCTCCATGGGTTTCCTTTTAATTTAGGTTATAGTTACTTGGTAGAGAGATACCTTGAAAGAAGATCTAGCATGTATCAATGGATCCACTTTAAATAGACCTGATATTAATAGGACTTACTGCATGTTTTCTTTGAAATGTACTGTTGGGGGGAAAAGGCCATTTAACAAAAATATTGTTTATTTTTCAAAGGTTTTCTTAAATTCAGAAAAGTATAAATTCTACTGTGACAATTAAAAACTGAGGGGAAAAAATCAGAAAAGACCAACAACAGAAATTATATTAAGAAATCTGTCAAGTTCACATGTATGAGAGAGAAATGGACTACACTGCATGAACCCTTGCACATACGTATCATATACATGAAATACATCTAAATAATANTCAGAAAAGACCAACAACAGAAATTACATTAAGAAATCTGTCAAGTTCACATGTATGAGAGAAATGGACTACACTGCATGAAACCTTGCACATACGTATCATATACATGAAATACATCTAAATAATAAAAAAAATTAAAGTAGGATAAACAGGACTTCTATTATAACCCAAATAACAATGCAATAAACCATAATTATTAATTAGAGAGAAAACAGAATACGTCAAGCATGCAATACAATTTTCCATAGTTATATACGAATATGATTGGAAATAAATATCAGTAGCAACTGGAAAACTGGCATGGCTCTTTGTAGGAACCCATATACAAAACAGTTCAGATACATTACTGATATTTGCTAATATGGTATTATTAATGAAAATGTTTTATTAGCTCCTAAAACTGATAAAGATGGATTCAGTCTATACACTTTCTTTTCTGTGGTTTTAACTTCTCACATTGCTATTTTAAATAGATGTCAAGTCTTATTTCAACAGAACGGTAACCTAGAATAAGTTGCATGGTTCGCTACCCTGACTAGGACTAGGTGCTACTAGTAGTAGGTACGTACTACTTTGATCCGTGAACTTGGAGACACGTTCCCCCAGAGAGCAAAATGTAGATTATGTTTTGCAGATAGAAGGCAGTAGTAAAAAATCTTTTGAAGCAGAATCCTTCTAAAATCTGGATAACAGAAGTATAGATTCCTAAGTTTCAAACTGAGAAATATTTAGCGTGGAAGTTGCTTTACTGAAATGACATGTTTTAATGGTTTCTGTCATATATTAATAGCATGAATTAAATTTACGTACTTAATGACCAGACAAATCTAATGGTTGTGACCACAAGGCACCATCAAACTGGGAGTTCACTCAAGTTTGACGTGAGTCTTAAACAAGTAAGACTTTAAAACCTCTTGGCAGCCTGGGCACCTGTCTAAGTGTGAGAAGCTTAACCCTGTCTTGGTTAACTGCACTGGGAAGCGTTCCAGGACAGAGGAGAATGAGGGATTAAATATTAGAAGTGATTAAATCTGTAATGGAAATACAATAGTATATATGGGTTTAAAATGTGACTGTAATATCCTGTCGAATAATCTTCATGTTTTTAATAACATATCTATCTTTTCCCTATCCAAATAACTATATATTAGCATTTTTCATTCAAGAGCTCATTTGCATGCCACGTATCTCTTTACTATCAGTTTATTTTACACAAGTAGCATTTATTTTATTATTTTCAAGACAGACCAGTTGAAAATAATTCTTTTAATGGTGTTGTATGAATGTCACTAAAATGGATTCTATAATGGGCCTAACATGTTTTTTTAGATGAACACATTTGAAGTTAATTGGTATAGTTCTCACAGGAGCAATTTTCCTAAAATGAGTGGATTTGATTTTTCAGCCATATACTTGCAATGGCACTACAGCAGCTGACAAACTGGCTCAAACTTGAGCTTCACTGGGAAAGCTGTGAAATTCCATGAGATCTGGCCTCCACAATCTCTATAGGGAAACTGGAGGTCAATGTCCAAGACTCATATTTTCAAACCACTTGCAGAAACTGTAATATTCTTTAATTCTTTTAAATTACTGATAATAATACAGACAGCAACCCCTCAACATCTCTCACAGTCGCGGATTGGCCATTCATTTTTCATCAAATCTATTCATATTAGTTTCATAAGAGCAAAGACAGTACAGTAGGAACTCCTGACACACATTATTTCTCTCTTTTTTGTTTCCCATAGTACTGACAGGCAACTAGCAAAGTAATTATAGTTGCAGTGAAACTATTTAGATTTACAAACAGACAAAGAACTATCTCAAACAGGAGTTATACTGATGGAATTACTAAATGCAGGGAGAAATCTGTCCCAATATCCTGAAGTTGCTGAATAAACGCTAATTACGGCAAGTGTGCATTCCCAGCAAAGCATTTTGAAATATATCACAGAAGCATATTTCTCATGTCATTAAGTCTCTCAGAATTAGGTCATGACATCTGCTGGGTTAGCTAGCGTGAGACCACAAAGCTTTTTGAAACCACTGGTGTTGGGAGCAGCATGTTATCAAATCATCCTCATTAAGGCTTGAAACGTGGTGGATTTTTACTCTTCTGTTGATGTAAATTATTACATCAAACTTTCCTTTCCATATTGCTAGGATGATTTGCAAATTGTATTCAAATAGAAAATAGGTTGAAAGATTCATTAGTTACTGGTCAGAACCTATTTTAAATGCCTGAAATCTGCAAAATAATACTGTACTGTTCTTCTGAAATGCCAAGATATTTCCAATATGTTGCATATGCTGTTTTCATAAAAGATTTAGGACTGGCCTGTCTTCTGTTCTATCCCACGTATTAATAATTACACTGAATGAATGGGGAAATGCAGAAAACACTGCAATTACTGGTCTTCCCTTTTTCTAGAAGATAAGAAAAATCTGCCAAATTAAAACAGTTAAAAAAGACACTGATCAAATGATATATGTGCTCACAAAGAGCAAGCAAATACAGTGACAATTGCTGTTGACACATCAGATAACCATTAAAAACACGTGTTCCAGAAGACTTCACAAACACAAAAAGGTTTTAAAGCTCCTGACCTCTGACCTGGAGACGCACCATAGTAAATAGCTAAACTGGCCGCATTCAGAATATATTTCAGTTTCAAAACTAAGGATATCCTGCCAGCCAAAAATTAAGAAAACCCAATTAAAGCTAAACCACACAGTTTCCCCCTTCCTCTTCTCTTGAAAGTTGGTAGAGGATTTTTTTCTTGTTGAGAAAAGGAAGGGATTCATATTCTTCCGCAAGACTTCATTTGTTATCCAAACATAGAGTGTTAGTAAAAGTATTCATTAGCATCATTCAAAACACCCGGGTATATCCATTGGTCTGCAATATAGGGGAGGCCAACCATTACCAAGCCTACGGGGCTTGTTTTGTTGAAAATACCATTTTGCAACTGCCATGTAGTACGTGCAGAAGAACCGAGAAGATACAGTGGGGCATGAAATTTAAAAAAAAAAGCCCAAACCAAACAAACGAACAACCCAAACCAATGAACAATACAAAAACTGCTTTGTGGAAAGGAAGGTATTAAATAGATGCTACAACTCTGACCTCAGAGCAGCTAATTAACAAAATTAGAAAGCTCATGAATACTTATCAGCTACTGTTGTGCTCCTGAAGAGCCGCACTACTTTTAGTCTATACTGCTACCTGTATTTTCAATGCACTTTAACGAAAAATAAGAAGTAGAATCAGTAGTCTTGCATAGTAGTTCTTTCTAAGAAGTACTTAATACTTCTCTCCTCCCTAAATTTATCGCTATAAATTCCTTTAAACTGAATTTTGTGCACTGTGCATGCAGTTCCAGTGCAGCAGCAGGGGAAAAAAATCCTGTTACTTGAACATGTCAACAAGAGTCATGTCCTTCCAGTGAACCTGACAAAATAAACTTAACTTGTGTTTTACGAAGAAACAAAACACACACTGTAACTAGAGGCAGCTGGCAGCACCATTAGTCTGGTGAATGTAGGTTCACTCTTCAGGATTTGTGTAGCGATCAGAGACTTGACATCCCCTTCTTACAAACATACTTCTGCCTCGTCAGTTTATTCTTTTCTAAACTCGAGCCAAACCTAAGGCTCTTGGTCAGTAATCCTACTGAATTATTTTTTTGCCTGAATGGAGTCTAAGTTAGTTGCAGGGTGTGACATAGTTTTACTGTAATTTTTCAAGGAATTGTCTGATTAAACATCACCTTTGAAATCACAGAAATGTACACACCCGGTTCTGCCTCTAATGCTCCCCGTCCCCATTCACGTACACCTCTTGGCTTTTGGCACTGTAGGACATTTTTATAGACGCTAACACTGCCCAGAGATCTCTACATAAAAACACCATGCCTAGTCACTAAAAATAGTGCAATTTTTTAGTTTATCAAGCTATGAAGCCCATATACTCTTAACTAGGTTCAAGTTTGAAAATGAAATGCCATTTGTTAAATTCTCACAATTCTAGATATTTCAGTTGTTTAATTTCTGACCAGCGTACTCTAGAGAGTGGAAGTTTCATGCATGCAAGTTCTCTGATAACAATAAAGCTGACTGACAATCAGAAACACTTCTAATTAGATGAGCACGAAAAATCTAAAAAGCCAGTTACTTTCACGATTCTCTTACTGATGTCACAATAGCAAGGACAATTATCATTGCTCATTAACATTTCATCTGCATCAGTGTTTTACAATTGAAGATTTTTGTACTATGAGCTTAAAAAGATAAGTATCATTTTATTTTATTAAACTTCACGATCTGGCCACCTAAACCTTTAATAAATCTGCTTATCATGCTTTTTACTGTAGAAAGAAATATTGTAGTTTGATATACTTAGACAATACCTGCAGGCGCCATTACCACCTTCTGTAATCCGAAGTGAAGGTTATTTAGTTAACTGGTAGATGGCTGTGTGTTCAACCAGCACAGTCTTCATCTGTATTACTGTTTGTATTTTTCCGTATGTAACGGCAATAATACCTATTCTTTCCTATTTCAGAAATTTTCTGGAGTTTATAAGTCTGGTTTACTAGAGCGTCATCCTGTGATTTCTTCACTATAAGTCTACTAATTTAAAGTAAATCCTTAATTTTAAGCTTCATACACTAAAGGGCTCAAAAGTTTATGTTATTCTACAATTTAAATATATTTGACCAATGCTTAGAGTCACATAATATAAGTTACTTTATTTCCAAGAGATATAATTTTAATTATTGTAAATTTACTTTGAATTCTTCTAAGATGTAATGTAAAATATAATCAAAGCTGTATATAAAACTGAAACTAGACAAAGATCATCTGCTAAAAGAAAAAAAAAAAAAGAAAAAAAAGCCCTCTGCTGGCAAC
Organism: Himantopus leucocephalus; assembly: GCA_003993805.1. NCBI lineage: Eukaryota > Metazoa > Chordata > Aves > Charadriiformes > Recurvirostridae > Himantopus > Himantopus leucocephalus. The sequence continues at coordinate 5,412,672 of RSEF01000012.1, read as the reverse complement.
AATACAGAAAATAGTTTTTTGAAGGTGGTATTCACCCTGGCTTTAGTGTCCTCATGGTTGAGTTAGTGACTAGAAAAGCCACAATAGGAAAAAAAAGGGGGGGGGGGGGGGGNGGGAGTAGCGACAAAAAAACAGAAAGATGTTGCATAAACATGACTTACCTCAAGTTCAGTGTTTAAATATTTATCTTTCCAATAATCCCCAAGCAAAGTTCATTTAACCACTCTAGTTCCATGTAATTTATTTGTGGAATATGCATCAGACTAAATCTAATTTTGCTCTGCTTACTTTGGAGAAAGGAAATTAAAAGTGAAATAATGAAGGTGGCCTTTTATTCATTTTTTTCTTTCCCAGAAACAGGCAGGAAGAGTCCTAAATCAATAAACAAGCAGAAGATGTACTCTCTCCGGTCTATTTGGTTTTAAGAAAACACAATCTCAAGATAAAGTCAGGGCTCAGCCATGCACAAGCTCTCCATCACCAGCAGGGGTAGCTCAACATACTCCTCTCTCAGCTAAGAAAAGCAGAAACATCTCACTTAAAGAGCTCTTATTCTCAACAAACACAAAGAACGATTCAGAGCTGTCAAGCCAGATTTTCCCCTGCCTTGTACCTTGACAGAAAAAACTAGGTGTAAAGTTCTATCTGTACGGAGTACCGTTTCACACAAGTGGCAAGCCAAAGGAGAATCTGATAGCTTTGTATTATCTGTTTGAGAAATAAGGGCATTAAAGACATCTAAAAGCTCAAGTGGATAAGAAGAGTAGAGCGTTAATTTCATGAGTGTGCCAGGTAACCAAAGAGAGGCAAATGCACCTTCATTGTGATTTCTTTATTCAAAGCAGAGGGTTAAAACGGCTCATAAACTAAGTGCAAGACAGATTGTCCCAGGGAAATGCCTGGCCACCTCAGTTCCCACTGAAATTAATGGGAGTTGATGCAAAACTGGGTATTCTGAGCACCCCTTATACACAGCTCCTTCACTTGCCATTAACACCACTTCATAGAACCGGACCTTAAGAAACCAATTCTCTTGATACTCACTGAAATCAAGTTTTGACACGATCTTAGGGTAGAAAGTGACACTATCGAGTAAATCTGACCCAGGAAATCCATCTAAAATACCTTTTCCCCCATAATTGTCTTCCAATTAAAAAAGAATACTTATCTAAATCAACACAGATGTGACCTGATGGTAGAAAAATCTTCTATTTTCAATACCTGTACAGCATGAAAACGGAAACTGTCATTAAAGAGAAAAACATTGAGTATATTCACAGCGAATCAAAAAGAGCAGCTCCCACAGATCTCTAGTACAAGTTCTGGAGAAGATAAAATCTTTGCTGAGACAAGTTATATTTTGATTCTGGCACGTCAGTGTTTCATTCCACTCCAATCATTCTCCCAAGCATTTAGCAAACTGCTGCCTCTAAAACCAAGTAACATTTTGCCACCTTATAAAAAAATCACCCAAATTGCTGTGACTATAAACTGTATAGGGTTTTTTTAGTGTAGCATTTAGGAAGTGACAGCTATAAATACGCTCCCTTTTGAAGCAGGCTATAGTACACATGGAGGCACTGGAATTGAAGATCCTTGACAGGTCATCCATTTTGTGAAATACTATTCTAATTTTGAATTTTCTACATGATTGTACAGTTTTGTATAGCATGTGTACTGTGACTACATCAGTTCAACTGAAAAAAGTTTTAAGGAAAAATAAATGCGATGCCAAATGAGAACTGTAGCACAGCATCAAGAAGGCAACAGATAAACCGTTACTGTGCAGAATACTGTCCGCTATCATTCTAAAATAAGATTCATTTGCCACAAAGGAGAGAGAATAAGATCGATACAGATAGAAACTTATAGCCTGTAGACTCCCAGAAGCTAATGTACGGAGCGGGCAGTCCAACCAAAAGACACGGTGTAGAATGAAACTGCTTGACAGCTGGAGGGGACAGCAAGGTGGCCCCGTTATAATTAAAAAGCCTTTGAAAAAGCTGTATGGACAATCCCTACGCACAGTTCAGTGCTCCTTGACACAACTCCAAGTATCAAACTCATGCCTGCCAGAGAAATCCTCACCATCAGCACCCAGGAATCTATAAACTGAATGTGCAGTGCTGCGTCTTATGAGAAATTAAATCCAGAGGGGAGACAGCAGTGCCGGGAGATAACATACCAGTACGGGTCAGCCAAAGGCGGTGCTGTTGGTGGATTATCCTGCAGTCCCGTGAGGCTGCAAAGGGCTGACAGGTGAGAGGAGAGAGCATGGAACAGAGGTGATCTGGCAGTGCAGCCTCTCCCCATGTCAGCTCTAAGGGTGATGCACCTCACTCAACACCTTTTGCCCCCAGTAACTCCCGGGGAAGAGATGAAAACACCATAAAGTCAGTGTGAGTTTGCTGTGGAGTTCAGGGGGAGCAGTAGTTCACTCCACGGGACCCTGCATCTATGGCATCCAGCAGAAGGAGACCTAGTGTTTTTAATACGGGTCTCTGGGGGCTGTTAGAAGAGAAAGAAACAATGATGGTAATTAATGACCAGAATGCTGTAGATAGATGCTAATGCTTCATAGTAAAAATTAACAAGGATGATGACAACCCACAGTACAAAAAGCCCCTCCAGAATTAGAAGTCCTGTATAAAATTAGAATTCCCCTTGAGATCAAGCTGATGAAAAATTTGACTGTCGGGGTGTTTCCTGCCTTGTTGCTATATCGCACATATCAACAAATACAGTGGATTATCCGCAATTCTCCTTATTTTCTTGCATTTTACTAGAAAACAGAAATTAGTTGTTCCAACGCCCGACTTGCTTAGCTAGACAGAAATGAGAAAGTGCCAAGGATTTTTTTCTACTGCGTCAATAATGCATTGAAGGAATCAGTGACTATATCCCTTGATAAACAAAGTTTTCTGTGTCTTATTAGCAAGTGTTAGCTGTAGCAGAATATAACCAAGGAGTGGGCACTAGCTTGCCTGGTATTACGACATAATTTGCTATGATGCCATGGCTTACTTCTCAAACTAAAGGAAAATAGATGTCATAGCATACAGCGCAGTGAAGAAGCACTGTTAGTCCATTTATACAACCAGTAAAAAGACCAAGTGTTTATTTTGCTTCAGTCTGCTTATATTTGTAAAATGTTGGCTATAATGTCTCTACCGTTATTTAAGATACAAGATTGCTTTGCTTAACAGTTAGTCAAGGAATAGTTCTGTATTCTTTTTGGAATAATCTTTGTATTTTATAAAGTCAAAATCTAACTGTAATACAGAATGGGCGCTGAGCTTAGCATTTCTTTTAAACTCTCTAAAATGAATTTTCCTGATACAATGAAAAATACTAACAATACAGAATATAAAAAAGGAAAATGCAGCTTCAAGCTAAGACCTAATGCTTTCTGATACCCTTCAGAGGTATTTCTGATACCCTTCAGAGGTATTTCTGATACCCTGCTTTCTGATACCCTTCAGAGGTATTTCTGATACCCTTCAGAGGTATTTCTGATACCCTGCTTTCTGATACCCTTCAGAGGTATCAGAAATCACTGTACCGATATGAGTAGAAGCTACAGGTAATACTTGCCTCCTCTGATAAATGGACTAAAAATGCATTTTCTTGCATTTGTGAGAGCATGTTCCCAAGTATAGAGATTTCCAGACTCAGGAAAATCCCTTTCAAATGCTATGATGTAAATATGTCTTCATCTAAACTCTGATAGTAATTTGACAAAACATAATGTTTCAGAATGAAGAAAACAGGCGTTCTGCTGAGGTTTCAAAAATTGTTGGCCTTTTACATTTTCGTGATGAGATTGTCATCAATGTCGTCATGAAGAAATGAGAGATACGCCTACCGAAGAACTGCCCATTAGTTAGACTTGCGTGGGAAGCAGAACAGCCAGTTTCAAGTCCCGGCTTTAAGTAAGTCCATGTACCCTAGCACTGACGGGTGTACGTGTCTGCTTTTCTTGCTGCTGTGGTGACCAGCTGTTTCATGTTAGGGTTGAGAAACTTTCTAGCCACGTGTTTCACTAAAATCCCCATTACCGCTGAAAGGTCCTGTTGCATATAGCATGTTCCAAGCCTATCCCTTCGATGCAGACTGGGTCTAGAGAGACCTACTGGGATTGTATTTATTGAGTAAGAGCCTCTCTTATGGCCATTTGCTTCTCTATGTGCTTTAAATATTCCACCTATGTACAGATGGCTTTGAAAGACTCTTAAAAATTATTTCAAGGGCAGCTGCAGGCAATACTATGTAAGATCATAATTAAAATGTGTTTTATGGCATTTGTAAAATTACCACAAGAGATTTAGTTTCAGCATGTTTACGCTTCTACACATTCAATTGAATGTAAGTATTTAATTCTCAACTATGTCTACAAGACAGTTGTGAATTAATTTTTAACTTTTCACAAAATTATTTTTAAATTTTGTTATGAGCGTAATATCTTTAGTTTGATTGTACAATTACTTTGATTGCACTAGATAGAAATGTCTTCAGGACACGCAGAGCGTAGTAGTTTGATGTGCTGTTCTGGACAATCTTAGGCAAAATATGCCTTAGTTAACCATCGAATAGGTAGACCTGCATGCTCCATGTGAGAGAAGACAGTTTGCCCAGCATATTTCTTAATTATCTGAATTTTACTGAATCGGCAATCAAATTGGTCTATTTAGACTATCTATAGCAGCAGCCGCCATGTGATGGCATCTGGAAACCAATCAATGGCTCTCAATGAATTCCTCATCACTTTCCAATCCTGCTGCCCTAAGTGAGACCTGAAAATCAACAGTCCTAGAACTACTGACCACAGCGGCCATTAAATACCTGCTTCTCTTTTTTTTTTTTTTTTTTNTTTTTTTTTTTTTTTTTTTTGTGGCATTCTTGGAGCTTGAACTTCCTTCAGCCTCACATCTTTTTTATCTTTTCACTCACAGGAAAAGCCCCCTGAAAGTAGTAAGTTTCCTCCAGGTAAGAATGGAGGTGTTAACAGGTCTAAATGATTTTCAGGTGTTAGTCCTGACTTGGATCCAACCTTATGATCTGAAGCCAAAACTTCAGATTGCAAAAATAAAAATTAAAGTATGGTTACTTGAACTAAATCAGGACATAGTGTACAATATTCCTGGCTCAGCTTTCTATGTACATCTAAAATCTAAAAATGAGACCCAATTCTACTCATTCTGAGTATTTGGTATTTTATTCTTTTTTTAACAGACAGAGTGTGTCTCAGGGCAGGGAAGAATCAGAGCACTAATAGTTGTAACACTGACCTCTTACTGTTCAAAAATAAAATAAATCTGCTGCTGCAAAACATGTACACCTCTATATAGAGACAGCGAGCTACTTGGTGTACACCTAAATCTCAGCCTCAACAAAATATATCTTCATGAGTCTGGCTTGAAACGGTTCAAATTATGTTAATGAATTTTCAATTCCTCAGCTTGATTTGTGAAGTGACAAAATGTGCAGCCCTTTAAGCAGTTCTGTCCTGCGTGTCAATCTATAAATGTATGTTATTACTCTCTAATCAAACCTTACGCTGCTCCCTCATGAAACAACATTTTTATAAGAAGAGGGTGCATACATGTTACACATATCCAGATGGCTGCAGCAACAAAAGATCTGAAGTTGAAAGAGATTTCCAAACTCTTGTGTTTATGTCTGTGGTCCACGTATAACATGAGACAGAAAACACAGACCCAGATCTGTTGATTAGGGCTTACATTAATAAGGAGCGCAGAGAAACAGCTGTGCCTCAATCATACACCAGTGGTATAGTTTTCCTTGCTATTTTAAATTAAATCTGTGACAAAATAATAAAAAATGCCTTTTATTGCAGCTTTTCTTTTTAATTCTTTATTCCTTGTAACTACCAATTGTTCAAGGCTCACAAACGGAGCATTGAAACATTGCCTTTTCATGAATGAAGTCCTGTCCAGCCTGCAAACAGGGACGTCATTTCAAGAAAATGCACAGAAGTGCAGGGGAAGATCAGGGACTGCAAATGAAAACAGAGCTTAAAAAAGGACAGCTTTGTTTACTTGCCCAAAATAGAGAAGGTAGCAGGACTAGTTTTTAAATTCAAACTGGAAGGGAATTTACTAGAAAAAAGATAAAATCTTTCTTCTGCTAAAGATCATAAAATCAGCTTCAGATACTTGTAAAAGATGTTTTTGTAAAGGCTTTTGATTATTAATAGTTCTACTGACTCACAACAGCAACATTGCAATGCTTACTAAGGTAACCTCTCTTCTGGTACAGTAACTTTCACCAATGATGTGCTTTTTCCTTCGAGGAAGGCGGAGTTCGGAGTTAGTGTCAGGGCCATAAATAAGAGGGTCCTATGTCAGGGAAATTAGAAGTCAGTTAACATAAGCGTATACTCCGAGCGAGCATTAGAGGGCTTTCCTAAACCACCCCGCTCTGCTGAAACCGAACTGCACGCGGAAGCAATCAGATAGCTATTAAGAAGCGCAGATAGAAAACCAACCGTAAGAAAGCATTTTCTCTTGGCTGCCCGACCAGCAGCATGAATCCCGTACCCAGTACCTTGTTGTTTTCAGCGCTCCTGCTCCTGACCCAGAGAAGGCAGGAGGTGGTGGAGGCGTGCAGCTGTGCCCCCGCGCACCCGCAGCAGCTCATCTGCGACTCGGCTTTAGGTGAGTCACAGCCACCACCGGCTTTTCACTCCGACGGGGGGAAATCTAACGCAGCTACTCTCACTGCCGCGATGGGGTTTTGGACAGCCGTAGAAGATTCTGTTTAACCAGGTGGCTTAGTCTCACCAAGGACTGTAAAACAAAATGACTGCAGAGATCCCTTTTAAAGAGAGGGCTATGGAAAAAATAAAACGAGAGTAGCTGTTCTGCTCCTCTTGTTTTTCCGGAACATTTTGTGGTTACAAATTGGTGAAATTGCTGTATTATTTAGTGCCTTTTAAAAAAAAGAAATAGGAATGGCTTCTATATTAAGCCCTAACTTAGAGTAAGCAGGGAAGAATACCTGAACTTTCAAATGGCTCCTGTTAATAGTATCCGTAATAGAATATTCTACCTAAATATGTCTGCTATGCATAAACTATGCATATAGGTGGTTTTTTACAGCATTTTTGGGGGGAAAAAAAACCAAAAAAACCCCCAAAATAAAAGTCCCCAGTGATAACATGTTGAAACACTTGATCTTTGTTCTGCTATACTGCAATTTCTTTAATTGGTTGTGGGGTTTTTTTTTGTCATTTTCCAAAAATACTTAAGCAGGAAACTGATAGGCCCTTTATTTTCTGCAGATAAAGTGGCTACAGCAGTTCTGTATAAATATAACTTTCCAGTCTTTAGGACAATTGTGTTTCATGATATTCAATCAGCACTGTAGCTGTCAAACAACTTCTAGAAAGAAACTAAATATCTCAAAATTAGACTGCACGGGGATAAGAAAATGTGACATTTTGCAGTCTTTTGATTTCATTAGCTCAAGCTAAGGCTGGTTAGCTTCCATCTAGTGTGAACAGTAAATGTAGAACATGAGTTTCCAAAGTGTCACAAAATTAGCATCTCTATGGGGCAGGCAGTACCTTCTGCATACTGATTAATTGCTTTTATACCCTGACAGAAAATCTTTGTAGCCATGACAAACTCTAAGCTCTGTTTGTGGCCATCGGTTAAATTGTTTTTTAATCTGGTTGTGTTAAGCAATCTTTTTCATTAAGTTACCTACACCAGGCATTACAAACTTGGGGTTGTTTGAGGTGTGAAAGAAAATAGAAGTTGTGCTACCAGGAGCTTAACCATGTACGCGTACGTTTAACTGTATCAGTCTGCTGCATTCTTATACGTAAGAAAGTGACAGTTTTTCAACAGACTTGAGGTAGAGATTTTCCTAATGACACCATTTCACATTATAGAGGAAACTCAAAATACACATTATAAGCCATCTTCCTTAGGGAAGGCATTCTGGCCATTCTTATTATATATATTAAGATTTACTCCATTCTTAGATACATTTTACAAGTGGTAGAGTTAAACTACTTTTTATTTATATTTAAACACTGAAGATTGTGAAATAAAACTACTTTATATTTGGACTTGATGCTTAAACTCTCACTTCTATAAATATTCCTATTTAAGTAAACTTCCCCTTTTGTCCAAGGAATGTTTACCTCAAGGATCCCTTTGTTTAACATATATAATTTTAAAATAGCATTTCTATATATTACAAAATGATAGAGACGTAGATATTCATTCACATAAGTATGTGTATACACATTTTTATATATGCATTTACATATAGGTAGACATAAAACCTGCTCTGAGCATTTATGGAAGAATTATTTGGTTTGCTTTGGCCACAATATCTTGCATAAGCAGAGCAAAATTACTTTAAAGGAGCTGGAGAAGCCCCAGTGGAGTTGTCTGCCCCATGTCAGAGAAACTCCACTGACCGGGCTGGCCAAGCCAGCTCCTCCGTCCCTGATGCCAGCAGCCTCTTTGTTCTCACCGTGGCCCGGCGCGAGGCTGTGGGCTGGGGCTGCCCTGGGCAAGGGGCAGCACAGGGCTGGAGCCCCGGGCACAGCACCATCCCCTGGGAATGAGGGCTCTGCCTCCGCAGCTCCACAGCCACACCTCTGTCCTCTGGGCCACCCGGTTCTTAAGAGGGACTGTGAAATCCAGGCCACGCTAGTAAATATCCCATGCAGTAGCGCACCTCAAACTCCTGTTAATATCAACCATACTGAAATATGACTTTTTTAAAAGATTTAAGAAGACTGCAGATTAAATTAAGGATTTGTACTTCAATTTCAGCATCTTCATACTTCCAAAATATTGATAAACAAAGAAAGGGACAGCTCTTCAGCTACCAAAATCTGTAGGAATTGAAAGCTAATCCAGCTATTTGCTGAGACTATGCAACTTTCTTCAGTTATTTTTGAGTTCATCCATCTCTGTACACACAAACACATTCAAGTATTTCCTTGCAGAAAAAAAACCCCTAGCACATCTTATAAAAAAAAAGAAGAAACCATGCCATGCCTCTAAATTCCACAGTAAAGTAAAAACTGAGACAAAGTCTCAGTCTCACTCGCAGAGCTTCCAACCACTATATGGACTTCAGTTACAGCATTATTTCTCAGTTTCACTGTACATCTGTAACATTTCCTTTTGCATCCCTTGTGATTTGGGCGGAGTGAAAATGGAGGTGGAGGGGGTTGAATCAAGAGACATTACTTGAGCCACTAACTGAATGTGTGAAGCCACTCCGAAACCTTAGCATTTATATAAGATACCCAAGAAAAAATCAAGCAGAGAAATTCATTAAGTCCGAGACAAGCTCTTTTCACTTTTACTTTTGTTCACGTGATTAGTGCTGTGACACTTTGCCTTTTACCATCAGCAGGCTTTTGTGGCTTTACTTTTTCTGAACACTCACAGCTACCCCACAACCTGAGTAAGCTGGTAGAAATAACAGGCTTCCCGACAGAGCTAGAGTAAGAGAGAGCTGCTGGTCCTGCAAGGTGCTGCCTAAAACTGAAACAAGGGACGAGAGAAGAGCCCTGCAGGTGTTACATGGGTGTGCACTGCAGGAAGAACAGCGATGACGGGTAGTAAATCATGATGCCATGCCAGTCCTGCCATTTATCTGACCTTGCGTTTGGTACTCTTCCCACCTAGCCTTAAGAGGGTGTGATTTTGTACAAATCTGAGCAGCTTTCACGAACTTCTCAGTAGATTTAAATTTCACTTCAAAGAAAGACAAATCCTCGTTTGTAGGAAGTGCCTAGCACCATGAAGATACACACCTTCTATAAAAAAGGGAGATTCATTCCTTTTATATTCTAAATGGTGCTGAGGCTCTCCTAAAACATCCTGAATGTCTTCAAACCCCAACAAATACCTACTCTTCTCAAGCGGACTGTCACTGGACATAGAGGTGGGAGGTTTATGAACTGGCAGTTCCACGCACTGCACTGGGAACTATCAGCGCTGAGCCCCTCGCCCCACCGAAGAATCCAGGAGGCTTTCTCCTTACAGAAATGAAATGTGATGAGGATGTGCTATCTGACATTTCAAATTCAGTAGTGAGGCACCATAGTTTCAAGCTGATACACGAAAATTCCTCTGATAACGGGTTTTTGGGAGAGAGACGTGGATGTAATTGAGTTTATCAGATACTGTCAAGATAGTAGATTTGCTTTTTGCCACTGGCTTCAGACTCCCTGGACTCAATTCTAATGTTTGCATCAAATGAGACAACCTGCAGAGAGAAATGGTATCTGTGGAGAAGACTGATCCCTTTCTAAAGTCTGTCACTTTTAATTCATGCTGGTTTTCCCCCCTTAGGCATAAGCAAGATTATTTTTTGGACAGTAGGACAAATACGTAAACACTCTGCATTTCCTAGCTATGTAACACCAGAACCCTACCTTTAAAGTTAGATGTATTCTTTCTGATTTAAACTGTCTTATTGTTGGTTTTTTTCTTAAACATGTATCAAAAAATTGTATTTTTAGTGAATATTGGGCACCACACTCCAACAGACATGAGTCATAGATCTTGAGTACAAATAGACGTATAATATAGCTTCAGAGAATAGTTCTATAGCTTTGGAGAAGAGTGGCGCATTTCGAAACATGATGGAAGCCTTACAGCTGGAGCTTGGCAGCATTTTCAGCCTGTTAAAATCTCATAAGATCACTGAGATCAGGCATTGTAAAGATGTGCCAGATGATATATTAAATTTTAATCATGTTTAAAAATAACAGTAAAAATTTTATTTAAATACACCAGAATTAAGTTTTCAAAGTCAGCTCCTCTGGGATAAAATTACAATATACTATTTCTTTATTATTGAATTTCATATTAAAACTTTCATGGCTCAGTGTCGCACGATTTTTCCTCTCTGCAATATAATACCTATTTTTGTACTGGAATTGATTAATTTGTACATTATTAGAGCGGGGAGTAACTTTACCTGATGGGGAAAATCAGCATTGGAAAATGTATTAGAAATGTAGACAGTACTTCCTCCAAGTTAGGGGAGAAAAGGTGAACAGTGACATGAAAGTAGACTTTATATTTTCTATATTTATTTACGCACTCACCATATTCTTTATCTCACAGAGTCTACTTGCTGTGAGCAGCGTGGTTATACAGATGCTGATGAGCCACATGTTTAGGTTGATGAGCACCTTCAGTGGGGGTTTCGACACAAAATTAAGCAGCTATGTAATTAATCTTAATGTGTTTGGGAGTACAGCGTTCCCACAAACAGTAATAACTATACCACGCAACAAAAGACCATTAAAGACAGGGATGCAACAGACCTGAGCCTCCTGTGAGGGTTCCAACGGAGTCCCATAAGAAATCCCAATCCTGAGGCGGTTGCTGGAGGGAACGGGCAAGACGGCCTCACTGCAGAAGGCTGTTGGCAGACCCTGGCAGGATCCCGGGTCACCGGCCATGCTCTCAGACACCTCAGGGACACACACGGGGTCACACCGCTTACATCTCAGAGTTGCCTATGGTCTTTTAGACTTCTCCTCCACAGCAGGGAAAGACTACAGTACTTGGCGTATGATCTGCCTTTATGTTATTGTCCTGCCGAATGAAGGCAGATCTTACTGCTTCATAGCAATGTCCTTCCTCTAGAGTGGAAATCGGTGACAATAATGCACAGGAATATTTCTAGAGTAACTTCTCATCTGACTGGAAAGGATTATGCAGCTACCATTTCTCAGGGGTACCACACAGAAACGAAAGCCGAATTTCCATTCCAAGAACTGTGAATTCGATTCTAGAAATAACGTACTGGACTTTTGCTGGTCTAGTTCTCTCTCAAACAGCAGATAAAAGCACAGCACCTGAGCATGTTTCTTGCAAGAATTATTACGAAAAAGAAGTCGTGAGAATGTATTAATGCCATTGAAAGGGCATGCTGCCAGAACTGTATTTGCAGAACCCTAATTATATTAACCAATGAATCATCTTAAAACCAGCTAGAAATTATACTAATCTCAAAAGTGCTGTTACTCATATTTGGTAGGTTTAATGCAGAGGTGCTGAAAATGAGGTAATTCTCTTACCCTCATGTCCTCAGCAAGTGCCTGAGAAAAGCTGAATTCCAGTCCTGTGCTCAAGAGAGTCCCGCAAGTGGTCAGAAAACAACGTTGGCACGTAGGAATCATTAGCAGTCATACCCTTCCCAACGTCCACTTTTTGTTATATGACTAATATTAAGTTCATTAACAAAAATTATTGAGAAACAGACATTTTACCTTTAACTCACGTTTCAACAGACTCGTAAATGATAGAAATACCAAACTCACCTTCCACCTATTTCGGCTGTACAATGTCCTACCAAAGTCAGTTATACAAAAGGGGATAGGTTTCATTTCTTCTGTAAGTATGAAAGAATTACATAGTCATTTTTCTTACTGGTCTGTTATGTATACTTTTATACACATTAACAATCTTTTCAAATAAAATTTAAAAAACCCCAGCCAACAGGAATCCTAGGAAGTGACTTAGTTTAAAGTAGCTACTGATGCACTTGGAGTGAAGCTCTTAGCAAAGAAAGAATAGCTGCACCCCTGCCAAGGCCCATCACTGGTACAAATGCCTGCATGGTCCAATTAAGTTATAACTGCAGTACACATACATTTCTTGGCATTGTAGCCTGAAATTCCTAAAGGCTTTCAAAAATACAGAAAATGACCACACTGACTGCAGAGATGCGATGCTGTTAATGACTACTTACAACTACACATATTTGTACCAGTCTCTGCTGAACATTCAATAAAGCACTTCAATATTCATGTTCAGTGAATTGTTGGAGAGCTGCTATGGCAATAGCAGTTGGAGTCCTTCCATTTTGAGATAACATTTAACAAAATGTTAGTGAAACAGCTTCCTAGGATAAAGACAGAATTTCTTGTTTGGGAGTAGGAAGCATTAATTGAATAACATCTATAAATAGCCCTATATCTACTTCAGGTTTTAAGACAGAAGCAAACATACTGAGAACTTACTTCAAAATTCCACGTCTGGTTAGTTTCCTAACTTACTTTTCAGTTCTGAATACAAGACTTGAATTGCGTTGCCAGTATCATGCAACTCTAAGAAATAATTTCCAATCTTCTGTAATTACCATACTTCAGAACCCTGCCATTTAAGCATGAAAACGGGGCTCAGTCTGGAAAAATGCCGTCACTCTCCTTTCCTTTGCTTGTTGAACTTTTTCATGGCAGTGTTCCCAACAGCTTAAAAGTTGTAGCTGTAAAATGAGGTGGCATCATGAAACTGAACAACAGGGCAGAATTTTAAGGAGGCAAATCCAGTGAGCACGACACTCCTGTCCATGAGAACGTAGCTGACAATCACAAAATAGTTCAGCTTTAGTCAAAAAAACAGAGCTGAGTATTGTGTAGTAAAAGGAAATCTCAGAAGAATTATGCTAGTTGCCCGATTTAGAAGTAACTCAGTAACACTGACTCATTGCTGAGTATGTTATAAATGCAGGATAAGAAAATCAGGAACTGTGTTACTTTGATTTAAAAGCATGCATTATAGTGCTAAGAAACCAAAACCCTGAGATTTCAAAACCAACATTCTACACTCACTGTGAGGAAAACAAAATGCAAGCTTAGAAACAAAGATTAAATAATATAAAACACAGAACATGAAAGACTGCCAAACACTTAATCCTATTAATCCACCAACTTTAATCCCTAACTTTCTCATTAAAAAGTATCTCAACAACGTGGGGTTTCTTCCGCATGGAGGAAGGGGTGTGCAGCTCCGAATGGAAATCTACAATAACATTATGTATGTTGTTCTACAGACTTTAGAGCATAAAGAGAGTGTTATTCTTCAGCTGAAATTAGGCAGATGTTGATTACTAGTCAAATGATGTGGTATTTGAGGCTTGTGAAGTAGAGAGAAATATTTCTGGTAACATGAGTAGCAGCTGTAAAAACAGTGCAGAAAAATAAAACTGACCTTGAACAACATTAGGAAATCATGCTATTTTTTAGGTAACATTCAAGTTAAAAGAATACCACACATCTGTTAAAAATACACTCACCTCTTCTATTTGAAACTTTGTGAAATCTAGACTTTAAAACCCCACACTCATAAACTGCGTGTATTCTTCTAATAAAAAAAAATAAAACTGCATAATCTTCTGGTTTAACAAGGAAGCCAAACCCGATCAACTCTTGCCTTCAACACAAGGAATTTTTGCATCCCAAGCCAAAAACACACAGAGATTCACAAAATCCTGACCTACCTGAGAGTCCTAATGAGCTTAAATACAGGCCTCCTGCACTCTGAAAGCCTCAAATGGAAATGCGTTTTGGATGCAGACTAGCAGTTTTGTGTTAATGAAACACAAAGGAATAACCAAATTCTGCAAAGCATTTATGTTGAAAAATAATACGGTGCAAATTAATATCCATATGAAATGGTGATTAAATAATCCTTGGTATCTGTTTATCAACTTCAGAAGTATTCATGGGTTTTTCAAGCAGGTGAGTTGTTGGAATGCAGTGATTTTTTTCTGAATAAAAATGCCTTGAATAACAGTGACGGATGAAATATCTTAATTTATTATCTAGAAAAGAGACGTGCTTCACTGCTGTCTTGTGTAACTAAAGCATTTGCACAGTAGCTGTATTAATTGGGTAGAGGGACCCATACTGATTAACATGTTAAACCTTTTCAAATGCATCGGGTGACCTTTCCCTTCAATGTGAAATACGTAAGGTCTATCCACCATCTTTTTCTCTTTGTTTTCTGTTCTGCGTTGGGTTAGTAGAATCTAGGTCTGGCCCAATGCTTAATTTAAACTAACCATCGCCTTCAGAAATTTCCGTGGAGTTCTTTTAGCCCAAGTGATAAAACTTTACTATAAGGATTTGACTTTTCAGTTACAGATCTGATTGTTATCTCGCCACACTTATCTTCTCATGCAACTGGAAGCACCACCAAGACTAGGGGATGCTCTCCCATACATTGCTTTCCATAGAATAAAGGAAAAAAGCCTGCTACTGTCACAGTTATGTTCTTCAATAAGCTCAGTGGTTACAGACCCAAAACACTTGTGTCCAAATAGTCCACTAAGTTCCACTACTTTTCTTTCTTGTGATTTCAGAA
This sequence comes from Himantopus leucocephalus, assembly GCA_003993805.1. Lineage (NCBI taxonomy): Eukaryota > Metazoa > Chordata > Aves > Charadriiformes > Recurvirostridae > Himantopus > Himantopus leucocephalus. The sequence continues at coordinate 5,397,508 of RSEF01000012.1, read as the reverse complement.
AGTGTGGTTCAGTTAATTACTGTGCCGCTGATGCAGTAATTTTACAGATGGCTATAAGCATTTATTGCTGGAATATCAGAAAACTAAAATACACAGCAGGAAAAAGAAAATTGTCTTTACAACCTAGCTAGCATAAACATCTTTTGAACTAAAGACTCCTTGACTTTGCGTCTAGGAGTGGTGGAGGAAGACTGAATAGTAACAATGTAGACTTAGAGTTAAGAAATCCTTCCTGCAAACACAGAGGAAAAGATTTTTTTCAGATTCACTCAGTAGCAGCCCAGTTTTGCTGCTGCTGCATTCTGTTTATATCTAGAATTGAACTAGTACAACAGCTTCAAACACTTGAGTTGGGTTAGAGTTTGGAAATGAAACTGCTGTTTGCTGATCTGTCTTGTTGAAAGATAAATGGAGAGGTGAGCTGTTTGCTAAACACACTTGCTCTTTTTCAGCTGTTTAAAGATCATTCAATAGCACCTTGCTTAGTTAACGAGAGAGAAAAGAAAGTATAGGAGTTTAATGTTAGTTTTCCACTCCCAAAAGAATAACGACGGTCCAGCATCTCAGCAGGTGCCCTGAAGTAATCATCTGTCTCTCTACTGAAGTCGGAACAATTAAAAGCTTGCATAATAATTCAGCAATCAACACTGCAGAAGAATGGTTGCAGTCTCCTTTATGTTGTAAGCATCAAAAGCAAAAACTGTGTGGAACACCTGCACTGTACGGCTGTGACATCAGACATCGGGAAGATTTGGCATCATCTTTGATCTCCCACGAACACTACGTGAACCATTTTGACAAAACGCATCAGTTTTCATTCAGCACCTAGACTCAACCTCCAATCACTCCCTTTGCCCCCCCCCCAGGATCTAGAGTCTTCTGTATAAGAAGAAAAAAAATACTTGAATACTATGAAACTATTTTTCAGAGGAGATGGTGGTGGCCAGCAAATTTTGATTAAAAAAAAAAAAAGCAACAAACCCAATTGATGGTAAAGTATTTGGACACTGATGGCAGAAGTGGTGTCTAGCTGATTAGAAGTGCTTGACATAGAAAGAATTATGGCCATTGTAAACCATAAAAAATATATATGTAAAAAATAGAAGAACAGAATGAAACAGACATATTTTGCATGAAAAGGATGGAACCTAAACCACATGGATGCCAAATTCCTCTTTAAAGGATTTAAAAATGAGTACAATAATGAACAGAAGATGAAGCCCTTTCAGTGTTCCAGTAAATTCATAACAACCAGATTCTGAAAGATCACAAATAAATTTGAGTCAATTTGGAACAGTGCAAGCTGCCTATGAGTTTAACTCAGGTTACTTATCGTAAATAAAGATACAGACTTACATGCCCCCAAGTTGAAAACCAAGTAACTGAAGCAATAAAAAGTAGAGTAGCTTTTGAAAACACAGAGTACAGACCTTTTTGCATACAGTACAGATCATCTCAATTCAAAATGTGAAATGGAGTTACAGCACTAGGAGAGCCTTTTTCTGGACTCAGAGCAGAGAAAAATGAAAAAAATATAAATGGGAATAGGATAAAAAGTAATGGCATTTTTATGAGACTATAGTTGGCAAATCCTTCAGCATGAACAGAGAAACCAGAATATTTGCTGTTAAGGGACTTGCTTTGAAAAGGTCTTAAACATTTCAGGTTAAGGGCAACATATTAAGTCATAACATTATTCTCATGGTACTGGCACTTGATAGTATTACTCATTACTTTGTTCATTAAAACGCAGCAGACATGATCCCTGCTCCAAGCGACACATGTAACGCACGCAAAGATTTTCACAACTACGTACCATATCAATGGATAGACATATTCTCTAAGAGAATCGCATGTGAACACTCAAGTACCTATATACAGTACAGACACTTCTACTGTATTTCATACTTTTCTTTTTCAGAGAGTTCAAATAACCGAGATATCATTACTGCTAATTCTTTTGGAAGCTAACACATGCAAATCAAATACTGAATCACGAATGTAAGAAAATAAAAATCTTCATTCTCCTAAAAATTATTTCTAAGTCTCTAAAATAATCTGCTTTAAAAATATCAAGAGTGCATGTAAAGCTACAAGTTAGGTATTTAATTCCTTATTTTAAAACTTTATTTCAATGTCAATCAATCAATAACTTTGGCCTTCTTTTGGACAAATTGCCTTCTTTTGGCAGCACTAGCGATACCTGTGGTTTAAGCCAAAGTTACGATGCTCCTTTGTATTGCTAATACTTCTTTCTTCCTTTCATACTTTTTTTGAGAAATTATAATCTTTTCCATATAACAGATATATGAATACATATTACATGAATATTTAAGCAAGTTAATTTGCTTTCTTCATTGGTGAAACTCAACGCTTCACAATAAGCAAATGTGGCAAGTAAGCCTGTTATATTACTGAACAGTTTAGCATATTTGGTTGAAAATATGGCAGAGTTACCTAGGTAATGCTGTACAGATGGGACAGTTGCTCTCAAGTATGGAGTAAGACTTTCACAACCTCTCGTACACTTTAGAGGTTTTGTAAGCAATATAAATCAGCGGCCAATACACACTATTTTATTTAGAATTCTATCCAATCTCTCTCTTCTATCTTTTCTATCCTGCGCAGTATCGCTTTAAAGCAGATTCCTTAATTCCTGTCTGTTGCGACAAATTCTGTACAGATCCCTCTTTCTTTTTGAGATTAAGATTATTCTCCTTGCCTGCTGGCTCTTTTCCCTCTCTGCAAGAAAAGTTAAGCATATCAAATGCCTAGTTTCCAATCTAAAGAATAATATTTTTTTCTGTCATATCTCTGTACTCACAGAACCCAAGTATTCAAAACTGTGTTCTTGGGTTCCTCTGGCAGCTTTGACAGTGTTACTTGTCAGTATCTTCTTCAAGAGACCAACAGTTTGCAAGACTGGACCATAATATACTGGGTATAGTATCTATAGCATCTAGACCCAAAGAAGGTAAATGAAATAGTGTGTCTACACCCTATCTTTGGACTTCCAAGGCATTTATCTTGCATTGTGTTACCATAATTCGAGTTTAGGTGAATATCACAGATGAGGCCAGTTCTGCTTGCAAACTTTTAGTTCGTTTGCTTTCTGGTTCTTCGCCTTTCAATTCTTGACCGGTTACATATGCCCAATTTAAACTGGAAGCAAATAGGACCTGCAATTGTGTATGCTGGCCAGACTACTCTGAACATCGAAATTCCACCTGGAGCAGCACTTTGGTTACAAGGAGCAATGAATTACAGTCCCTTCCGTGACTGCAAGCTTCCTCTCCTCTCCAGTCTCGTACTGGATCTGCTGAAGATGGGCACTGCTGAAAATCTCATTACCAGATTTGCCCCCGTTCTTCTTTACAGAATACAAAGTATTTTAACACTTGTACACTACAAGGAGGGGGTGGTCCTGGATTGCACTGATCGCTAATAGAGAAAGAGTGACAGGGTGTTAATAAATCCCTTTCTTAATCCTACAGGTAAACACTCTCAAGATAATCACCTACCTTTTGGTTGCAAATGTTTGCTAACAGACAACTCTTGGCTTAGTTTTGTTCTGGCTGTAACATAACCTGCGGCACTACCAACACAGTACTGCAGTCTCGAGTTATTTCAAAGTAGCTTATCCCAATATTCAAAATGTATTACGTATTATTATTATACAAAATGTATTATTGATTAGTTAATGCATCAAGTCTGGAAGTTTGCCTTATGATACCATAAAATAAATAAAGGCATATAAATTTAAGAAAGTCTTTTATAGTTAATTTAAATGAGGAGCCTACGTTCTTAAAAACAGACAGGCATTCCTGTATCAGATGCTGTAAAGTTGTATTAGCACCACTAGGAATTACCACCAGGTAAACTGAAGATTTCTATTTTGATACTCCCAACTATGTAGGAGGATAACCCCCATTTCATAGCGGAGGTTACAAAAAGACCATAAATAAAAAAAGAGTATAAATACAGTTTTGCAAATGTTTCATAAGAAGCCCTTTCCCTCTCCACTATTCAGAACGAAGAATGGAGACCTCTAAATGGAGGAAAAAGCACATGCCTGGAATTACTACAAGCATATCATCACAGGAATGGAAAAAGCCATTTCCCACGGCAAGCCTGTACAGCCTGCAACACCCAGATGCAGTTCCGCTGTCTCCTGGTTTACTATGCAATTGCTTTAGAACTCTGGACCTAGAAACTTGACCTTTACAGCCTCAAACAAACAACTTAGACTCTGTTCTCCCGAATATTCTTTCGATAAATGCTTTCAGTGAGCGTAGAAATGCGGGACACACTCCAGCCACTGTCATATTCCCACCATGTTTTCAGTAGCTGATGATCAGAACAACAGAGATGCTAAAGTGCAGGGACAGAGGCAACTGAAAAAGAATTACTGCAATTTCTGTAGTAGTGGTATTTACTTCCTTGGATATATAAAATAGCATTGAATCTCACAAAAGTGTTTGCACTGAGAAGAGCAATGTGTTTGCAATCCAGAAGAGCAAACCTCTTTCATTAATCTCTTTTGAGAAAGAAAAGAGTCTATATATAGGATTTTGATATAAAAATCCAAACCTTCCTCCGCCCCAAAAAATCAACAAGACTTTTGGACATGAAGAATTTTTGAATTGAAACATTGAGTTTTGAATAAACACAAGGTCTCTGCGGTTGGGGCTCCTGCAGTTGTCACTGTGGCATTTCCCCGTGACCCATATTCCGGGTGTGATCCTCCAGGGACTGGAGACATTTATGTTGCAAGTTTAAGTTACTGCATTCCAAAGAGGAAAAAAGTTCTGACCGATAGATAGAAATTTTAAGTAATCTTACTATAGAAGAGTGAGCTGCATATTCTATATGTGAATGTTTTCATTTTCGTGATTTTTATATATATATATATAAGTTCATTTGAATATAGGGGCCTTCAAAATTATGGACATACGTATTATCTGTCCATACTTTTGCTTTATTTCATACTGCATACTCTGACTGATATGTACTTTCAGAAAAACACTTTTTTTTCCTATTTTTGCACATTTAGATGCTTTCTTCCATCTTTTCCCATAAATATTTGGGATGCTGTCCTCAACCCATCCACATAACAACAATACACTTTTATTTAGATCCCTCTCCT
>RSEF01000012.1:5371586-5392262 GCA_003993805.1 Himantopus leucocephalus | reverse complement strand
CGGCTCAGAGGGACGGCAGCTTGACACCACGGACTCGGCACGACCGTGGGAGCCAGTACCTGCCAGTACGATTTCTGTGCTGCGGCTCCACTGACCCCTGCATGGCTCTGATCACAGTAACTTCCCTTCCCTTCAGTTACCTGAGACAACCTGCAGCTACAAAGTGGGGGTAAAAGTTTAAATTTTGTTAAAGTACCATGAGTTACAAAATACGAGTTCCGCAGAAATGCTACGTCCTACTACTGAAATGTTAGAGTGAATGTCTTCTGAGAAACAGTATGTATTTTTAACACAGAACGAATTTGAGGCAGACTGAATTACTGGCATTAGAACGCAAAGGCTATGCATATGTATTTCATATATGCAAATTCCCCATAAGGAACCAATAACTGTCTGACAGAGAAAATGACATTATTACACTATACAACCAGAGGTTGTTCTCAGTCCAACCGAGAAGCCAAGCCAGCCATGGTACACTTGAAACCATTTCTTGAAAAGAAGTGCAGAGTAGGAGGAATCCTGAGTTCTAACCAGCCTCTGAACCACGAGTGGAGAGAGGGCGATGGCCGGGCCCAGGAATGCTAAATCAGGAAGTGCTTGTGGTTAAAAACAGAAGCAACCACATGAATAAGAGGTTTTAGGAGACAGCTAGACGACACCGATTGAAAAGAAAAATGTTAAAGCACAGAAAAAAGAAAACCAAGAAGGATTTAAAGGCCCCATAAGATCGGTGTGCATTTGAAGCTGGTTTCAGGAGAAAAGAAAAGTAAAACCCAAATAACTACAGATTTAGACATCCCGTAACAGTCAAACTTTTTTGTCGTAAAAAAAAGTAATATCTCAATTTGGTCTTCCTTTGCCATCTGGAAGCTTTCTCTTAAACAAACAAATGAATGAAACACACACAATATAAAAATAGTTTTCATTTTCTTCTACACACCCAGAAAAAGATCTCTTACTGACAAACCCCAAAAGGTTATACTTTCCGCCTCGCNCACACCCAGAAAAAGATCTCTTACTGACAAACCCCAAAAGGTTATACTTTCCGCCTCGCGTAACACCATGGAGACCCTTTGAGCTGTCATTGATCATCTGTATTGTTCCCCTCAGACGCTAACACACAGAACTTAATAAAAATATGAAAATGAGTAATGTTTCAACATTAAACACGAGGGGAAAAGTAGTTTTAATTATCCTACAAGTGTTTGCATTGAGTAGGCAGGAAATATTTCCTGCATATAAACCATGTTACGGTATCAAGAAAATAATGGAGCTAGCTCCTAACTGTTGTCTCCCCCTTTACCTCCTATATTGAATGAACGGGAAAACCTTTTTTTAGGAAGTAAAGAAGCAAAGGAAAGCAACGCAAAACAAAACAACATGATTCTAAATTGACCTTTCCAGCAGTATAGTATACACAGTCCACACTTTTTATCTGGAATTAGATCAAAGCCTCAGAGAAGCACTGTTAATTTGTGGGAACATAACACATCTGCAGATGATTAAAGAGATGCTGCCGCTTACCATCTGAAATGAGGAATTTGCTGTTCATACTTAAAAGAACTCTTTCCTTCCAACCCAACCCGTAAGTCTACAATGCGCCTCTAGAAGAGTTTAAATGGCTTGGGAGGAGGGAGCATAGCGCCAAAAGATAGAAGGCTCAAGCTTTGAAGCTGTAGGCCTCTGCATCACGTTGATTATTACATCTAGTTTGCTCTGCTAATAAGTGAGGAAATGAGAATTGCTCATTATTAGATGGGTCTGATCTCTATTTAGCTGCAAGAAGAATTATGATCTGGGGTTTTTATTCCTTTTCTTTAGATGTGATGTTTAGAGGTCAGTCTATCAAAGCATGGGGAAAAGCATGATTCTGATGCCAAAAGATTTTCCTCTGCATCAGCCTGGTATTCTTTTCAGTGTTCACTGTTCAGGAAGTATGAGGATTTCACTGTAAGAGCGGTCAAACCCTGGAACAGGGGCTGAGGGAGGCTGCAGAATCTCCCTCCTGACTTCTGATAGTCAGACGCAGCCCCGAGCATCCTGATTCAAGTTGAGCAAGAGGTTGGACTAGACCTCCAGAGGCTCCTTCTAACCTAACTTCTATGAAACATCATGCCTGTTTCATACTAATTTTGATAGAGTGGCTCCTTTTGTCATGAAAAATAAAAACAGTATCAAAAAGAAGGTGTCTGAGAGTTACCCTCATACTGAAGGATATTTTCTGGTCTCTATCATAGCTGCAGAGGCAGACGTCCTTGCACAGATCCACCCCTGCCCAACTGCGAACGGGACTTACAGTTGAAGTGGGGTTCAACTGTTGATTGCTCCGGCCTTTGCCAGTATCTCTCCAACCAGACACAGATTCCTTGTTCTAATGAGCACGACATCTGCAGAGGAGCTGTAATAGCCACCCAGAAGCAAGCCAAAACAGGACTCTCAATACTTTTGGGAGATAGAAGTCCCCAGAGAAATTTTGGCCATATACCATATTCTTAGAGTCCCATTATTCTCTGTGCCTAACAGCCCTGCTATATTTTAAACAGCACATACAAGAGAGATGCCTCAAACAAACAGACAAGAAAAGAAATAATTTCTTCCTTCATAAAATCTCATACTTTCCTTGCTCAAAGAATAGGAAATAAAATGCATCAAAAGACAGAGTAATTAATTTGTACAGGTTAACACAACTAATGACGTGTTAAGAGAAACGCTAAAATCTATAGTCTCAGCGAAGTGAATGGAAGCCTGTTCTCTTCTTGTCTTCTAATAAGAAGTAAGAGAGATAAAAATGCATAAAATTTATGCTTTAATCTTGTCTGGCATGGTCTTTCGGAGTGTTAACTTCATGTTATTTAATTGATGAACAATTCTTCTGTCATCAACAGAAGCGTCCCTTTCCTTTGCTCACTGATCATAATGGTGGATGTTTTATAAAATTTTATGGGATTCAAGTCTTTCAAAGATTTTGATGGGCACTTTTTGTCAAAACTGAGTGGTAACTTAATTCAGATTTCCAGATTCATGGAAATTCAGATTTATAACATAGGCAGCCCAATTATTTTTATTGTCAGGAGTTAACTCAATCTAGTGTTCTTATAGTAACAAGCCTTAAAATCTGCTTCTAGCTGAAGTGTAAAAACAATGCTAAAATCTATTAGTATAATTTTTGCTATTGCTCGTAAAATTAGGCATATGCTTATTTGCATTTAAATCTTTTTCTCTATTACAGTTATTCGAGCAAAAATATCCAGTGAAAAGGTGGTTCCTGCCAGTGATGATCCTCTTGATACCCACAAAATGATCCGGTATGAAATCAAACAAATAAAGGTACATGGAATCACTTAGCTATTCTGAAGTTCAATGCTGATAACCTATGTATATGACTACAATTTAGCCCTAAATGCTTTAAGCTGGAAAAGCTCACGATGCTTCCACAGTTAGACCCACGTGAACTACACAGAATAAATCAAAGTAGCGATAAAACAGAAGGGGGGGGAAAAAAAAGACAAGAAAGCTGTTCTGACATTCATGAGTTGCTTGCTAAATAACTACATTTTGATGAAAATTTTTGTTATTCACAATTGCTTTACAAAGACCTTATGAAAACATACTTCAACCTGTGAATGGGACTCCAGACATTTGCTGGGTTTGGTGGATACTTGATCACCTGTGTTGCATTATGGTATTGCAACTCTCTCACTGGATGATGCAAACTTTATCAACAGAGGAAAGCATTTCTAGCCGAAACAGCAAGGACCTTTGTTCATACCTGAATAGGGGTATTTGCAGAAACAGGAGACCTTCCCTGATATCCATATAAACAAAAATCCATTTGTATGAATGTTGTTAGGAAAGCAAGCACAAACTAGGAGCACCCAAAAATACAGTTATTCAGAATCTCAGAGGATTTTCCCATTATTTGTTCAGGTCCAATAAGGAGACATAGTCATTAATGTACTTTAAGCAGATGTTTCTTGATCCTGTTCAAGTCACCATCAAACTCTCACTGATGTGAAAAAGCTCATGACCTACCTGTTTCTGGAATACCCAGAAGATAAGCAGTCTCTTTCAATTAAAATGTGTCAGTGTGCATTGGTGGGGTTTTTTGTTTGGTTGGTTGGTCTGTTTGTTTGAAGTTTTCTAAGTGGTTTTATCTCTTATTTTTCATAGAATATTATTTTTTATTACTTGTATTGATTTGTATGATTACATGTACTGGGAACACTTAAGTAGGCCATTAAGAATGGCTACATGCTTCAAAAAAAAAAAAGGCAATCCTTCAAATTGTATCAGTAGATCACCTCACAGGAGTTTTACTAAGAAAAATCTATGGTAAACAAGAATATCTAAAATATTCCCACGGATGGTTATCACACATGACTTCTGTTAAGGTTTTATAGCAATTTCAAGAAGCTAATTTTTTTTATCTTGCTAAAACAAACCCCAAAACTCCCCACCATCTGCCACTTTCTGTCATCGTAAACTATTAAGGATATTTTCAAATGTTTCTTTCCAGAAATAAGTATATAAATACCAGAGCAATTCTCTTTCCTCCCATTAGCACTCTAATTTTCTGTTGCTACCCTGCAACACTTCAGTAACCTCATAGAAATGCAAATCATCTTCAGCACAAAAAAGAAGAATGAGAAGTCTAGTCTGTATTATTATTTTCAGTCTATGATCCTGTTCTCCAGTAACAGCACACTGAAATCCCTGAAATACATTCATATATTGGAGCTGCTTTGGAGTTTCTCCCAAATTTTCATAAGTGGAGGCCTATTCAAAACTCAGGCATCAGTAAGAGATCTTTCTTTAATCCCCCTGAGCCTCAGAAGGCAAGTCAGCTAGGGCTGGACAAACCAGAAAGATTTATTTTCTAATAAAAGATGCTCTACATCATTACTTACAAGCTTAGACTAAAGACAAGTGGGACATATAGTCCCACCTCTCAGGTTCTTACTCCTGGCCAGAAGAGAGCTGAGCAGAGGTAGGAGCTGAGGCACGTGGGCTGCTCAGCTGCCTTGGGACCCAGCTCAGCGTCTCCAACAAACCCAACACAAGGACTTTTGTCTGAGATCTCTGCAACATAGGGTGGGCGAGCGAACAGGAGCTTCTGTAAACCGCAAACCTGTTGTGGTAAACTAGCTAGTAAACTCAGCGCGGCACGGCAATAAATCCATACGGGCAACTTTGCCTGTGCCTGGTAAATCACACAGGAACTGGCAAAGAATGATGTCGCCTGTTATACTCTAAGCATATAATTCCGAGGTGGCATACAGGTAAAAATTAAACAGGACTGGGTATACGGAAAAATTTCTGAGAACTATTCACTTTTTAATTAACGGAAGCTTTAATAGGGAAGCGTTATGGCTAACATTGCAAAGTCCACATCAAGTTACAAAAGTAAACAGAGTAAGGAGTTTTAAATAGCTCATGCTTGTACGTATTTGGTAAGTGTAAAATAATCAATTAAAAGAATATGTTGTACACAATTGGCCAGATTTGGGCACCTCAATGGAGACCGACTAATAACGTCACAGAAACAGCTTGTCAGAGATCTTCAACCTGAGCTTCATGCATCAGTGATCTCATTTGTGTATCTCAGTTTCCTGAATAACAGAGAATTTGGTTGACCAGAGCAATAACTTGATAACACTACTTCTTACCTTTTCCCTCAGATGATAACATTTAAAAAAATCCAAATCAACAGTGTTTGTCAAATGGCAGAATACTCTCTTTCACTATTACAGTCTTTCTTCTCTTGAGTGCTTACAGACTNCTTGATAACACTACTTCTTACCTTTTCCCTCAGATGATAACATTAAAAAAAATCCAAATCAACAGTGTATGTCAAATGGCAGAATACTCTCTTTCACCATTACAGTCTTTCTTCTCTTGAGTGCTTACAGACTGATTTCTCATATTATAAATTTGATTACCTGCAGTTATGATAAACTGGACAATCCTCTTAATGGCCGATGGCACTGACCACATGTTTCTGGCTAACCTGCGCATAAACATTTACAGGATTGGGGGGATATGCTAAGAATTCACTTTATATAACAGAAAGTAAGAACAGACTGCCTAATCATCTCTCTTGAGCTGTAAAATTCATCAAGCTAAAACACGATTATCAAATCAGTATTAGTTTTGGTGAATACTTTTTAAGCCACACACATATTTGCACTTCCCTCAGCAATTCTTCTGCCCTCTTGGAAAAGAAACACGGAACCTATAGAGGTTACATTTTACTGCAACTGTAAATTCAGCAGAATGCTGCTGTGCCTCTTTTATATTACTCTCCGTTACAAAAACTGTATTTCTGTTATTTTAAATCCAGTGCATTAGGCTTAGCATTAAAACGTTGGTATTTTTGTATAGAAATATTAAGTACGATTTCGTTATTCATTTTCAGAAATAAAAAAAAGGAGAATGATGGGCTTTATTCATTTTATATATATCAGTTAGCATGTTAAGTAGCCATAGATTTTTTTCAATTACTGTTATTTTCTTTTATTGCAATATTTACAGCATTATACTCAAGAGAGAAGAAAATACGTGATTTATAGGCAATTGATTATTTGTCTTCATAATATTATTGTTATGGACTTGGTCATCATACTTACTGTGAGGAGCCAGCTAAATATTAAAGCAGTGCCATTAGCTTTCGTGACACTTTGTCCTGTATTATCAGAGTAGTGAAGTAAGGCACGAGATACTACTGTCAAGCATGGAATCAACACATTTTACCCAATTAAACCAGCATGAGGAAAACGGCTAAGTGTTTCCACACAAGCTGCATGGATGGAAATCCACTGAAAGAATCAGGCTTCTTTTGGAAGAGGGTGGGGTCCCCACCCAGTGGGAATACGAGGAGGTATTTAAGATAAACACAACGGTATCTACACTTTACAATGATGCATGCAGTTTTAATATTAATCACTATATAAAGCTAAGAAAATAAGGCATGATATAGTTGAAAAGACATAGAGAATAAAGAAGATAGAAGAATGTAACAGACAACATGCCTGAGACACTGAAACTAATACAGATAGTCTTAAAAAAAAAGTGTTCTAAAATCTTAAAGCAATAGCTGTGTACTGGTCTCGGTTATGTGCCTCAGAAGGACAGGGACAGTGTCAATATAGACTTTAGTATCTGGCTCACATCTCTCTGTTCTCCCAATTCCTCACCCTTTTTTCCTACCTCAGTAAAGTCCTACCAGAACCTCAAATGTCAATGAACCATACCGCAGTGCAGGATTGAATCAAGCCTTCTCATCCCATTACAGAAAAAGTATCCACACTTTTAGGAAAGGAGAGAATACTATTGAGAAGATCAAATATGATTTACTGAAATAAACAGAAAATTATAATCTTAAGAAATGCTTTAACAAATATCTAGGTCGAAACCCAAGATAGGTCAGACTGTAATTTCAAAAAAAACCCAACCCAGCAACCAAAAAAACCTGCAACAAAACAAACACCAAACTCATGTAAATATTAACTAGATCTCCATTATAAGTTGTCGTGGATATTTACCTTTTTTTTAATAGCTAAATCGATTCATGTTGTCTGCATAATGCCTCAAGTTAATTTAGATCAAGTGATGAGACATCAAAAGAAAAGTTGTACCCTACTGTACACTGTAGCCCAACCAAAGGTTTCTGAACGTGGAGAGAACCCAAATCAGAGGATACTTGCATGGTTCACATAGTCACTATGTGCTAGACACCTGGGTCTGGTACCCCCACCCTGAAGAAGGTGGATTTAAGCGTAGCGGAAGCAGGGGATTCCCATGGCAGGAATGAAAGGGCTCTTGGGTGCAGTGCGGAAGGCTGGGGCTGGCACTGGAGCCCTGGGTGAGCCATCAGGCCGATTCTCCCAACAGCCGTGCAGCCCGCTCCTGGCCAGCCCACTCCTGCTCCCTCCTTTGCCCATCTTTCCGAGAACTTTTATACTAGGCTGACATACCAGACTACTTTTATCTAACAAAATTACACACGTTTTCATCATCATTATATATGCTTTCTATTATTTTCACTGCTGCTTTGTACAGGATAACTGTTTGTTTTTCGGTTTGGTGTGTTTGTTTTTTCTGCTAAGTATTTCAAATTCACATCTGATATTTTTGGATCAGAAGCCCAACGACAACAACTTTGGCTTTTTTTATTCCATAAATAAGGCTTCAGAAAAATCAACATATTAGAGTGTATTTTCTAGCGCCCTGTAGTATTTAGATCTCCTGAGAGAACTTGAGTAACACGAGCACATTTTCCAGTGACGCCAGCTGCATCGGGGAGAGCCCGCCCGCGGGAGCCGTGAGCCTTGCCATTGTCCCCAGCTGTCAACACACAGCATGATGTCACTGCGCAGGGCCCCCGAAGCACTGGGGTCTCAGTTATGTCATCGGAGGCGATGACAGGCGTTCTGAGGTTGATTAGCATCTTATGGCTCCTTCTCACATTCGGACACAACTAAATTTTGTTTTGATGGCTTATTTAAGAATTATTTTCTTAGTTGGAAATACTGGTTAAGGAGGAGCCAATCTGAACGCTGCACAGGCTTTGATGCCGAACCTCTCCATTGCGGTGCTGCAGACTATAAATTCTAAGAGCTGGATCCCATTTTCCAACAGTTATTCGAGAAGGTTTCATCGGGCAAAATTCTGGATGTGGAAAACCAGCTTGCTTTAACGACCAAATATAAGGGCAATGCTCAGTTTCTTTGCATGTTTCACGCCCTTGAAGATACACGCCGTTACACTGCTCAAGAGAAAATTTCCCCTAGGAATATACTGAGAAAATTTCACGTCTTACAACGCTGCAGCACCTTGTTTGAGATTAATGCTCTCTCTGCATTACTCCTTAAATGGAAGATGCCAGTAGAATATAAATTGAAGAGAAAGCTTCAAAGATCCATTAAAAACACTGAAAAAGCACATTTAAACACCTATAATTTAAAAAAAAAAAGATATAATGGACACATTACATTTAGGGTAGAGTATGGGTCTAATCANGATCCATTAAAAACACTGAAAAAGCACATTTAAACACCTATAATCTTAAAAAAAAAAGATATAATGGACACATTTCATTTAGTGTAGAGTATGGGTCTAATCGTTGGTATTTTCTCACATAAGTTCAGACTTTAGAGCCTTTTTTGAAGAGATACACCATGTATTCCTTTCAGCTGTTGTTTGCAACTGTTTTTTCATGTTTGTTTTCTACTACTGACTTTCTCTTTCTGATAATTTTCAGATGTTTAAAGGATTTGAAAAGCTCAAGGATGTCCAGTATGTCTATACCCCTTTTGACTCGTCACTCTGTGGAGTGAAACTAGAAGCTAACAACAAAAAACAGTATCTTTTGACAGGTAAAATGTAACAAAACTAATGTACCTATGAAACCAGAAGTAACCGCTTAGATTGACGTTGCAAAAATATGCCAGCACTTGTTAAAAAATAATGTATTTCTGTACTAAATAATACAAAGACAATGAAATGTACGAATTATCTAAAACTGTGATCTTACATGTTTTCCATCCTTCAACAATCTTAAAGCAGTTTCAAAGGAAGTCAAGGTCAGTAACTATGTAATTAGTAAATAGGAACTATGCCATTATTACTTATTTAAATCAACAGTACTGATTTTCCCAGGAATGCAAATGTGCTTAATGAGACAACACATACCTACGTGTATGCACATTCGGGGTTCTAAGTAATTATAGATTTTTCTATAGTCTCCTGAAAGCTAGTTTAACATACTACTGCATTTGCATCCATCCCTAGCTGGCAGATTTTGAAATCAGCATCTTTTGAAAAATATCCTTCATATATCTTTTACATTTATTCAGAATGCAATCAGCAGAATAGTTCTCTCAGTTGTAATTACATTCATTGAAAAAAGTGTGAAATAAGACTAATTTGGTGCAATTAGTTAAAAACTTCAGGTATTCTCGCAATTTACTTCAGTATTTAGACAATGAGTCTATTTGCTTGCCTTATGTTTCTTATTTTCCGTGCTTTAGGACAAATTTTAAGTGATGGTAAAGTCCTCATCCATTTATGCAACTACATTGAACCATGGGATGATTTATCCTTGTCTCAAAAGAAGAGTCTTAATCAGAGATATCAAATGGGCTGCGGCTGCAAAGTAAGTATCGAACGAACCGCTGTCTGACGGTGGAGCCCACCTTACGGGCACTAGCAGCTTCCACTGGTGGGAACTGTTCTCTTATACACCATATATTTTTATATTACTTGAGAATAAATACCATTTTAAAGAAACCTGCGATATACTGAACTAATGTACTATTTCACATTTAGATTACTACCTGCTACATGGTGCCCTGTTCCATCACTACACCAAACGAGTGCCTCTGGACAGACTGGCTGATAGAAAGAAAGCTATACGGGCACCAAGCCAAGCACTACGCCTGTATCAAGAGAAGTGATGGCACTTGCAGCTGGTACCGAGGTGGTCCTCCCCCAGAGAAAGAGTTTATTGATATCAGTGAACCTTAAAATGATCACTTCCTAAAAAGCCTCAGAGTCTAATTCCATCAAACACCGCACGCTCACAGCTTTGAACTGCCATCCTCTAATGTATCTGTTGCTTAGAAACAAAAACAAATTGTCCTGTACAGCTAAAGTAGGAGTCTGTGGAATTGGCACTCACGCAAGATGAGGAACAAATCTCCTGGAGGTAGCTACTCCGTAACGTTATGCTTTGTACAGAGAGGCTCCAGCTGAGAATGCCCCTCTGTGTCCTTTGAGGCATAACAAGCTTCCCTTTTACCAATATGAATGTACAAGAACAAAAGAATTGCCAGAATTTTGTCTCCTATTTCTGTTAACCTACAGATTAAGAGCACCCCATGTTTTATTCCAAATCTTTCTGATGAACTACAGAATGTTTTATAGAACTATTTTTTTCTGTATGAAAGTTTTCTGATACAAAAAATTATTGTACAGTGTGTATGTAAAGTATTATAACAATGCGCTATAAAAAAGATTCAAAAATCCCTGTATTTCCTTATCTGTTGAAACAAGTTGAACACTTCTGTGATTAAAACAATCTGTGCTCCGTATTTTGTATGTTACTTATGTCACAGCTTTCTTTATCTATAAAGTTGTAACTTTCATTGATAACTAAGTTAAAAAACAGCCTTGATAATCAAAATCCTCTTACTCAATTCAGTATTCCTATGGACTAGCTATACCTTGTTGAAAGAAAAGCCAGATGTTCTGATGTTCAGCATGTTACGGAACCAACACAAATAATGACAGGCTAAACCAGCTTATATTTACAGAAACCATGTCCATCATCACGGCAGCTGTAGTACTCGATAATGCCTCTCTAAATATGTGAGCAGGTCATTGTATTTCAGCGCTGTTAAAAGCCTTGGCTTTAGAAACTCATGTAAAAATCCATGCAATAGATATTGAATAGCTTAGACTGCAAGTGATTTCTACAAAGCTCTCAACTATTTGACCATATTTAATAGTTTAAATTTACGTTAATGATTTTTCACTCATGAATACCCATCATACTTGGTCATAATGACTTTGGTAAAACTCATGAATTTATACTAGAAGTGTTACAGCGTATTTTGCCTTTTAGTTTTTTTAGTGTCTTAACTTTCATGAATTGATTATTGTAGTTAGTAACTAATCTCACACATATTTAAGTTTACAAAAGTAATTCAATTAACAGAGATAAAACTTCAGAAATTATTTCAGTAAATGCCAAAGTTTAGACAGTTGTCCAACTGCTTGTGTTCTAGAAACTGGATGAGAATCATCACACAGGACATGAATCTCCAATAGCCGCCATTTCTGACGTATTTTATTCTCCAATTTTCTCCATTGGGTTTCCTTCACTTCATTCCAATTTTGGCTAGAAATTACTCTCATGTATTCCTCATACAAGAATTTAGAACAAGAGACAGAGACTTAGTTCTGTTCTCATTTGGGTCGATCAGGTCTATTCCAAGGTTGAACGCCAAGGCTTTACTCGTTCCTGCTAAGCAGAGTGTGATGCTTGCAGCCTACGGGCTCATTAGCAATCAGAGCTGTCACTGCCTCTTGGTTCAAGGGGCCACTTTTCCAGATAGTTCCTTTAGTCTGTTTGCTACAGAGTCCTTCTAAGACCATTGGGACTTCAACTTGAAAAGAAAATATGCACGTCTTTAAGCATATAGGCATCTCTAATTCCATTCAATTCGATGAAGTAGTAGTTTGGACATAAAATTCAGCGTGTCCCATGTATCTTGTCACACCCTAAGATACGTTGTATTGGATACATAATGCATACTTGCAAAAAAACCCTGTATAAATTATTTTTGTGTCATATTCTGTTCCTGTTTCTAATGTTTACTTTAACAATTGCATGAATCCATATTTAAAGGACAGGTTTGAAAACACTCTTGGGAGAATAAATATTTTATTTACTTTTTTTACGGCTAAACTTGTACAATTCCAATGGAGTGCAAACGGTGCAAGGCCAACAGGAAGGCACGCCGTTATTCCTTTGAGGAATATATGTCCCTTAACAGTCAATGTTTCACTTTTTATTTACTGTAAATCAGTTTTGCTGTTTTAATTTACAATCCTAAATTAAAACACCATTATTTGTGCTGCCAAATGTAAAGCCTAGTTTGTTTTTTGCTTTGCGAAAGACAAACAAAAAATTACCTAATTTGGCCACAGACTTATTATGGCTAATTCCATAAAGGAAAGAAGAANAATGAAAGAAGGCGGCTACATTTCTTCCAAAAAGAAACTGATATTGCAGAGACAATATTGACAGTGCTGTTCACTGTCAGTGCTGTGCATTCGTATTACTAATTTACAGAAAGACTTAAAAAACAGGCCTTATTTCCTCATATCAAACCAAAACAATTCCCAGACAAGCCTGCAAGAGCTTAATAACCATACAAAGTCTGAATCAAGCACATGGCTAATTAATATTCAATACATGTACAGTGTAGCATTTGTTTCCCAATGCATTTTGATGTAATGGTGTTTTTTGAATAGCACTCTGCAGCAAACAGATATTTTCTCCTTTTTAACTCAACATAGCTCTGTTTCTATTTCAGCTTTATAGTAAATTAGACCTTAAACTCAACCAACCCAACTCAGACTGCCTTCTTCATGTACCTTGTAAAAATGAATGTTTTCTTTGGTATTTATGAACAAACTGTAATATGAATTAGTTTTAAAAATATTCTATATTTGACCAGCCATAAAATATCCCATATGGGGTGTTTCAAAAATTAATGGCCATCCGCTTTGATTTCTGTCTGAGCATAAATCTGGCCAAATTTCCCACAAGGGATGGTACAAAGATATTTTTTTCCCCTCATATCAATAAATATAGCAAGAAAAGCTTTACAAAAACCCCTCTCAGAATGAGTTTTTATTTTCCCTGAGATTCGCACTGATAAAGATTATGAAAAGGATTAACTACAATGTGTCATTCTGAATACATTATTTTCCTATCAAGTTTTTTACTGTAACGGCATTGATATATTATCAACAGCAGACTATTTTTACAACATTTTCTTTTCACTTCTTGAAACTGTGTGCGTGCTAAATGAAAGGTTAGAGCAGAAATATAGCCTGGTACAACATTTGATTTTAATTTGAAAATGACTCACATGACTTAGTACAGAAAAGAACAGAGAAAGGAGACTGTACAGGTGAACGGTGGAAAAAACAACACCCTGAACATTGCTGGCTTTTTCTCAATGTTCCAGTTACATTTTAATTACATTGTTCAACAATTACGTTGAAAAAGCCATGCATTTTTTTCATGACAGAGAACATAAGAGGTGTGAATGTAGTGAAATAAAGGGAACTAATTACTGAGGGAAAGGCTGTAGATATGACTCAACTAGCAATGAGTTCAAAAAGCCTCACAGCGTTTTGTATAGTTTTAATCAGTCTGAGATGAATGTTTCTGTTTCAAAAAGTGTTTCATTAAAACAGCTCCATTTTTACACAAAAGAATGGCATCTTTGTTTATTTACCTTTTATTGCCGTCTAAAGACTCAGTACAAACGATCACCATAGTATGAAAGAAGCAAAAGAAACAGAAGCACAACGGTACCTCTGGCACGCTCAGCTGAAAACTCAATTCACAGAGATTTGGAGTTTTCCCTGCTCCCCCCCACCCCAACTGGTTTGCACTGGAGGAGAGGGAGAGAGCACCAGGTTATGATTTGGAGAATAAGAAGGGAAGAGATGAACACAAAAGGAACTACAAAAATTATTTTAAACTGTAAATACCAAATTCTGCAAAAGTAACTGCAAATGAGGCCCGCTATTAATAAACAGTGTTTAAAAAAATAAATAATATAAATAGCATCACATGATTTCAATTCAGCAACTATAAGACTCTGATTTTCAGCTTATCTTACAACCCATTTTAGGAACTGGAATAAAATGTTATCTTGTACCACGCTGCCTGATTATTTTTCAAGCCACAAAGTTCCAAATAATTTCTTCAGAAGGAAAAAACAAATAAATGAGCTTCATCACAATCAGTTATTACAGCACCTCTAAACCATGTATGGCGATGCAATACTGAAATGCATTCACTGTCTCCAGATTAACACTCATTACGTGTAAAGGTGTAAAAAATTACTCAGCTATGGAGAACATTAACATTCAAAAGTTGAAACAAAAGACAAATAACTTATCAGTTCAGACATTAATGAGCAATGCAGAGCAACGAAGGGGGGGAAAATACTCAAGTATTTGTTATACTCTTAAGCAAAATATGCCTTATAAGTACACACACACATTTTCTATTTGTGTTCTATTACTGAATATTAATTCAATCAGTTGTTCAAGACAGCAGTTTGCAATTCAACTGGTAGACCTTCTACAGGGTCATACTATGTAAAATTAAAAGCTAACACATTAATTCTTGTCCCAGAATTATAGGGTATTTTCTTTGTTTCTATACACTGCAATTTAGCAATGCGTTAAAAGGCCTGCTTTTTCAATAAAAATCATAGCATCATACAATATCTCAAGTTGGAAGGGAGCCACATGCATCATCAAGTCCAACTCTCCGCTCCTCACAGCACTACCTAAAACTAAACCGTATGACTAAGAGGGTTGTCCAGCCTCTCCTTGAACCCTGACAGGCTTGGTGCTGTGACCGCTTCCCTGGAGAGCCTGAATAATAGCTGATAAAATACTGAAGAAAGAACCATAAATTGTGTGCAGGAAATTATAAACCAGCTTTAATCTTGGACATTCTCAGGAAAATAGAGATATAAAACTTATTACCATTTTAAAAAGCATATTGCAAAACATGAGATGTGGTTCTAGTTCTCCACCTGTTACAAATGAATCCCCAAGGGAGATGCACTTCCTTTGCATAAAAAAAAATAAATAAATATACATTTTATAAAGTTGTACATTTTCCTGACAAGCCCATCAACAAAAACCCCTTCCATTCTGAAGAGATTTGACCATCTGGGACAATATTTAGATCTGCTGCTCCCAAACAGTACCGTTCTCCTTTGGCTTTACAAAACTTCTGTGTAGCAAATTTACTAAATACACAACTGCGGTGAAAGCTCTTTTCAGAAGTGTCATATGCAACAAAAGAAGCGGAAACATCTGTGAGTTAATAGTCCAAAGAAACCTGAGAGAAGTGGCAAAGCAGTACGGAGAGGCATCCTGCCACTCGTGCAATACATCAAAACATACGGCAGAACTGCACCATGCTGTGTTTGTCACCAAAAGATGAGACAGATGTGGGAGAAAGACAACTTCAGAAGAAACCTCAGTCAACTGCTGTCACTGAGGCTCATCTTAGATGGCACCTATGGTAATGAAGTGCTAGTCAGAGTCTCAAGACAGACGCAGCAATTACAGCTTGCAGACCTTATATAAATAGCTAACTAATATATTCATCATGACCTTGCAATGGCACTTGAATCACAGCTGTGTGACATACGCCGAATGGGTTACATTCTAAAAATAATTGATGTCTCAATGCCAGTCTATTCAATCAGCAAATAGCCTCCCTCCGGCTCCTCTCAGTGCCAAAAGTATTTCCTCTAGAAAAACATACTCAGGAAAGAATTTCTGTTTAGAAACCATAAGAGAAGTAAGAAAAAAACATCTGCAGCGTAAGGCAGGTCATAAGTAAAGGTCGTAAGTGTTATTTTTATGAATGCATTTATGTCTGTAAAGGACCGGGAATCAATGTCAGTTCAGGTACACGAAGATCGCAAGTCATAACCACCCTGATCTCAGAGGAGCTCAAAGTTGTGTCAGGCACATGGCCTTGAGCATCGTCTACACAGATAATAAACACTTTGAACATATCAGAAAGGACTAGGTTGAAAACAAACCATAAAAGTAACTCTTGCACTTTAATAGTTGTTCTGTGTCTTTATAAGCATTTAATCTCTTTAAGATCTGAAGTTGGTTAGCTGAAAAATTACTACCCTCACATCTGAAAATCTTCCAGTTAACCATCACCGTGCTTTCAAGCGGTCACCCAGCCTCACCCCTCCTGAAAGCTTCCAAAATGGCTTTTAAAATAGACAGTAAACAGGGGGAGTGAATTGTGTGTTTACAGTTCCTGTTTTACAGAGACAGTAAGCAAATTTAATATTGGTATTTGCACGTACCATTTCCTTGTGATTTGGATAGAATGTTTGCTCAATTAAAGGGAACTTCTCTGGACCCAAAGTTTTGTAGACAGACACCAGCTGGGCAAACTGTAAAATAAAGCAAAACAAAAGAAAAAGCTTAGGAGAGAAACCACATTCTACCAAAATGATCTCATACTGTCATTTTGCTTCTTGTCTTCTGCGTTTCACAAACTCAGCAAATACACATACATGTTATACACTTTCTCTCTCCTCCTCTCTCACACGTGCACCTTTTTTATTCCATCCAAGCTATGACTTCATGTACAGAGCAACAAAGAACAATACCTCTAAGAGTTAAGCCTTCACGTGTACAGAAAATGAAATATGTTGGAATACTGGTTTTCAGATACCTCAGAGTATATATATATTAAGCTGATTTTGTGATGATAAAATCATTATAATTTTGCATTTTTTACCACCTTTAATCTAAAGATCGGACATATTTCACATTCATTTAGCCTCTGGCACCTCACGGACATTGAAAGGCAATTTTACAAAACTGGAAAACAAGAGAAAAGCCACCCCTACGTCATATGTAACCAGTCAGGTGAAGAACAAAGAAGAGGATTTCAATTTCCTAGGCTCTAGCTATGTACCATAGCCACACGTAGGCAGTGGAAGAATGGCCAGTCAACAAAGGTGTTGATAATTTAAACAGCTACACGTTACTGACATTTCTATTAATGTTTTCTTTCTGGGCCCTTTCTCTGACATAACCTATATGCTAGACTGTAGTAACCTTAACACAGAAAGCAAAATAACATTTAAATGCAAAAAGACATAGAATTCTTTAATATATAGATGTATGTGTACTTTATATATATGTGTACTTTGGGGCTGTTCTTCCTCTTTAGTGAGCAGATTAACTCTCCTGTTCTAACAGTTCGAAAACTAAATCACTCTTGAAACCACGGCGTAGCAAGTGAGGTTTCTAGGGAGCAAGACGACTCTGGCAGTCAGAAGAGCACTATTGTTTCCAGACTCCAAAGCTCTGGCTCGTACATGCCTGTGATGTGTTCAATTGTCATGATGCCAACATGAGACATAAACAACTCCGCACAACAGTTTGAATAGTGGATTTGCTGGTTACAAATGGGAAAAAAGCGAAGAACAATAGAACTCTGTCCATAATGCAGTTTGATCAAATACCTACTCTGTTAATGCAATTTAGGGTGCAGGGATAGTAAAAACTATTTAAAGGGAAAAAAGAATGATGAAAGCTTTGCATCGCCTTTCCTGCTGGCATAGAGAATTTGTTTAATTTAGTGGTTTGGTAAAACACATATTTAAATTTTGGAGTCCAGTGGAAAATACCTTAATGGTGAGTGGGTTTCACCAAAAGCTTAAGAATTTCTAGTTGGACAGTGTGCTGTACAAAACAGACCTCAAGGAAAGGAAATACTACTGCAGCTACCAAAATAAGGTGGTTTGCACATAGGACTCCTGACAACTTACTATTTATTTCTGTTCTAATCCAAGATCCAAATTCAAAATTTAATAGAGCAAATACTGCCTATTAAATACATGATTTTTGCCAAATAATTGTTATGTTAAAAGAAATCTATTTACCTATCTTTAAGTAAAAACCTTTAAAAGAATCATATGATTGTATTTCCTGTGACTCTTTCCTTATTTTCTTTTCTATTTTCACTGAAATCAAGCAAAAGACAGTGAGAAACTGACACCATTTGTAGGGGCTGTGGCATTCACTCAAGAGGTAAGAAGGCTATAATCCAGATTAATACTAGCAAATGTTTGTTTACTTAAAATACTATCAACCACAGATAATACACATTTATCACTCTAACGTACCCTTTAATCTAGTAAATAAGCTCTGAAATAGCACGTAGGAAAAGTAGGTTTACATTTCCTGAGGCAGAGGAGAGAAATAACTCAGATTTTCCACAGCTGGGGGGAATGATTTACCCTTTGCCCCTACTGGGACACTGCTTCACCTGTGTGTCTACAATTTTAGGAATCTCTTGTCAAACTCTTCTCCCCCCCCAAAAAGGAACTTGATAAATTCAACCCAAATTCACATAAAATTTTGGCATTCTATTGTACATCCTTAAATTGCGATAAATATTTCATATTTTCCCTGATTCCTACAGTGCAATTTATGAAAAAGAATTTCATTTGTGTTTTAATGAACTTTTATCACTTTGTAACTGTGATCTGGATTATACCTTTTTCCGTTTTCCTTTTGAGCAGCTGAACCAATCAAACGTCAGTTATTCAGACTGAAGGCAAAAGACCACCTCTGAAAATCCTGTTGAACCTGGACACTTTAGAAGCTATGCAGTGCTTACAAATAAGCTCAATATAGAATATCGCGTTGTCTGCTTTTCTATCCAAACCAGGTTTTAAAGCTCTGCTGGAAACTACACTAACAAGTTTGACATGACTTTTTTAGACTTTATAAAAAAAAAAAAAGAGACCATATGACCGTATTAATGCTTTACCTTGATTAAAGTTTTGAAAATGTTTTGTTTTACTGGGCTAGGTAATATGACCTTAAATTATACCTTTAAATCACAATAAAGTTTATCAAATTCTTCCCTGGGCAAGAGCATCACCTTTTTAGATGATAAACTACTGAATTATTATCTAATCCAACACAATGTTTTCAGACATGGGATGTTCATGAAATATAGAGTAGCTCTACCAGTATTCTCTATTTAAAGAAAGTATTTTATATGGATGCCAAAAACCCTGGGAGATTTTAGCAATTACCTAAAAAACAGAACCTCATAGAGCTTAGTATTTCAGCAGCAGTCTTTTCGACATCTTCAGAAAATCAAGAAAGTGGAAAAAAGTTCTTTTAGCTCTTATTTTAGCTAGCTGAATTTACTTGTCATTTTCAAATTTTGTATCTTAGTTTCAGCTTGAAGAGAAATATTCTCAAGTGCATATATTTATGGTTTTCAGATTTTTCTTTAAAGGAAAATAGTGGGATTTTTTTAACATTCTTTGTAATGTCAGCTCTCCTCTTTTCTGCTAAGGATTAAATGCTTTCACATCTAGGCCTACAGATTATTCCTCCATAAAAGAACAGGAGAGCGCCAGCTGTACTTTTTCTCCGTCCCAACAAAGTATGGTACAGATAAGAAATACTTAGTCAAAAAGGACACTTATTCCCTTTGATTTCAGATAAAAGCGTTATGAGGTTCCATTACACTAAGAATGGAAAACTATAAATTCGAGTGCATAGACTGTACCGTAATCAAGCAGTGCACAGTTACAAAACCCCACTTTGCTAACTTCATAAAGATTTGAATAATGACTTTGCTTATCATTTTAGATGAGTTAAAGTGTGCTTAATTACACGCGTGTCATCCCTGAAATGCTCAGACTATTTCCTGAACAAACTGCACAAATGTTTTCCTCAAAGATAATTAGATATGATATTTAAAATTAATTACTCCAGATGGTGCTGTTACCTTTAATTACAGCACGCTTCTAATCTCTCTCGCCAGACTGAAGGATATATATCATTGTCCATTCCAGCGGAGAATTTCCTGGTATGTTGAATAAGATTTTCATGCAACAAACTACTTCACAGTTGCCTGTAGAGTTGCTCCCTATCAGGGAAACACCGAGCTGTGAATTATAAAACCTTTTCTGTCAGAGATTTTCCTTACTATGAGTATTCATTGTCTGTCCTCTTTACAAGTTAAGGCTGACAGTGGAACAACTCCAGCCATCCATCTCATGCTTCATGGTAACAACTAAAATGATCCCCAAATTCTCCAGATAGTCTGTTTCACCAAACCAGATGAGTTGGCGTCCTCTAGGACTAGAGGAACAGGAAAACTTTGATGGGTGAACATCTTTTGAATCCCTCTGTCATAGAAAAATGGTGCTTTTAGCTGAGATTTAACTTTGACTGCTCTATGGCATGGACACATCTACAGAATGAAGAAATGTAGCGCAATACCAGTTTACTTCTGGATTTCCATATATAAATTTGCCTTTTACCAAATGTATTTGT
>RSEF01000012.1:5329119-5371486 GCA_003993805.1 Himantopus leucocephalus | reverse complement strand
ACTGACCAAAATTGATCCTGTTTTACCTTAAACCAGGACAGTATTAAATGTGTATCAGTGTTTGTGGGTGAAATTATTAACATAAAATTTCTAAGTTTCCAATATGATCTCAATATTCAGTATTGCTGCCAGCTTTCATTGTACATGTATTACTTAAGAGCAGATGATGCAAAACAGACTGGGTTGTTATGCTGATCAAATGTTTAGAAAAAGTAAAAGTTTCATCCTACTGTACACTTAAATCATTCCTCTCTAAGACTAGGAATTGACGAAAGACAGCTTTCCATGGAAATGCTGTAGAGGTTCCTAGTATTTCTGTGGGAAATGCACGCTAGAGTAAATGATGCCTGAACGTGTCTGTCATTACATGTGAGTGTTGGATGGGGGCCTCAGCAACTGGATTTTCCCTTTCAATACCAAAAAGGAAGCTCCCTTTTCCCGGTAACAACTGCAGAGGTACGGTATGCTGGTTATGAAGCTGGAAGACGAGCTGTTTTACATTATAGGCTGGTTTACATTACCTTTCTATTATAGGAAACTAATAAAGACAACTTTTTTTATCCCCTCCAGATAGCACCATGAAGAATGTCCTGAAGTCTGTTTTTAGGCTGAAACACTATTTTTTAATCTAAGGCTCGGAAACATGGCTGATCATTCCAGAAACAACTGCCTTGTAAGATATGTTCAAAAGCCCAGATTAAGTACCATCAGCACAAATATATCGGGGTCCCTGCTGGCCAACAGACTGAGAGACAAATATTGTAGACCCTTCAGAGGGAGAAGAAATTAAGCAATTGTGTGGAAAGGGCTGGGAGGGTACGTTTGACACGTACTCTGTAGGAGTCAATTTACTTTAACCAAGATTCTTCACTACGCCTGTACTTTAAACACAGTTTCTGTATTTTCCCTTTGTGGGTTTTGATTCTTTTTTTAAAATTACTATTACCTGGGAAGTGTCTGTGTTGCTCTTTCTATGCTCTTCATAACATTTGTTCTTTGTGCGATTGGCCTACATTTCTTCTATTATGCTTTAGTAAACATTAAATACTTTTCCAGAAGGCTGAGTACACACGCATTTGGTTTGCTATTTGATACCCAATATGAGCATCGAGGGGAACGGACTGCTGACTGTAGCTTACGTACCTCTTTCTGTCAGCAGGAGCTGACAGACAACTTAATGAAAGTATTCAAACTTTCAAAGTCAATTCAAAGTTTGACATGGCAACCGAACAATGAAACATCGCCTACAAATCAGTTTGGGCACATCAACAGAATACAGAAAAGATGGGAACTGACAAAAGAACTTGATGTTCCTCCAGTAGTTTTCCATTATTACGATGCAAAGCCAAAGACAACACAGTTGGACTATGAATGGAAAGATAACTTATACGGACCCTGTATCATAACTCAAGTGGTAGTTCTATAACACAGACAAGTTGTTTCCTAACCCTTTTGCAGCCCAGCCTCACACAAGAATACGGTGATGATCTCTGCCTCACCAAGCTGATCTGCAAAGCTCAATGCCTTTTTTATTCAAGTCCTGCTGCTTGCCCCATCACTCTGGGCCTAGCAGCATCTCTTCCTTCCACCTTTGACTGCAACTGATCTTTCCTCACCTTCTTTATCGCCAGCTCCCTTCTTAACCTTCTGGGGTTCTTCTCTGCATCTACTGAGATGGAGCTAGCAAGCCTGTGTGGATTGTGCTGACTCTTCCCAGAACCATTTGGGTCTCTGCTCCAAATTACCCGGAATTTCCAAAGGCATTTATTTGGCTTCTCCACCTCTCCTGCAGCATGAGTACTGCATGAGTACTGCAGCCGGTACTGCCTCTGAGAGGCACATTTCTCCAATTGCTAATCACTGCTGTAATTAACTGCTGGAATATTTTCACATCAGAATTAACATCTGATGAGATATACAAACCATTAAGAATTTCCACAGGATGCAAAAAAAAGCCTTAAATAAAAACCTCATGGCCTTGGAAGAAGTGCATGCTGAGCTCTCGCTTACAAATTACCAGAATGCATCCATGAGGGGGAAAAAAAAATATTTCTACAACAGTTAGAAAAGAAGGATTTTAAAAAAAAAAAACCAACCCAAAAAACTAGAATAGGATCAGAATCAGAGACATAAAAACATTTCATCTTGGCTTGCAAAGTTGGGTAACAAGGCATCTGGCAATAAGAAACACCTTGGCTAATGAAAGAGGCGGAGACAAAATGTGTAAACAGTGAGGAAAGTGAGACTTAAGGAAGACATGCGGATTAAAATGAAGGAAAAATAGCTGTGAGCATAAAAGGTAGAAAACAGATCAAGACATGTTTGTTAGAAAAGAATTAGTGAAAATTAGTACCAGGAGGCCTAGATCAAGAAGCCTTCTGGAACTTTTTATCTCACAATGAAAAGTTACAGAGGGGAAAAAAGAAGTTTACGGAACTGAGTCATTCAAATAAAAGCTATGAGGACTCCTTCTTGGGTGCACTTGGCAGCAACGAGAATGTGCAGTTTATTCCACTATTATGGGAACATCGAGTTCAGTGTCCTGTTCAAGGAAACATTTGTGCACCTGTTTATTTTAATGGGACTTGGGCACGTGCTTCAGCACTTCTCAAAAGGCTTTGGGGCTCACTATAATAAAAAGTTTTTACTGCTTTGTGGGGGTTTTTTTTAGAGATACTAAGATCCTCAGCCTTTCTAGTTAAAATAGTAAGTTTTTACAAAAATACTGAATTCAGTGAAACTTCACGGTAGAGGAGAAAAATCTATCTTTTAATGCGAACTGGGTTTTTGCAGATACAGCCCCCCATATTCACTGTTCAGAAGTCTTGTAGCTAATGAAAATTTGTGCAGGTGTTCAGATGTGCCTGTATGAAGTCGTCCTCAGAAACAAAGCATTATTTATGTACTTAACCATTGAAGGAAAAAGTAAATACCATTTTAAAGCTAAACATATAGTTAAAATATTTTTTTTTCCTTTCTCTTAAATTGTACATAGATGCAATCACATGCATCTACAACTTTGTTCACAGAATTCAAACTCAAACTGCGTTTCTTACCTACATGGGCTTTTCTGTCCCGAGATGCTTCCTTCATTTCAGCAAGATAAGGAAATCTGAAAAACTTTTTCTCAAAGGATCCTCTGGCAAAGCTCAATGGTAGAATGCCATTCCCCAGACAAGACCAGCCAATGCGCTCTCTTTTAAGCCCAGCACAGAAAGTCAGAGGGCTTCTCCAAGGCAGCCGGCATCCAAACAGTGCAATACTTTAAAGCGTTTTAAACTGCACCATGAACTAAAGAAGATACTTCACGGAACAGGTATGTGTGTTAGTGACTACATCTCATAAAAGAAACAAGGACAAGTACACCTTGCATCCATTTCACGTGTGAACTGGAGCTAAGAATAGAAGCTAAACATACAGGAATGACAGCAAGGAAATCAAGCAGCAACAGCAGCCCTGATGAAGTTTTGAAGATCATGTGGGAGAACAGTACTTGTGCAGAGGGAGAGAGGGGGCAGGAAGGAGCGGGGATTGCGAGGGAAGAGCCAGCACAATGGGAGGGGTTTTCTGGGATGGGTGACAAATTCCTTTTTCAGGAAGGGGAGTCTAGCCCCCAGGTTCTCCTCATTGCTGAGCCACCCTAGTGATATATAAAAGAAGCAGATATAATCTCTACCTAGATTTTGGCTAGAAAAAAGTTATCTTCTTATGCGCTTTAATGAGGAATATAACACACAGTTTCCTTTTTAATTAAGATTGCACAAGAAATGAAACCTAATTTTCATAATCTGGCCGTCAATTATGGATATTTGACTTAAGCAAGCACGAAAGAGTGGTTTTTTTATTTCAATGCTGCAGGAACAGCAGATAATACCAAAGGATACGAACCACAGCTTTACAGTCCTGGTTTTCAGATTACTCTTACAGCCTTTATTTAAATATAGTTTCTTGCAGTAGAAGCTAAGAAACGGTTAAAAGTCTGTTTCAATTTTCTGCCACTAGAAACGTTCAATGCAATGAAAGTCTGTAATGGATGTCAAGAGCTCCCACTGCTGCTCTTTAGTGTGGAGAAGAACAGGGCAAAGTGACAACAACCTAGCACAAAATTCAAGAATGCAGTAAAAAAATCTGAGTCTACTTTTGCATTAAATTGACCTCACGGCAGTAAATGCTGGTCAAAGCAAAATATATGTATACTCAGTTTATATATAAAGTACTTCATAGTTCAAGCAAAGACTGATGAATGTAGAGCTGTAAGAATTACTTGCTGTATGGACCAGAAAACAAATCATCACCCCATTGAGGTATACTCATTATTTAAGAGTCCCTGCTTTTTTCAAGGAATTTCAAATGAGCTTCCGTATTTTAGGAAAGCAAATTCATTTAGCAAGACTGGAATATTCTCTTTCTATTGGAAGAATACATTAAACTTAAAATAGCACTATAAAGAGCTGCAAAGAGGAATATATACTGCTAGGTTAAATGTATTTAGATTTCTTTGTTATGCATTTAAATGCATAATTATTTATGAACTTTGCTCCAATTTAATGTTAAAACTTGCTAGTAAATTGTCTTTTGACCAAAAAGCTTAAAATGTTTTCACCTTCCTTCTGACACAGTTTCCTGAATTCACTTTCAGCTCTCGCACTACAAATCCATCAACATGTTTTGCTTTAACTGGCAGACTGAGCAAAGAGGCCAAAATCTTCATTGGCTGACAAAAGAATGAAACTACAGGTTTTTATGCTTAAGAAAGTTCTGCTCAGATCAGTACTGGAAGAAGAGCACATGTGGACAGTTTGTTCTCTGGCTGCCCTATACACCAACATTTGCCTTCACTACGTCAGTTAATACCCTTCATATGAATAAAAGCCACAAAACTGGTTTTAGAAAGACCTCTACCATTCATGTAAATATCTGCAAATGGGAAAATTGAATTTGTTATGGAGACTGACACGCATTATTACATGAGCTGTTCAGACTTTACCACCCGTGTGATTGTGTCCAGTGCCAAAGAGAGCACCTCTTCACCAGTTGAGGAAGAGACAGCACCTGGCTGGAGTCCTGAAGTGAAAGAAAGGAACTCCTCTTCCTACAGTAGCTTCCTAAAGTACCGGGGTAGGAAAAGGCCATGAAACAACCTCTTTGTGTGGGCTCTGGCTGCCCTGTGTCCCCGTCATGATCTATCAAGTAGACCAATCTTGCCAGAATGGTTGAAACAATCAAGTTCAGTGCTGGCTCCAGCTTTCATCTAATGAAATACGTAAAACTATAGCCACTAAATAAACTACAGGTCTTAATATTTTCAAGATTTATAGCGTTAACAGGCATTAAATTTGAACATGCCTACATGTCTTCCCTACCCGAGTTGAAGCAAGATTGCAGGTATGCACTCTTTAGCCTTGACTTTCAGTAACATCCCCTCTGGCATGTAGAGAAGTGCAATAACCAGCCAAATTCTAGCCCCTTCTTCAGCATTATTGTGCAAACCTTGTTTTTGGTATTGAGCAGAGAATTTTCTTATCGTGCAATACATATTTGGTAAGAAATACATAACGGACATAGAATAGCATTGAAAGGTCTCACAGATTTACAGTGAATAGGTTTTCAAAAGACTTTTCTTCTTGAGCACATTCATTTTATTTGTTATTCATTCTCCAGAAGATACTTTGACACAATACTGAATGTGTGGTTATGTCTGCCTGTTAGCCTAGCTTCAGTAATTTCTGTCAACAGGAGGCTGGAATGAACAGAGCTCATGTCCTTTATGTGCTCCTCCCTGCAGAGTGCCTACAAGATTCCTGCCAGTGCCCCAATCTGTTGCTCAAGATTATTAAAGTATAGCTTGGAAGGGGAAAACCACAAGAGTGCAACTTCAAATAGCAACACATGAAGGAGGAGAAAACAAGGAGAGTACTAGAATACGATCAGACAGCAAGAAAGGGCCGTTAAAACAGACCTTCCAAAGAAAGCAAGGTAAGAAGAGAGAAATGAGGTGTCCAATAAGAGTAGAAACATGAAGACAGATAAGTAGAAAATAATCTGGAAAAGAAATGCAGAGCAAAATACAACACATGAAGGCACAGAATTACGTAAGTTTGGCAAAAGGAGCAAAAAAGAAAAATGTCAACAAACTTGCAAAAAAGTATTTGGCTGTCTGCTCACAAACCAAAATAAACAAACAAGAACTGCAAGATTTACAACACTACCAAGTTTGACAAAAGGAAAAGCCATAACCAGCCTTCCCTCAGAACGATTGCAGATGAGCAAGGAAATGCATTTTGGCATAACAAAGTGTTCTATGGCACTTCTCTTGCTTTTAAAACCCTTAATAACAATAAATTCCTACAATGAAGGGGACAAAGTCCCAGTGATCTTTTGAAGATGTTTCAGTACAAGATGGGTTCACATGTAGAGCTCTATGCAAAAAATGCCAGGATCTTTCAGCGGTCTTTAAAATAATACCAGTATGTCTGTCTTCTGTGTCTTAATTCCACTCTGCCATCTTTTGACCAAAATACGGTTCCCATTTTTTTCCTTTGTTTCCCACATCACTGAACCGATGTAGCGGTTTGTCGCTCTGCCAACAGAGTTTACTTCACTTGGGGCACAGCCTGCTCAGCACCCAGCTGCCCCGTCCTGCAGGGACAGATGTCTCTTTGCAAGCTGTTACAACTCTGCAGTAGCTTGACATGCTGCAGTGGGCTTTCTACGTCCCCTCCCTGATCACATCGAGTCAGCATTTCAAGCTAAATACAGACTCTACCACCGGCGTGGCAACAGCTAATTAAGGTCACAGCGCTCAGAACTGTTTTTTGTAGACCCATTATTACATTGTAGGTTGTGTCTTCACCAGAGTAAATGTGTAATTAATGTATCAGCAGATCCTTGAAGCCTTCTATACCAACCACTGCCACGTAGCCTCCCAGGGCACATTAACAAGAGAACAGATTTGCAGCCAGCTACAGATGCTGCTAAGTTTCTCCTCTGCAGTAAAAGAATCAGAACTGCTTTCATGGAATTGGACTGATTTATGAGAATTTCCTTTCTCTTCAATCATATACACTTGGTCTATACAATTGCAGCAATTCTGTAATCTCTGCAGTGTTGAAACACATCACTATCTGAACCTCAGAGCGACAATCCAACTACTACCATGCATGCAATTAGCACGTCACAGTCCAGGTTTAACTGAAATAAAGTGTTCTATCTATAGGAGCCATGGACATTGAACCTTGCAGTCCCTGACAAATAAGTCAGAGTCTGCATGTTTAGAATACTCACCAGTTAACTCTGCCTCGCTGCATAATTCCCCCTATTGGCAATCTGCTATACACAGTATGAGCAAAGAGCTCATCATCTGTGGTATTCCAAGACTGCAACCCTATCACCACTATTTGCAGCTGAAGCTAACAATCAAGAGCAGGGTTCAATTGATGTAAACAATTAAGCATGCAAATTTCACATAAATCTTAACAGGAGGTATGCAAAAGGCTGCATGCAGGACAGAAGAAATTTTTTAAAAATTCAACACAATACACTGGAAAATTGTGGGTTTTTTAAATATTGTTTCCCCAGCCTGAATCATAAGCATGATATTTTACCTATTACTGCAAGCGCTGTCATTATCATCACATTTTCCAGTTACTTCCAGCCTCCGCAACTACTTACTTCGCTTACCTACATCGTGAACTATTGGAAAGATTACATACAATCTCATAAGCCTCAGTTAAGGAACGTCTCACTTCTTGAATGACATTTTCTAAAGGAAAACAGAGATAAAATATCTAGATTGATACTTTAAATAATAAATCATAACTTTGGGTATTTAATTATGCTGGGTTTTTTCTTTTAACTATTACAAAACTTTCAGAAATGCTTTACAGCAGGTTCTGCACACCATTACACATGAGGAAAATTATAAGATGGATCACAAAGGAAAGGAGGAAAGTATGCATTTCTGCCTCACCTTAACTCGATGCAACTGTAAGTTAAACTAAGTAAAATTTTTATCTCATTTAATGTGACGAATCACACACAAGACTATTACATCACAACATGACAATACAATGAAACATTCTAATGTCGTAAGAGAGGGTACGAACCTTAAATGGGTTCCTCCACAACTGTGCATGCACTCAGTAACAAAGAACTTAGCCTTTATTGATAAAACACAGGCTTTCCCCCTAGATAAGTAGCTTTCTGACATTCTTACTAGCATTTAAGTGAAATCCATCTCACAAGCCAGGACCATGAATTTTTCATGAGGTAGGTGGTATTATCACAGAAGTGAAATAACAGGAGTACTGTAATAATCCCAAATCATTAACATATTTCAGCATGCAAACCTCTCACCACACACATTCATTTCAATATTTTCTTTGCCATGGTTGCTAGCATCCTGAATTTTCAGAGGGTTACATGGTGCTTTGAACTTTTGAGATGCATTCGAAGGAACTATGTATGTCCTGACACTGGAAAACACAACCTGTAAGACTCGTTTTCAGAAATGTTTTTAGTATCTTCCTGGCAACCCTCTCACCATACCCCAATAATGTACCTCAGATCAAATACAAATTTGCTGACTGTCTCTTGGCAAAAGCATAGAAACCCACGTGTGTCTGCAGACACAGTACAAAAAGAGTTCTGCCGAAAAATTTAGGGTAGGTGCTTCAGGCTCTAACAGAGGGTGTGACCCTGCCATCCGGGTAGAAAAGAGATGCTGTGCATCTGGAGTTGTAGGTTCCAAAAAAAGCGAAGACCTGATGCGTTGAAGAACAGTAATTTAAAAAACAAAGATCTTATATGTTGGATTTTACTCCATAGCCCTTTTATAACTAGTCTAACTTTCCTGACTTCCCCTCCTAGCAATTCTGTACTACTCCTGATTTTACACTGTAAGATGTAAGTAAGATCAATTGCCCATGACACCCTATTGTTTTTTCTGCTGTTACAGAAATGGCAATTCACTGCCACTCAAGTTTTAACTGCAGGGAAGTTAATCTATTTCTCATCAATTAATAAAGATTGTTACTTATGGCTTTATCTAGAGTTCTGATTTCTAATTTTTCATAAGGCTTTTGAACTTGCAATTTTTACAGAAACAGCTTTCCTAAAAGTATCAGGCCATCTGTGTTAACAAAGGAACTGTCCAGAAAGGCATCCTTTACACGCTATGAAGGAAAGGGGCTAATTGATAGCAAGTCTACGCACACGCTTGCTTACTTGCACTGCTGCAAAATTGACATGGATGCTCACAACTGCTGAATATGCATTCTGAAACTCTTTCTGACAGTAAGATGTACTTTATGAAAAGATACATAGGTGTATGAAGTGGAACCTACTTTTCTTTTTATATGAACGTTAAGACTACAAATAATATAAAATGTAATCAGAATTAGAGTGAATTCTAGTGTTTAAGCCATGATGAAAAAGACAGAAATTTAAGTAAGAACTTAACTGCAAACATAGAATTTCAGTTTCACCAAGTCATGGAGTATATAAGAGATTAGACTGGCAGGTGGTTCAGTACCTTTAATCAGTGGTGTAAATGTTGAACTGGTTTGCGATCAAGGAACTTGCAGAATAATTCTGCTGTTTTTTTCTAGTTCCAGTTTAACTATGTTCGTATCAGTTCAGCTTAAATACATGTCATTTTAACAGTGGGGAACACTGCTTGATTCACTGGCCTAAAGTCCATCTAGGAGCACAGTATGGGCATCAGTGGGTTTTATGCTTAATGCATGCAGTGTGGTTTTTATGCTTAATGCATGAAGCGACAGATTGAGGCATCCAAAACTAGACTACAGTTTGCTGCAGGGATTTCACAACGGCAGGGTAGCATGCATGAGTTAGGTGCAATCGAACAAGCTAGAAGATAATACTAGCAAAACCAACGGTTCCCTGGCTTCTGTTGCATTATCTGAACATCCATGAAATTGGCTGAATCAAAGGATCAGTGGATTTTTACCCTCAGTATATTTATTCTGGGCTTGAGTTGAAACAGGTTTGCATGACTTCTTGCAGTGTTTACCTTTCCTAAATCTGATGAAGATTCCATGATGCTCTGGAACGAACCTGGTTGTCTCAACATCTCCCATTGCCACAAAGAACAGAAATCAGTAGATTCCAAGTTAAATGCCCAAACGAGCCCCCTTGTGTTTGTACAGAAACTATTTTTGTGCTAAAATTTAAAGTCCACACTCCTAAGTAGGATCCAGCTAAAGTAAAGTGCCACCACATATTCAGCATGGGAACCAATCTCACATTTGCAGGCTTTGCTTATGGTCACAGGTTAAAACACAGAATTGAGACCATCAGTGGAGCAAAGCATGCACAACACACAAACATTCCCTACTCAGCCTCACTGTCTACTCTAGTGAAGCATGTGACCTGTCTGACACTTCAAAATGTCTTTAGAACAGTAATTTCTGAGAGGAAATACCTAAGACGTGAAATGGACTCTTGCTGAGGCTGCGCAAAATTTGAGTACTTCAAACAAAACATTTTGGCAGTCAGATGTAGAAATGGCAAGGTAGAAAAATCTCAAAGGATAAATTAATCATTCTTCTCTATGTTCAAATAATATAAGATCAGCTTAAAAATATTTTCATTTCATTCGTATCTAGGTTGAGACAAACTACAGAAATTTCAGCTAAAAAGGGAAGTTTTGCATGCAGCAAAGATACAGATATGGCAATTCAGAAGAGAGCCATTTCATCATGAAATGCGACGTCACACCTTAAAAAAGCTCTGCCATAATTCAAGACTATTTAAAAATTATTATAACGCTAAATTCAAATAAGCCCTTATAAGCATAACACTTTACTATTTGTTTATGAGGTATACTGTACAGAACAACAAAAAAAAGATACAGAACATGACAATTATTTTACACATGTAACCTTGTATTTGCTTTTGCCAGGTCTTCCAGTTACTATAGTAAATATTCCTACAACTTCTCCTACAACTCCCAGTTATTATTATAAGAGTGAAAAATCAGCAGAGAAATTTTAGGTGCAACAAGACCAGTTGTAAGAAAGAGACAGCATTGTAGGTTTGGTGGAAGAACACCCATGACACTAATGCCACCAGAAGAATATTACAAGGTGGAATTATTCATTTACTTTTTATTGCATCATTACTGCATATAAATGCTACCGTTATTGCTTCACCACCCAGCTTTATCACATACAATGAATCAAAACATTAAGAAATGCCACACAGCATAGAAGATGTGATGTATTAAAATAATGGATTCAGCAATGTACAATATGTATCTGAGAAGTTACAAACGCTCTATGAATTATTTATTCCCCACTGTAGTTTACTGCAACATAAAAGTATAATAAAATTAGCTGCAAGAAATGTATGTTAAAATCTGCTGACAATTTTTTTGAGATATTTTCATAGTAAGTGTGAAAAAATAAACATCTTCAAGGCAATAAGAAGTATCACAGTAAAACTTTCCTTCAGCATGAAAAATACTGACAACACTTCTTTTCTTCCCCAGCCATCAGAGGAAAAAGTTATGAAGCTTTGGCTATTTATAACAAGTGGTATTCTTTAACATTTCATTATCTCTTGGGCAACTGAATGTATCTACTACAGGAACAGTGACTGCACCACCAATAATCAGCTTTTACAGCCCCACATTTTAATTTGTTGCTACTAATGTTTAGTTCTCTGTGAACTAAAAGGATCACCAAATTCTACCTCCATCACTACAAAGCACGTAATGAAAAACTGAACTGGCTCCTACACTAAAACCAGCAAATATCAGTGATTCTCCAGTGTATCGCATTACTCTAGGTGTAACTGAAAACACTAACTCCTACCCCATATCCACAAGATTATGAAAAGAGCTTTCAAATGAGGAAACGAATAGCTTCAGACTTCCTTGCTAAAGCGTAGCCTCAAAAATTTCACAGGCATGAGGAAAACACTGGCTAAAAGTCTTTTTAAATTACGTTCAAAACCACAAACATGAAAAATATTCTCAGCTTGCTTTTCCCAGACAAATTGTGAATAAACACACTTTCCTCACTTGAGGAAGTATGTTAGCAGGGGATAGGCTTTCCGTTAGTTTCCTCACTTATTTCATTATTTGTACAACAAATATTTTTTCTCTCTATCTCCACACTGCCTACACTAGCTCTTTGAAAAAATGATTTAAATACCTTAGTTTACTTTTTATCCCTTTCACTATTGCTTCACTGCTCTGTTAAGTAACTGTGCTGTTTGATACTCAATATTCATGAAAGGGAACTAAACAAGCAGACAAAAAAAAAGTCACTAACTCTTTTTGCACCAGAAGAGCTTTTCGGTGCATCACTTACCACCCACGGTTTGTCACAGAAGTTATAGACTGATTCCAGGGAGTTGACGCTAGGGATGCCTGCGTACTGCATTCCAATGATCAAGTTACGGAAATCTTCATTTTCTGCCATACTGAATGAATGTTGTCGAACAAGGACAAAATCAGGCCTGAATGACCTAGCAAGAAAAAGATACATTGCTAAAAGTCAATGATCATTTTTCCTTCAACAGTAAAATCTTAAAAGGGAAATATGTCTAGCTGATGCATAGAGAAGTACTAAAGGAACACTCAAAACAAAGGTAAATGCTACAAGACAAAGAATTACTATGGCTTTATGAAAATCTGTACTGTATGATTTCTTAACCACTGTTCGGAAAACATCAGCTCCATTAAGAGGAGAGACAAATTATCATGGCTTTTCAGGTTGTTGTCCCACCAAAAGATGAATCATATATATAAAATCTGAGTATGTTCTTAGTTTATGTACACCAGTTCCTGAACAACGAGAATCAAAAAAAAAAAAGCACACAAATGTATCTGCCAGAAACTTAAGCTTCTTGGGAACAATTTTTTTCACAACTATTGTCAGATTGTTTTAAAGACAGTAAGAGATGAAGCAACCCCACTGCTCATAAGACGAATCATACCATAATCGGGAGATAATCACAATTCAACTGTTGATTGAAACACTTACCAAAATGAATTTCTAAAATTACAACTGCACTTTTTTTTCCTCTTTCTCTCTTGTACCTAATCAGAATTTCCCCTGTTGCAACCTCCGTGGCTTCTTGTCCTACCACCACGCACCTTTGAGAACAGTCTGACAGCATCTTCACCTTGCTCAAACCCTGATATTTAGTTACTGAGGAAGGTTATGAAAAACAGAAGATGTAATGCAACAGAACAGAGCCAGTACAGGGGCAATTCACTCCTAAACCTGACTGTTGAAAGATTCTCTTCCGTATTTAAATTTTACCGGTGGAAAACACATTGACTCGCTTGAAGCTATCAACCTCATGAAAGAGGTATAACTACAGTGTAAATTAAATTAGCGTAGTAAATTAGTGTAATTATTTACATGCCTTGAATAAATATAAGCTGTATACTGGAGTGAAAAAGTCCAAAGATTACAAAATGATTCAGAAGTCTCACTCCAGTAAAATAAAACAAAACCAAACCAACTAAAATTCATGTTAAAATTGCTTAAGCAGTTTTGAGATTCCAGCCTGAATACAGTAGTCAAAGTACATCAGCTGGATTCTTAAGTTGGCTTTCAAATGTAATGCACGATTTGACAAAAGCAGCATTATAAAGATTTGCTGTCAAGAGTCATTAAAATGGCAGCATAGGCTGATGACCAGAACTTGTAAAGAAATGCTTGCCTTTAACAAGTCTCAAAAAAAGTATTTGTAGCATAGTTCTGAGAATTTGTGATCTAGGTTTCGTGGCAGTGTGCCACGCGTTTGAAACAAGGAAATTCCATTGACTGGCACAGAATGAGTATAATACTTGGAGGACTAATGATGCCTTAATCAAAAACATAGACCAGTCAGTGACAGAGAGACCCCCTCTATAATTTAAAATAGTGCTAAGGGGATTACACATCATCCCAAAGACAACACTGTGTTTTTAAATGAAAGTAAACAACAGAAAGTGTGCTTCAAAATACTGACTTAATGAAATAACTGGGGAATTGGGGGAATGTACTTTAAAAAAAAAAAAAAAAGATTATATATTTTGCTTTGCAAAATCTCCTCAAAGGGACAAGACACATTTACATAATTGTTCCAGTTCTGTAATTACTGCTGGACAGAATGACTGCATATACAAAAGAAGGTCATGAGAAAAATTTTAATCCCGGCTCAAGGATTTGGAAGATCCAAAAATTTCAGCATTATGTAACCTGAGATATCATTTTTCATGGTTTTATTTTCATTCACAAAAATGAAACAAGCAGGCGCCTGTTACAGTTTTTTCCTCCTAAACTAAGGTACCAAAATGTTGTCACTGAAATGTCTATGATTTTACCACCTAATATTTTGCTTGTAAATCTAAGATACAAAGTCACTTTGGACCTCACGTTAATAACACATAAGACTTTTCGTCTCAGTATTCCCTTTTAAGTAACATGCTCATAGTCCATACTCGATATGAACTCTGATACTAGTGGGACCAGCAGGTTCCCCCATCTCTCTTGATAGCAGAGACAGAAACAAAGGAACATGCCACACATCCTATTGTCTGACCCAGATTTAACACTAGATTTCAAATGAAGTTTCTTACCAACTGAACACGTAAAGTAACATCCACCAGTATCTCTGCATTCCTGAGTGACACAAGAAGCACACTCGAAGCTTCAGGCAATAAACTTCACAAACCGACTAGGCTTAAGGCAAGATAAAGACTAGCACTTAATGGAAGACACAGAACATTTATGAAAAACACTTGTATTTTTTTAAAATATTCTGTATCTCCAGAGAAGTTATCATAGAAACAGAGAACTGCCGTCCCATTGTGCCTTCATATCCTCACAGCAGAAAGCATGCACGCAGGTATTTCATACAGCTTTGAGTGAAATGCATCAACTTTGGGTAGTTCTACTGGGTTAAATGAATTACCCATAAAACTGATAATACTATAAAATCCTTTGTCAACTCATTACCAGAGTTATCTGATGACACAACAAGATTTCTCTGCTTCTTAACAAAAGCAGCAGTTTTACCAAGTTTTGTCACAAACTGCAAATATACATCCTTCTATGGAGGTTCCCAACTCACATTCAGTATTGGCATGTTTTGATGCTAACTTGGCCTCAATATTTTTGTTCTGTTTGGAAAATTCTCTACAGAAAAGCCACTAAGGAGCAGTGATAAAGATTTCCTGGCTCCAAAACTTCTATCATCAGGAAAAAAACCCAAAAAACTAAACTAAACTAAACTGAAATCTCTTATAAGGAAATAATGTTGTGGATTTGGCATGAGTTGTTGTTGTATTAAGCTGCAGTATATTTAGAACACATGAGAGATTAAACAGTTACAAGTTTGAAAGCATAAAGTACATTTATTTTCAATATTTTTTGCCTGATTTTTTTTTTTTTTTTTAAACATGAGATTTTCAAATCTTTTCTTTGGACAGATGTTGTGCAAAACCACGAAGATACAAGACACGCTGTATGCTGCCCAGCTCCCTGAACTCTAACGCTTGCCTCAAGATAAACATAAGCAGTGAACTACCAGGTCACTCTCAGTGGCTTGATCTACCTTTCTGAATGCAATTGTTCAGCCAAACAACTGCAACGTTTAACTTACACTTAACTGCCCTGGCCAAAATAGGAGTAATTCCCACAAATTACATAAAATATAGGACTGCCTGAAATACTTCTAATAAATAAAAATAAATAAATAAAGCTAATTCTTACTTAAGCTTTTACTTTCTCCAGACATACCCCTGTTTTCTCCCCTTACATTTACAGGGCTGTTGACATCCTTACTGAAAAAAAAATGGTAAAATGACCCTGCCTTGAGTTGAAATAATCCTTTTTGGACAAAACAGCATATTGGGAAATCTCAGGCTTTTAAATGGCCATCTTTCAAACAGGCAGTGATATTCCAGTGACTATCCTGAGAAAAACGCTCTGACTTGGCCTGTTTCAAAAGAAAAGATTTAACATTGGAAATAAATACGGCTCATCTGGAAAGGTCTGGCATGTACAAACTCACCAAGGCTGTCTTATTTCTGAAGCAAAGATAAGACCCAAATCAATAAACCCTAACTCCCAATCATGCATTCTTTACACCAGACTTCACTCCCATCTTAATCAAATCCATCTTTTCATGCGATGAAAATGTCAAGAGACTCCCCTCCTGTCACAGACAGGACTATCTGACACTGATCAAGTAGTTTATTTCCTACTTTTCATGCCAATGACCGAGATGCATTGCATCAGTCAAAATCCCTATCGCACATACACAAAAAATCGTTCCGTACCTTTTACATGCGGACATTATGCCATTTATTGCTTTTTGCTGTTATTCTATTCAGTTTTTCTTACCTGACAACTTTAGTGCCATTTCGAAATACTTGGATATCCACTGCATAATTGCCGTCAGCATGGGCTATCAAGTTGATTTCTGAAAATTCTGCCTATGAAAAGAAGACTCACATTAGTTAGTCTGGTTTGCTTTACCTTTATTTTCCTAAGCCCCTTCTTGTAAGTATTAGTATCTGAATTGCTGACAACATACATTTGGAATAAAATGAGCACTAAGAGGATATTAAGACAACAGTATTTGCCACGTATGACACATTATATTTGAATAAATTCTAATACAAAGAAAGCAAAAAGCAAAAAAACTTTATGAAAAAGGACTGTGGGGCAGTAGCAAATATATTTCCTCATTCATGTCTGCA
Source organism: Himantopus leucocephalus (assembly GCA_003993805.1). Classification (NCBI taxonomy): domain Eukaryota; kingdom Metazoa; phylum Chordata; class Aves; order Charadriiformes; family Recurvirostridae; genus Himantopus; species Himantopus leucocephalus. The sequence goes on along the minus strand of RSEF01000012.1, from coordinate 5,354,757 downwards.
CAGAAGTGTACAGATTGTATTTTTGCTCTGTATGGTGTTACCACAGATATTAATAAAGACAACAAACATTTACATAAAGTTTTGAAGAAAACAGTACAAACATAATGTTAAAATAACTATGATAAGTAGAACATTTTCTGATAGCATTTAGTGTCTCTTCGTATGCTTCACCCCTTTCTATTTCCTTTATGTATATTTACTCTTTTTTTAAAAAGATGTGGTGCTAATAAACAATTGACTCACAAAATTCACAAATAAAGAACTTTTTCAAAGTATCTTCTCACACTGGAAATGTGGAATTTAAAAGGAATCACTCCATACTCTGAATCTACAGTTACGTGAAAGGAAAGGACAGGATGTTTTTCATTTATCCACAGTCTTTCATCAGCTTAGACTCTCAAGGCACTTTACAATAACATTACACAGCAGAACAACTGAAATGCAGCCAACTGTCTTCTAGTGGATAAATAAAAGCGTCTTTGCTATCCCGGACACTAATACAGAATAGAGAGTGTCAGAATTCTCATTAGTCTCCTTTTGATAAATGGTATCACTGAAAGTCTTCCTAAGTAAAATCCGTCTAGGGCTTTCAGAATTCAGTGTTCAGTTAAGGCAAGCGTTGACTACTCTAACCACCGTTCCAACTCAATAGCTTGAGTATGCGCTTGATTTCAAGCATGGGGGTCTCTTCATTAAATCCCACACGCTTATATGCTTTTTTGGATCAGTGTTACAATGTTCTAGACACAAGGGGCAGTTTTAAGTTTATTGTAATAACAGTGCAAATGGTGAGACATTGAAATATTTGTATGAGTGCTGACAATGTGAAAGAACGTTTAAAATCTATTTAATCCGAGATTGACAACTCATCTCTCCAATTAATAAATCATATTAAACAATTGCAAGGATTCACAAGATAGATTTTGTAGTTGAAAAGTTTAGTACATGATAGAAAACGTATGTGATAGATTGCTGTATAAAAATAAAATAATGCTCTCTGGTATTAGCAAAAGAACACTAAAGTAGTTGTTAATAGCTCTGTATATGATTGTCACAGTGTTGATGTGTTAAAAAGTGATTAGTAGGGTTCAGAAATGTTCAATCTCTTACTGATTAAAGGTGGTTCTGGACCTACATGAGACCATATGAAGGAAATTCTGGGCTTACACACCGTTTTTGTTAATATTAAAGAGACAGTGTGTCTAACGTCAACTGCATGGTCTGATCTAGGTGTGAATGGTATTCTGGGGAAAAATAGCTTGTCTTCTTTTTCCCATCTCTCCCTCAATGCTCTTGAAGATCCCTGGCAAAGCTTTCCATGTTTCCAAGCCAAGAACATCAGCAGATACTCAGTGGTGTAAAGAATGAAGCAAAGCTAGATGCTGCACTATTGCAGTGAATTTAGGTAAGCTGAATCCACACAGCTAGTGATAATTTTCCCTCATTCTTTGAAATTCCAATGACAAAATAATTCAGCTTAAGTGCTGAAGCTTCTTACAGTAGCATCTACTCATAGAATGGAAGACTGAAAAGCAGTGAAAAGACTTACTTACTTCCCTAGTTTCAGATATCTAGCTCAAATAAAATTACCGTAATTCCAATGCACGCTGAATTAGATCTCTATATTTATTCAACGCTTTTTTTAAAAAAAACCCCATGCTAACACTGCAACCAGAGTGTATGTATATTCTTAAGTGAAGGAATTAGTGATACAGAAGGGCAGCATGTAATTCATAGAGTGTCTGGGAAATTCACAGTCTCTAAGCAACAACTTTTGAATATGACATGCTTCTAATGTACAAATTACGGTCAGAATCCTCGAAAAAGAGCCATGTTCGAATGAAACATAATTAAATCTTTGAGCATTCTAATTAACTTGTTAGGGTTTTCTGAAGTACAAAAAACTACGTATCTGTCTATACATATATGCATATAGAATCACAGAATCATTAAGGTTGGAAAAGACCTTTAAGATCGAGTCCAACCATTAACCTAACAGTACCAAATTCAGTGCTAAACCATGTCTCTAAGCACCAAATCTACCCGTCTTTTCAATACCTCCAGGAAGGTATGTATTTATACATATATAGGTATTTGTATAAATACACAAATATAAAAATAACATTCAGATTAAGTCATTTAATTACCTGTTCAACCTTTATGTCATATTCTCCATGGACCTTTTTTCCACGAAAGGCCTTGGCCCTGCAGAAAAAAAGGGAGACAGAAAAATCAAGGATAAATGTATTTGTAATCAGTAGCTACATAAAAGCTTCCCGTATGGTCTTCAGTGTCTTGAAAATACACATATGTGCTAATTGAATCTACCTACCACACATACACAATTCTCTTTCCTTTGACATCCTCCTATCCTTAACATCCCATCACACAGTATTTTGTGATTTATAGCATATATAATGTGATTTTCAACATTAAAGTGTATACTAAAGCATACTGAAATACATATTTCACAACTAGTTATTAAAATAAAAAGAGTACCACTAAAAGGATGCAATCCTGCTCTCATTAAAGTCAACACTGAGGTACAGAAGAGTTTCACCATTAGTTTCAGTAGGGAAAGAACCAAACTTCATAATAATCAACTGAAAACACTGCCTTTGGCAACATATTTCTCAAGGATATCTTAGATATTATGGAAAAACGATGGTAGAAAGCAAAGAAAGTGTTTATACTGAAATGGCATACTGAAATATTGCCCAACAATTAATTCTGTACGAAAATGCAATTGGTAAGAACAACTAAGAAAGCATTTGCTTTACTGCTTTATACTGTTTTCTTGTAATAAATACATATGAAATATGAAGTTTGAAATCTATTGTTTTATTATAGAAGGCGCATACTCAGGATAATATTATCACATATTTTTGCCAATAACAAAAGCAGAAGTTAAATAGACTGTATCACAAATCTAACAAAGAAATACTATTCATCACTTATTTTTCTTGCCAAATTTGTTCTGAAATTCCATATGCATATGAAAATTATCTCTTGAAAACTCTGAAGACATCTGGACACAGCTTAAGTTTTATAATGTTGTTTATGTTGAAGCACCAGCTGGACCACGTTAACCTAACACGTGCAGGAAAACCAGGGACCCTGGGAGGAGTCCACAACACACACAGACCAGAGAGGAAGATCTCATGTTCAAAGGTAACACCACATCTGCCTCAGGAGAAAAGCAACCAATTCCTAACAGCAGACAACTTAAACATCTCTTTGAAAAACTAAGATTCACCACTTCAAAAAATATTTAAAACTCCAATTCTCACCCCCATGTATTTAATAGTAATGTTATTGATTAATTTTACTGGGAACGGGATGAGCCCCTAGATTTTATTTCTGATGCAGCACCGGGTGAGGTAAACATGTTATTGGACATCACATAGCACAAATTTAATTTAAATAGAATTATGTTGGCTACGTAACACAATAAATGTCATAGTGAAGCTGCCTCTTGAACACTGAACAATACGCTTAGAGTAATACTCAGTTTCTGCAAAGCTGAATGGTAACTTGACCATATATAGAGATTAAACCTCCCACAATGCTTACCCTAACAAATATCCCAACTGATTTCTGTTTTATGAGAGGAAATGAAAATAGGAAACCACAAAGAGCCAAAGAGAGGCTCTTCAACTCTTTAGCGCTAAGTCCATTGCTCATATTGGAATGTGCTCAAAACATTAGCTAATTATTAATTACTGAGATGCTACTCCTTTAAATTCAGTCTTTCTACTTAAACATCATTTAAATGAGGCAAGCTTTAAACAAACTCTGGCATGATTCACATATCAACAAATTAGTTCAGCTTTGAAAATAAACAGTAAGTACTGAAGTTAAGCAACCTGAGACTTGAAAACAAATGTGACATTTAAACATTTAAACAAAGAAGCATTAACCTACAACCTTCCTAAAAACGTATAATATTCAATAATATTCTACAAATGTCCAGCCACAAACTGCAAGAATTTACCTTGCTATCTTTAAAAAATAACTTACAACAAAACGTCGTAACTCAGTCATTTCAGAACGAACTCTAACAAATTCTTAGCATGAGTTTTGCTTTGAAATAGAACCTAGTTTTCATTTTATTTACTGTACTTTGGAAATACAGTCATGCCCCGCTTGAATTATTTCCTATTTGCAATGAGAAATGTGCAAGCCTATCGTAAAGACATTTATTACATGCTTAAATTAATAATTTTTTTTTTACTGAGGGGAGATGGGGAACGGAATTCTTTGGTGCTATTGATAACTTCACTGAATTGTAGTTTGACATTCCTGTTACACCTTACTACTCTCCGTACTGTGCACAGAATACCTGTATATCAACTGTCGGCGAACCTCCGCAGAAAGGAAGGATCTCGAGGCAAGGCGTTTGAGAAGGGCGAAAGGTGAGCTGTCAGCACTAGTAAAGTTAAAACGAATACGCCCCAATTCAAGTAACATTTGGCTGCCCATTGTTGATGATTTCTTGCATTGTATGTAGGGAAGAGAAGGAAAGCCAGCTGTACCATTATTCACCTGAAACTCACTGTTTAAACAGTTGCTTTCCAACACCTCCATGTAGAGAAAACAGACAGCTACTAATATGAATGCCGCCTACTGGAGTTAGTAGCATGACCTCTTATAGTCAGAATCTTTTCCAAATATGTGAAATATTTATGCATTTTTTTTTTTTTCTACAAAATCCATTTTCTGGATAAAAATCTTGCACATGTGAAATTCAACAATATACAGTTGCCACAGAGGCAGCCTAATATGAACTCATACCACTTACTGAACTTTGGCAAGGACAACGAATGAAGTAGTAATCACTAAAAATGTTTCAAATATATAAAAAAGCCCTGAAACACTTCCCTCAAACTACACAGCACCTGCATACATTTCCACAGTATCTTAGTGTACCACGAAACCAATGTGTTTTCATTTCATGTAAACGAACAAAGCATTAAAACTGGTGCTACTTTCAACAGGCAGCAAAATCAACAGGAAAATCATTTGCTAACATGCAACAGGTTTATACTTCTTCAATTTGCATTCTTTAACACCGCAACGCAGAGCTTTCCAGCCACAGTCTTAATTAAGTCAGAAGCAAGCATCCAGCAAAGACGTGGGGTCCAGTCCTGCAAACCACTGCTCACATGTGTGAATTGTGTAAGTCTCCTCTCTTCACAGCACAGCACACCCCTAAACTCTGCAATCTGCGCTTGCCAATGTAGGCAGCACTTGCAGTCCGATTTCCGTACAAATAACATAACATGCCCAGGCTTCAGTTCCATCTGAACACGGATTTCTGGCCACGTCTGGACAGTGAACTGGGAACTAATTACTGATCCTATCAATAAGAAGATTGGATGCTCAAAAATAATTACAGAGCCAGTTTACTACAACAGGGCAAAAGTTTGCTCATCATTTCAAACAGTAGCACCCTCTAGAGCACAGAAGCTGCAGACTGCCAACATTTATAAACAGCTAGCATAATTTACTTCAAGCAAGGTAATGGACACATACACACACAGTAGCGTCAAATAACTTGTTCAGTGGAATTACCATATGCATGTAAAGATTGGGGGAGACTACTGACACAGAACCCGCCAGACTTCCACAAACTTAAAGAGTGTGGTACACTAGTCCCAGTGACAGAATAGAAAACGTTGAAGAGAGAGCAAGCCCAGACTTCAAGTTCAAATCTGGTTAGAAAGAACACATTTTTTAATTCAATTTAAAAACAAAAAAGAAAAAGAAGAGAGGAGAGGAGGGGGGAGTAAGATTATTACTTCTTCCATATGGTGAGGACTTTTTAGACTGTCATGCAGACTTTTGTAAATATATGAAAACCGTAAGAAACTTATCAAAAGTAAGCATATGATTAGATTTGCACAGCAGTTTCATTTCATGTCCCTTAATCCACAATCTACTGAAACCAGTGGGAATCTCTCTATCAACATCAATGGGCTCTGCAACTGTCTGATAGTATCAACATTCGCTATACTGACTTCCAACCAGCCAGCCTAGCTGATAAAACTCATCATTTGAAACTGCTATGATGATGCTATCATGATTAAATAGAAGTTATTAAGAATACTGTAAACACACCGGTTTACAGACTTACTTTATTTATTTGTTCCACATTTCTGCAACAAAAGATCGATAAGAGACTGTCATAAAAAATAAACTATCCTATTTAAAACCTGACTCTTAAAGACCTTGATACTGTTAAATGTGTTACTCAGATCCTGCAAGACCTATTTGGATTTAAAACATGTTCTTCTTTTCTTCTGCACAGTGAAGTTACACTCTTGGCACCTGACCCAACCAGTATTTCACTCTCACATAAAACAGTTACGTTTTCTCAAGCTATTACTTCATACAGAAATTGTCTTAAAATACGCAGACTGTCACCACAAAATAAGTGCTAAAACATAGCAAATGCCAGACCTTTAGTTTTAGTAGTGGTCCCTGTTAAATTGGATTTTATTAGATTAATGATAATCTCCATTACCAGAAGCCTGTACATTTGAACAGCAGCACATTTTATTGGCTCTGAAATAGCATGGTTTATTTTACACAGGTTCCGTGGCTCACTTTTGTATCAGGCCAGTTAAATTTTGCTGTTAATCACTCAGTTTGATGAAATGTCATATTCAGTGGAAGCACTGTAATGTCAAGGACATACGGATTGCTCTTTCCAGTTATTCGCTGTGTGATCTGACAATCCACAGAAATCCTAACTGAAACTTGATTCATTTCATAAAAACATTTTTTTCCCCAGTATGACAGGCAGGACACAATTAATGCAGTTCTTCATTCTAAGTCATAGCCTAGCCCTTCGAAATGGGAAAATATACTGTTCATATAAAAAAAAGTGCTAGCTTCTGTTGATAAGGTAACAAACAATTGCATTTTAGCCTATTATTTAATCTATTGAGGTCACAATAGAGAGGATTTCTGAACATTTTCTTCTGTGCTCTATGGCACAACATGGCTTTTTTTTTATAGATCATATTGTTTCCGCCAGTACAATATGTCTCGGTCTCCACTGTATATCTTTACTGGAAATCACTGTCTCAACTACTCCTATACCAATCTTGTCAATCGTAATATATGGAAAGAGAATTACTAGGAACAAAAGCAACCACTTTATGGTCCTAGAGCATATTAGCACATGATGGAGTCAGCCAAGATGGCCTAATACTGGAACATATCACATGGTTAATTCTATCAAACTACAGGTTTCTTCATCGCTGATCTGCCTAGTTTTATTGGGGACCATGAAAACACAGCTACCCGAGCAGTTCAAACTTAACAGGGCAGTAGACAATGTCTGTAGAAAACACTCCTCCTCTGGTACAGGGCTTTCCTTCCCTGACTTCTGAAACTTGGAGAAAAGAACTTTCTTAAACACAGGCTTAAAAAACAGAGCTCTTGCGTGCAGCCTTTCCCCTGCAGAGGCACTGAACCGTCATATCCTTCCCCACTCCCCTTACCAGTGATGGCTAAACTCATTACAAAGCTCAGAGTAAACACTTTTCAGTGGAGGATTTTCCTGCCCAGACGGTACAGAAGCTGCCCAAAGAGATTCAGCTCCAAAAGCGTATCAAAAAAGAAAGCACAAACAATCTAGAAATAAAGAGCTCAAGCTTATTAAGCAGCAATTATTCCATTTTCCTTTCTGTGATGTATATCCCCTTGCTGGAAAAGGGATTTTTTCAGAACAGCTTTATATGTGGCACCTTCAGAGGCTTTCACAATCTCTGATCGATCCCAATTTTTTTCTCTTAATTTATTGCTAGCCTTTTCTTTTTTAATGAATAATCCTATCCCCTTGGCTTATATCAGAATGTTACCGCCTTTACTCTGATTATTTAAACAAAACAGAGCCATTTTATTCTTTCTCAGCGCGGATCTTCTAGCCCAAGAACCATCTTCGTTGTTTTCATCAGGAGCCCTTCTATTTGTCACTCTGTTCTGTGCCTGAATACAGTGTTTTCACTAGAGATCTAATCAAGAAGAAAGTACCTCCTACTCCTGAATCTCTCATTTGAGCTTGAATTTTCTGGGTCTTTTGAACAGCACGCTTTATTGAAAATGCCTAATTTTCTGCCCACTCTAGGTGAAACAAGTACTCTTTCATGACCAAACGCTGGTCTGCCTTTCTGGTAACGTCTCAAAATCCCACACCTCCAATTAAGTAATACTTACCATTAGCCCATTACCTCTGCGCAAGATTTATAGTCACGATGTAATTTCTGTGGGCTTATTTTCTGTAAATTAGATGACAAATGAAAGTATTTTTAAATGTTCATTCCCTCATCACTCGAAGACCTCATACGTGATGCAACATATTATAACCTTTTCCAAATCTGTTAGACTCATTAGAACAACTACTGCACTTTCCCATGGTTAGGTTCACAAAAATATTTTGTACTCATGAGATGAACAGAAAGTCCCAGCTTTTATACAGGAAAACATCACTAGCCAAATTACGAAATATTACTGTTCCAAGTACTGATGAAGGTTTTGATGGTTCTTAGTGCTAGGAGACTCAAACTGCATATTCTGCACCAGTTGCTGTAAATTCCTTAACCTTATCTACTATAGCCAACGTAATAATATTAAAGGCTAAAGTAACAAAGTTAAATTTGTCATTTCCAAGTCTCCCTACCAAGTCAACCATTCTTTCCAATGTCTCATTCAGTTGACAACCAAGATAAAGTAGTACAAACTGTTAACGAGCAATTCAACTGTTTAGAAAGTAAGGCACTCTAGATTACCTTGAATAAGTGGCAAAAATGTCACACAATGCAGCCACCAGTGATTATCTTGTGACAGAAAAAACCCAAACCATCTAGAAGTAGCATCTAGAGATATTTTAGTTTACTTTTTTTCCTATTGAGGTAAAGAAAATAAAGTGAGCGTAAAAGACTTTACACTAACAGAAGGTAATTTCTGACAACATCTGAAATGCCATAAAACCCAGCATGGAGTGAAAGAATCTTTGAGCTTGCATCTATGTTATCAATAAACTCCCCAGCAGAAATTTATCTGCCTTTTAATTTTTCTACTTATACTGAATTCTCTAAGGCATTTTAAATGCCTCTAAGCAAGATGTGTGATCCTGTGAGGTGAGAAAATTTCAATCATTTACACCTGGAGACATTACAAGGTGATGCCTCATAGCCCAACATGTTACGTATCACGTTGTTTGAATTTTCACCTTTTAGGATCCTGCACTTAATATAGAAACTGTATCTTCAAACCCCCTCCAGCTAGCTCCCCTCTGCGCTTGCCCTGTAGAGGAGATTCTGAACAAACTAGTCAAGATGAGGTACGAAAGAGGGGGAAGCATGCAAGTCATGCACGTCTGGAGAAAAAAGTGGGAGAGACAGTGCGAACATTTCAGGCACAGCTTGTAGCTAAACCAGACTAAGTACAACACCAAACTTCCAGTCTTAATGTCAAACCTTAAATCTTCAACCCAACAGAGGGACAAGACCCAGGGTAAACAGGGGGTAGCAGGAGAAGAAAGGATTGCCACAAGTGCCAGAATATCTTCTTAGAGAGATATATACATTATCTCTCTAATCTATATCTATCTATCTATATATACACACACACACACAACCCCGCTCAATCAAGAGTGGCCTTTGCAGAGAATGGCGGTGATGGTACAGGCAAGCCTGAGTGTTTTTCTCCAGACGGACACCCACAAGCATTTCACACCCTTGCAGCAATACTTCCATGGCCCCACCAACACTGAACTAGATTTAAATGAGTGAAGGATAAAAAGATTTTTCATGGTTCAGCAATTACTTTGATCTTTGGTTCAGAGATCCTTTCACTTCCATCACGTAGATCTGGAGTCTCTTCCAATTCTACCACCAGCTTCATGTTACAGGAGTACTGGAGGTCCCATTTGAATCAAGATCCCAAATAATCAGTGTAAAACAGCCTTTGATGTTTCAAATTTTTTTCATGCAATTGAAACTTCCGCTTTTACGCTTATACTTAAGACAGTCATGAGCTGCCCTGTTTCTCTGAGCAGACCAATCAGAAAACCTAATCTTCACAGCTCTACTTAGGTAACTTGGTTTAGCATCTTCATAGATGCAGTAAAGAAAGAGTATATGGCTTTTGCTGCCCTCTTCTGTAGAAAGAAATGTATATCAGATTGGCTAAAAAATTGTTCGTCATCACAGATACGGATCCTTGGTCATCTTTCTGGCCTTACTGGCTTTAAGGTAGCTGCACTGGTATCAACCCCTCTTTGACAGAATAGCAGGGGCCAGGTAGCAGTCATATGCAGGAGCTGGTTGAAAACTTCATTATCATAAAGTAAGGTCTATGCTTGCGCTGAGTGAACGTTACGCATGATGTCTAGCATGAACCTAACTTGTAAATAGTTTTAGATCTACTAGAAAAAGCATATTAACAGCAATAGTACAAACAGTCTCTATGTATTTAACACAGCATTAGCAAAAACCCACAAGGAAATTAATCACTGACATCAACATGGATTAAATGAATAGCAATTGCTAATGCCTTGTACACTCCTTTCCTATTTTAAGTTGAATTAATCAATATTATTAACGTTTTTTTTTCTCCCTCACACACACGCATACACATACAGTCACTCAGTTTCCATTGGCTTCATAACAGTCTCCTCTGACTCTTATAAAAAGATTCCCACTGTCTCAGAAAGCTGGGTGGTACTCCCAGTGCAATTCCCCCCCAACAGAAAAAAAATATTAATTTATCTGCTATTATGGAAGAATGAGCTTCAGAAACACGTGTTTTATCTACCCACTAGTTTTGGAGGAAGGTTCAGAATGCTGCCATGAAAAAACAATCGCTAACTCAAGTTACAACAACCACCAGAAACACATTATACTGCTAATTCTCAGTACAAACAGATACCAACAAAATAGAAAATAATTTTGACAGTATCATAGAACTGTTTGGGTTGGAAGGGACCTTAAAGATCACCCAGTTCCACCCCCCTGCCCTGGGCAGGGACACCTCCCACCAGCCCAGGTTGCTCCAAGCCCCGTCCAACCTGGCCTTGAACACCTCCAGGGATGGGGCAGCCACAGCTTCTCGGGGCAACCTGGGCCAGGGGCTCACTACCCTCGGAGTAAAGAATTTCTTCCTAATATCTAATCTAAATCTCCCCTCTTTCAGTTTAAAACCACTCCCCCTCATCCTATCGCTCCACTCTCTGATCAAGAGTCCCCCCAGACCAGCTTTCCTGTAGCCCCTTTAGGGACTAGAAGGGGTTCTAAGGCTTTTTCACTTTTTTTTTTTTTAAACCACATTTTATTCTCTGGGGGAACACATGGAAAGGTGTAGCGGATTACCATTTTGCCGCTTCCAGGGTACCTCCACATATTCCTTCTCTGGTCATACTTTCAGACATACTTGCACTTTTACCCTAAAAAATTACCACTAGAATCTTTTTCTAACAGAATACTACATTAGCTAACACCTGAAAATATAGTACTTGTTTAGTGACTCCTGCAAAATATGTGTGAATGGGGGGTTCTGGAAGTACAGCAAGGAATATATTTTAGTAATACTCGAGCTCTTTCACTAAAAGGAATAGTCTCTTCTGATCAGAATTAAGCTTCCCAAGTATGTTATAAAACTAATCTAACCACCCTGTATTTTAATATTATACTTAGAAGTATAATCACATATAATTTTGTGTGTACTTAAAATATCCATGTTTGTTTTATCAATTTTAATATTGTCTAAAAAGCTGAATAACTAAGAGCCTGTGTTCCTGAGGATTTTCAGCTTCCCACTACAGATTAGAGGATAATAGAATTTTCTGGTACTGCTGAACTTAGTGAATATTTTTCCCTACAGTAAACAGACACCACAACTAATACACCAAACTGGAAGCATTACCCACCCCATCCGCAGGTGAGGCTGACCCTTGGGAATATGGGCTTTAAAAATTCTTACACAGGAACAGTCCATAAAACTAAAAGTCAAGTGAAGTCTATTGGGATCCATGACACACAAAACATACCACAGGTCTCAAGGATGGTGGGATAAAGGGGAAGCCATTAAAGCTGAGAAACGTGACCAGGATACCTGACAATAACTTTCATGGAAGTAGTGTCTAACAGGTTTGGACTTTTGTAGGCAGCGATGCAAACACTTTATTTGCTTATAGTGCACCTAATTAGGAGCTGAATTAAAAAAAAAAAATTATCTCAATGAGTGATACACTCATTTTGGTCTAACTGTGCATTACAATAATACAAAATCCCACAATTGCTCACACCCTCCTCATTATTTGTTAAACAAAAGTGACACGAGTTTTTAGTGCTTAATGAACACTGGAATCAGAGCAGTCCCCCACTGTTTGCTGTACAGCTGCACAGGCTACTCTGTGCAAGGTCTGCGTTACACTCGGGTCACGTTCAGCTCTGGAAGTGGAGCAATACGTAACAGTATCTGTACCTCAAATTTGGGGTTCTGACATCCAGCACTGTGCCAACTTTTTGAGCAGAAATCTCCTGATGAGGCTGTGTCGCAAGCCCTCCAGCAGCCCACAGCCTGGCAGTGCCTCACAGCTGTGAGGAGCAGAAGCAGCTGCTGAACACGGAACTGTATTCCAACATTTCTTTCCCTTCCCAGCTGAGTGCTCTCAGGTTCTTTTGCACAACTAAATGCTGTCAAATACGAGATTCACTGCCAAAAAAATGGTCGTGTAACAGACATGAAACAACTAAGATGCAAACAAGCATTCTCTTTTGACATATATGAAAGCATAGCAAGAGTTGTAATAATTTCATACTTGAACGATTCACATTTATGGGATTAATTCCCCCAGTGCCTATAGGAGTGAGAACAGGACCTGTTCTCTTGTGCACACAATAGCGAAGGCTGTTCCAAAATCTCAGAGATCTGAGCAGCTCTTCCCTCTCAGAGCTGTACCATGGAAAGACTGCTTTAAATTTCGTTGGCGACATATAGCACATTAGTCAAGGATGCCCAAGAGATGAACTGAATCCAGCCTCACGTCATTTTGTGGGCTACACCCACCCACTTAGGTCCCCAATGGGAAGTGGCTAGCTTATGCTACTAGTCACCTCTCCACTAATGGGTCCTTGGGCAACCACAAGTCTGCAGCCCATGGCACTGATTCATTTGGATGGGAGTCGTTAGAGAAAAAGACGGGAGTACTTTTCCCATGAAGATACTGCCATTTGGCAAAGATCAAAATAGCAGGCATGTGCAAGCCCTTGTTACGTAAGATCCAAAATCTGCAGCTAGTTACTGGTAAATATTTTTGCTAGTGAATTTATGACTCCGGGCAAGGATGATCATCCTGGTGAGTAAACAAAACATGAACAAATAACAGCATTCAGAGTAAGAATATTTTCTTGATTATTCTACAATAAGGCCTGTTGGGACAAAAATTCAGGATGTGTTGAAAGCCTTTCAGACTCAGAGACCCGGGATATCCATACTCCAAGTTTAATTTGCTTAAGAAAGAAAGGCTGCTACACTCATTCTAGTTTGCTACTGCAGCAACACAAATTAGTCTGTAGCTATATCAGTGACTGCTTTGAGACAACTCTCGTATCAAACTCCCACATAGTGGCAGACTGCCAGTTTTCTCTAAAATCCTTCTTTTTTTCAGTTGTGAACTAGGAAAAAAAAACCAGAACAAAACAAAATGAGCAAGTAATCCCTAAACTTCTAACAGCACAATCAAAAGAAAATTGACCAGGATTTGCAGACATAACTTTTTTTTTCTTTTTAGCTAATCAGCAAAATATTTCTGACTACTCTTGAAGTCAATATTTTCTATCTTTGTCCCTGTGTATGCCACTTTAGAGGTTCATTCTTATCCCCAGTAGTTTTTGTAACTGTATTTTCTGTAACAACATCTATTTTCTATAGCAATCAGCAGCAAACCTGATAAGCATTATGTTCAGTAACTTCATTTAAGCTCCTGTAGTCTGAATTTCTCCATTCTCATGAACTGCTTGCCACATTTCATCGCCCAGCAGGTAATTCAAAATAAATTCACACTCTCGAGTTACAGATGGAATACTATGTACTATTTTTTCAAAGATTTCTTATTAGTGGATCTCTTTTTTTTTTATAATATAGTCATAACATGCACTAATGGTATGTAGCAAATAAAGACAGATTCTTTCATCAAGATTTAAGGGCAATCAAAACCAATCTTAGTGAAATTTAATAAAGACTGTCATGATGATGGGCATTTCTTCTAAATGCATTTCAAATTCTGTCCATTCAATCAGGATTACTTAAGACAAAAAAATTTTACTTCTCTATGTTATTTTGTATCTTCAGCCATGTCATTAAACTTCACTAGGACTCTCACTTTCACTACTTTGCTGTAAAAGTAAAGCAAAACAAGCCAAGATTAATTTCCACAACNTTCTTCTAAATGCATTTCAAATTCTGTCCATTCAATCAGGATTAGTTAAGACAAAAAAAATTTTACTTCTCTTTATGTTATTTTGTATCTTCAGCCATTTCACTAAACTTCACTAGGACTTCCACTTTCACTACTTTACTGTAAAAGTAAAGCAAAACAAGCCAAGATTAATTTCCACAACGTCTGTGTTGATGTAATAATGAATCTCTGTAAGCGAATCAGAGCTGCAGAAAGTGCTATCTATTCAGAACAAAACCAGAGCAGGTTTACACCTCCATTTTGGTCAAGCACTGCCATCTGCTGGGCAGACTTCGCTGTGAACTGAAGCGCCACAAAATCAAAACTTCAGAAGGAAAAAAAAATAAATTAGTTTGGAGTACTTAACAATTTGTCCATCAAACAGTATTAATTCAAAAGTAATGGNCTGCCATCTGCTGGGCAGACTTCGCTGTGAACTGAAGCGCCACAAAATCAAAACTTCAAAGGGAAAAAAAATAAATTGGTTTGGAGTACTTAACAATTTGTCTATCAAACAGTATTAATTCAAAAGTAATGTTGGTTTAATTTTAAACTGAAACATTAATCGTTGTAGATAAAGTCGGAGCAACCAAAAGTAATTTGAACAGTAATTTCCATCTATTTACTATTGCTACCTATTGTGCATCATAACTCTGATTCTACAAAATTTCTAAGGTAATAGAAACAGCCGAAGCATTTTCTCAGTTTTATTTTAGATTAAAACAAAACAAATGAACTTACCACAACCCGAGCTACAGTGCAGCTTTTCATCAATTAAAATGATACATGGGTACAGTGCTGACCGTCTGACAGGTAGGGTTAGAGAGAAAAAAAAGTTGCAATCTTGTGCTCGTAAATGAATACAAGCCAGGTCTAGATGTCAAGAACTGTGGGACAAAGAAAACTGGGAAATTCTGAGTACCAGTTTATGACTTAATTTTTCTTCATCATTCAGCTAGAAGAAAGAACAGCACACATGGTCACTTTTAGTCTAGTTTATCACTAGGTACCCATAGAAATAATTAAGAACAAAGCAAAACTACCCAACATTTATAATTTGTAAGAAGCTAAATCCTTCCTTCCCATCAAAGAGAGGACTGGCCTTGTGACTGCGCGTCCACATCTTGACAGCAACCCTCCGGGACAGAAAGGACAGACAGAGGAAACTGATGACATCCGAACCCTCTCCATCTTCCCATACTGACTTCCACTCAAACTATCACTTCATTCTTAGTATACACTCCTTCTTGCAGGACAGGGAATCTAAAAGCAACTCAGAACATTGTATTTTCAATATACGTGCTCAGAAAAGCACAAACTGAGGTGAGCAACTCTTCTCGATACAGTGTTATTTCCTTAGTGGGCACAACAGAAAACAGAAGATCGTTACTGTACATTCAAACATACACGATTCCCAGTTAGAAAAATACCTCTAAAACACTTCCACAATCTTGTCACAAATTGGACTGTATTTTGCACTTTGCTGCTGAGGAAGGAAGTAATTGGTAGGGCTTAATATTGCCCTTTCTCTCACAGATGTTCCACAGTCTTTAATGACACTTGCAACGCGCTCCAGCACACCCAGAAGTACAGAGCCTCCTGCTACAGAATCCATACTTCAGGCTGAGACACAGTGTGTTCATCATCCCCCTTTCTCTTTCACAGAGCGCGTCTCACATGCCTCCTCACTAACAAACAAAACCTCTGTTTACTAAAACACAAGCCAATAAGCTGCTCTTTCAATAACCAAAGTAGGCAAAAGAACAGAAATACTGACTAGCTGAGCCTTGCTATGCATCTGTTCCAAGGAATATTAAAATCCTGAAAGAATATGAAATACTGTATCATTCTCATCAGTACAAACAAGCAACAGACCAACGCCATTCACAAGAACACAGCAAAACTTGAGAAGACCGACTCCCAACCACTCCACCTTCACTTCCACGTTGGAAATTAAAGACAAGCACAGAGCGCTTCACAGCAAATGAAGAGAACGATTTAAGAAGGAACAGAAACAGCAAACATGAATCTTTCTAAATTACTGCTTTTTTAAAATGCAATCTTCAAAGGGAGTGGCCAAGGCTCAAAACACTTCATCCTTTCGATGCCTGTGCGAATCATATTTTGAGCATCTTTAGTGCATTTGACAACTTGAAGAAAGTAGTTCTCTTAAGGGCTTAATTCAAACCCACAATATTATGATACTTTGATTAATTCTCAGTTCTAACATGAGACAATATTAAATGCATCACTTGATTTAGATTTTAGTGAGGCTTTTTTTTGTACTATCCCCCTATAAAAGGGTATTACAACTTTTTGTCTCATCCCTGAATTCACACTTTCTCACTCCTTTCCCCTTCTTCCCACCCACCCACCTACACATATTTAAGACTTGAGAGCTTGAACACTTCTCAATCACAATGTTTTCACAAAGTTTATATTTCATTATCACACATATCTTTCATCTCTTTCTGTAGGCAGGCTATAGTTCTCAATTTTCTGCAAGAGGATCTCAAATTTTTTATCCTATTTGCCTACGACAGAGTAGTCCTGGCAACCAAGTTTAAGTAGACTCCAAGCACTAGTGGTTTCTTAAGGTAAAATTTCTCACTCAAATCCTACAATATGCTCCTTTCTTAGTACAGGCAGAAAACCCATTACCCTGAACAGATGGGAGTTAGTCTGTGGGAAGACAAAATCTGTTAGAGCAAAAACTTAGAATAAAAAAATAATCAAAAACTCTGAGTCACAGGCCTGATAAAATCACAAGATTGGCTTAAGAGATCCCTAAATTTTAAGAGAAACATGTATTTTAAGGAAAATAGTACACGATTATTTTTATTTGTTGTATGCTTTTGATTCCCTTCAAAGGAAGTGTAAGCTTATTTATTTGAAGGGAGAGCTGAGATTCTTACTTGATCCCAAAAGCTGTAACCTTAATTTTTTTTTTTTTAAAAAAAAAGATGCTCTGAGTGCTCACAGTATCAGGACAGTTCGTAAACTGTATTGGTTTCTCTGAAGGTGTGGAAAAGCAATTGTCAGACGAACTTGGCTGTGACTTGAACAGCTGCTATGTCATGACTACTGCTCAGCTCTAATTAAATCTCAGTGAGATCTCATTTGAAAACAGTAAGGACACAAATCAGGCCCAAAGAACATATCCTTATGTTCATTAACTGTTAAGCGTACTCTATGATAGAGGAATGTTTGTTTTAATCTTCAAACTTTCTGAAACATGTGGTTTTGATTGACAAAAACTTATCTGATGAATTTGAAATTAATAGTCACAGCTTGAAAAAGAATAAAAAGATAGGAAATCCACAAATCCAGCAGAAAAGATAAAAATCTATCACTTGTTCTTTTAACTTGTATCGCCTTTTTCCAAGGGCAGTGCCATAGGTTCTTTTAGAATGATTTGCTGACACTGGTACAAAAGAGTTGAGTCTCCTAATGACAAAATCAGCTACTTCTGTGTGAAGTTGTACTCTTGTTCTTAGACTTTCACCCCGCAGTTAGCTAGCAAAGCATTTTTTATGAAGTGAAACAGACAGACTAAACCGACATTTTCTATATGCTTTCTGCTGTCCTCCTAGTCACTTAAAACAATGCTCACCCCTTCTCCACGTCATACTTTTTAACAGTAGCTACCAGCTACTTTTCCAGTTTTCTTTTCTTTCCCCTCTCGGGTTCGATTTCCTTTCTGCCGCTTTATTTTGTTTTCTTGTTTCAGGCACTAATTGCTTTCATCCTCCTTGTATGGTCAGCAAAGTACTTTATAACAAATAAACTCTGCTAATAATTTTGTAATAGTTTTGTGCAGTTTCAACTTCCCTTGCAGTACTTCGGTTTCATGTTAAATTAGCTATTTCGACAACAGATGTCTAACCTAAAATCGAAGTGGTGGGTGTACGTCTGTGTATGCCTATATATATAATATACATATGCATACATACGCGTGCTTAGAGGTCTGCAAAAAGACAGCATGTCACAGAAGTTTCCTTTACTGACTCTATAAAACCCTGGTTTTCTTTTAAAGAGTGCAAGTATTGTATCCGAGTCAAGAATCACTAATTACATGGCATTTTGCAAACCATCACCAAGATGACAGAAGGTAAATTAACACAGTGAAACCTCCGTTAACAACCATTCCATCATCCGTTCTTTAACCTGCTAATAAAGGCATAGCAAAAATATGCTTAATAACTAGCACTTTTTTATTTTTTAACCCACTATACCAACAATTTATATATAAAGATATACATTATATATTTAATCCCTTTTATACATATATATAAATTTTACTCCAATAAAGTATTTGATTTCTATAGATGATGTATCATATATATCATATGCCTTTTTTAAAAAAAGAAACAGAAACCAAGGGAAAATTATTTCATTAGCCTGCAGTACAGAAGATCACTATAGCAAATGGGTGTAATGGCTTTTAATAAGTGCCTTCTTTTAATAAGAATTTAATTATATTAACCAAACTTCAGAAAAACATTTATTGGAGTAAAATTTATGCTAGGCCAGTAGAGTCCAGTACTCTCCGTGGAGTCTGACTCACCAACTCTCTTAAGGTCTTTATCACCTGAATTAATACAGATTCTCCGTACCAGTCAGTTATTCCAATGTGGTGATATGAGACTAAAACGAAACTACAGAAAATAAAACTCAACAGATTTCATTGGAATAAGGGCAGAATAACAACACTGAATTATTTTAATGCCATAGGGTAAGAAAGCTAAAGACTAATTCTGAATTATCAGTAGCATTATCACCATCTACAGTCTGGCATTATGAAATCCCAAATACCATTATAAAGAACCCTTTAAACGCATCTCAGTTATCAGCTGAATACAGATGAGGACAATGGTTGTACTCTTCGTTACTTGCAGTGAGGTGAAGATCTGCCAGCACGCATGATAACATTTTCTAATAAGCTAAAAAGAAAAGAAAAAAGGAGGAGAAATAGCTTTAAGAAGCTCATGCAAACAACTGAGCGCTCTCTCTCTCCAAAAAATTTCCAAGCAAGTCAATCCCTAGGCCAGATAAAAGAACACAATTACATAACCTATCTTAACATGATATACATGGTCCTTACTTGGAGAAGTATCAGACTACAAAAGACATATGCTAATGTTTTCTTATTTAATTTTAAGCATTTTAACATACTATAAATTCACAGATTAAAACTACAAAGGGCAGGAGAATCATTGCAAAAACACAGGTCAATTAATAGATCACAGAAAAAAACTAAAATCACAGTTTTATAGGCACAGGGGAACAAAAAGATGACACCCATCAGAAAACTGAAAGAATAACTCCCTAACATATAGTCCTAGGTAATGCAATTTATTTCCCTCTACCTAAATTTCTCTCTCAATTAAAAAAAGAACAGCATCACTTCAAAAAGAATTTCTCAGATGAAAGAAAAAAAAAACAATGCAAGGTTTTGATTATGTAAAACACTAAACCAAAATTATCCTATTCCCGTTTCAACCCGTGACTCACTGCAAACTTAGTGCCGTGTGCCTGAGTCACTTGCACACTGCTCGTGCCTCAAAGAAGGATGCATAACTCAACGATAACTGACTCATAATTTAACATAGTAATAGTAGATCACTATTACCCTGTTCCAACAAGCTTTTAAGTATATACATACAGAATAATTTATGGCAGCTCATGAATATGTCTTTTCTGACAAATGTTCACGTCCCATCAATTTGAACGGAACACATTTATGTATTATTCTGAGTAACAAGAGAGATAGACAGACAGTTCCCATTACAACAAAAGAGTTCACGTCACAAAACCTTTCTAGAGGGAAGGCAATTGCGTCTTTTGGACCAGTAGTACAATTAGTTTCAATACTGATGACCTTGATTAGAGGAAGATTTTGCATTTCAGCTGAAGGCAAAAAAGGTCTCAGGATGAGAGATGCGAATATCCACATCTACAAGAAAAACATGGGAGCACCATAAGCATCACTCATTTTTCCCACTGTACCTTTTATCTGTGCAATTTGCTTAGCTAGACCGGTAACAGAAATGTCTGAACACCTGCATATCACGGGCCAGCTTGTACATGGCAGATTTAATACACAACAGAACTTCAACAACTGAAGAAAAATGTCTGCCCAGCAAAAAGACTGTTCTTTAGCTCAAAACATATTCTATGCAGCTTCAAAAAAGCCAGAAAACCATTAACACAACTGGTACGTATTGCATAAGAAAGATATGCCTGATTGCTCAAGATGATTTGGGCAAAATGATAAATGAAAATCCAGTACCAAACTGGATATAGATAGTTTATATGCAGACCCATTAGTGCTCTTAACAGAATTCCCAGTTACTGATATGGGCTTTGAAAATATTAAATTGCAATAGCATATTTATGATTAACACTATAATTACATGAGAATCTACTTTTCAATAGATGGGAATAGGAAAAAGTATTGTAACATTTGGGAAAAATAATTTTTCAAATAGAAATAAGAAAATGAAAAGGTATTTGGCTTCATGTGCCTTCATTCTCATAACTCACATATTTTAAAGCCTCATATGTTCCAATAAACTAGTAGTTTTTCAGGGACTTTATTACTTCTGAATGCTTAGGATTGGCAATACTGCTGGTTTGCAGTTATTCTGGAGCGCATAAACTGATCTAGAGAAAAATACCTATATTTTTCATTCCTTCCATTACTCTTAGGAGGCTGTTCTTATCTTCAATAGAATAGGAAAAAAAGAATTACCACAGCAAATAGGCCACATCTCCCTACATGTTTTCCCCGACCAAAATTTCTATTATGGCTTCAAAGGCAGACTCGTTTTAGAGATTCCACAGCTGAAGGCAAATCAGCAGATGTCTATCCCTCCCCCCACATAGTTACTAAAAATGCGTTGACTTCCTTATCTGCCTACATATGGCTTCCAGCCTTTTTCAGTGAAAAAGAAAAACCCTGTCCCAAAGAGCACACATCCGTTTATACATTACTCTACCCTAAAAGAGTAGTAGACAGGGAGCTATTTATTCCTCCTCCATCCCATATAACCACAGATGCTATTCTTAACCGGCACTCTCATTTTATATTGTTCATATTGTGTGGGCCAAGGCTGGTTCTTTTCTTAAAGCCGTGCTCACTACAAACCAAAATGCCACCATAATTTATTCCTTGCAAATTGGAAGCATACTTCAGATACCAACTGGCTTTAAAACTAGAATATTAAGTGAGTATTTAGATATCATTTATCATTCTTTTGTAATGCCAGCAGTGCAACACATCATCTAAATTTCATCATTCTTTACCTTAATTTTAAATCTGAAAGTACAATTATTTCATTCCCTTTCACAAATACACAAATGTCTTTAGTGTGCTTGAAAATATGAAGAAATCCCTCAAAAATGCTTGACATGAAAATTATCAGTAACAAAATCTCCTCTGGTCTATAAAATAGTAAGATATTCATAATAATGTAAAAGCTTGCAAAATCCACTCAATTATGAGGGTCTCCTTGTTTTTAGATAAGTCCTTTTGCATGTGATTTAATGCTTATGGCCACAGCTAGATTTGACGATTTTAATCAGAAACAAGTCAGTACAGGTGGCACTGTAAGAAAGCCTGCAGAGAAGAAAGCTCAAAGGAATTAAAAATACAGAGCAAAGTGTGGGTTGAATGACAAAGTGCATTGCACTGAAAGGAGAGTTAAAAGGGACGCTAATGAAAGGAGTTCAAGACAGTGCCAATTCATTTGGAATATAAACATAAAAGATTGCCAGCGACTCTGTAAAACGTGATGACTCATACCTTCTCTCTTTCTGCTCTATCCACTGTGATGCTTCTCAAACCTTATTCCCTTTTATTATTGTCTCTACATTTTTACATTCCTTTTACTCTTATAATGAATATGGTTCAAGTTGATTAAGAAACCTGATAAAAGCAAGGACATGCTGAAAGGTCTACAGCAATGAAACACACCAGGTACTTTAATAACCTGTTCACAACAGCATTAAAAACTGAGAGGACTTTTTCCACAGTATCTTGCTGCTGCATTTGAAAATCATTAAATTTATTCCGTCTTAAGAAAGAATAACTGTTTTTCTTCCCTCTGTGAACATAAATAGATGCAAGTACATGTTACACCAATCTCCTTTCTTTTACAGCCACACAATCTTAATAAAGCGGAAATTTCACATATGGAATTACAAGGAAAAAAACCCTACCCTTTAGAAAACTAAGTTTATGCCAAGTAATCTTTAAAACATCTTAAACTGTTCTTTCTAGCAGAAGAATGAACTTTCTAATCTGAGGAATTAATTCACATATCATAAGAAATGTTTTACATGGCTATAAGACCAATATATAGAAAAAGTTTGCTAAATAATGGCCTTCCCAGTTTCCACACAAGAACTATATTTGTATTTTCTAATAGCTGTCATTTTTTAATTTATTCATGAGGAAGATGATCGATCTGTTAAAAAGAATGGCTAATGTATTAGTAACAAGCATGCAAACACATTACCTGGCACACAGTATGTGGTCATATATTCTAAGCTAATGATATTGCAGACCTCCACTGTGGGTGCTTTCTGATATTTTAGCAGTGGTACTTAAGAAATAGAGTACTCGGAATCTATCAAACAGGTGGTCTGAAAGTCATATCCGGAGACACCTGAAGTTATTTACCACACTAAAATTCTGGCTATACACATACATTTTTTGAAACTTATTAATATACTTTATGCTTTCTCTCCAAGCCTTTTTACCCACTGGAGTCCACAGATCTGGGTAGCTCAAAGAACAAATTTTTTGCTTTTAGGCACCCAGTGACATAGGGCTTTCCTCAAAAACAATACTAAAAAGCCACATGGGGATCCAGAATCCATTACATCAGTAACGCTGTAACAAAAGGATCCATATTAGAAATGACAGAAGAAAGAAACTGGTAAGAACTGATGTAATAAACTGACATCTGCTGGTACATGGGCTTGCAATAGTATTTTTATCTTGAATTTAGCAGTACCTGAAATAATTGGTGATAACAAATGATGGATCATTCCATATTGTTACATAACTGAATTACAAATAGGAATTTTGTGCCTGCATTCTGTATGCTTCATCTTCCCTTCCTCTCTCTGTAGTGCTCCAATGAGATTTTTTTTTCTTGAGAATTTTGAAAAGAAGAGATCATATTTAATTTCCAGGGGCAAGATTTTCCAAAATACTGTTTTGTTGCTTTCTGCATTCCTGACTTAAATATTTTGCAATAACATCAAGCCATTATTTGTATGAGAGGTAGTCAGTTTTGTGAATCTGTAATTACACAGAATGCTTACAAATGTTACAACTGGAGATACATTGTAATTTATAAATCTCCCATTTAAAGAAAATGCTGCAATTGCTTCAAAAGCATTGTTCCACCAAGGTAAATAATTATCATGTTTTTAAGCAGCAGCATGAGAAAAGGTAGGGGAAAATCTGCTGTGTATTACTTAAAAGAAAAAGGCATGCTTTTTTGATATCCCCAAATCTAGCACTTTCCAGCATATGGGCACATTAAAAAAAAATACAGTCCATACACATCTTTCCACATTGACCTGCCCAGAACTGACTGGCTATTTTCTATTATCTGTTACTTAGAATATACTAATATTAACATCGTTCATCTAAGAAGTAAAGTCATGCTGCTTTCTTCTACTTTAGGAGGTACTTCCAGATGCTGCTTATTTCAGTAGTCAGTCGAAATCACACACAGATTGTAGAAATACGTGGACTTTTGCAAGCAGAAACGAATTCACTCTACACATACTCTGAGTCAACTGGAAGCCATTTAGCCACAGTTATGCAAGTTGACAAAACCAACTGAAGCCCTTCTTTTATATACATACTTACACAGCCTGCTTATATACACACACATTTTATATGGAGATGCAAACAAAGGTGCAAAGCATTTTATTCCACTTAGCCTCCTCCAAAAGTTCCTACATGGTAAAGGCAGAGATCTACTGTCAGTTAGTTGTGCACCGATATACTCATGAGTAACTAGGAAATTAAATCCTCCCTGAAGGACCAGTCATAGCTATGGATTCTTACATGAAAAAGAAGCACCGCAAGTAAAAAATAAAATTAAAAAAAAAAATGCATTCAGCCACAGATCATGAATTTATATGCAAAATACTGCCCTATAATTGTCATCATAAGACTCTCTAAGCTGAATTCAATATAAAATGTGCGTTGAATTTATTACCGTACTCAGGCTTGGTTTCTAACAGATGGTAAAGTGACTAACTCCGACCATGGGATCTCCCTCTAGTAGCAGCTTACAGAAGAATGGACATTCCTGGTGTCCAGCTGACTCAAGATGCTGCCACCTGATTAAGAGTCATTTTGCCCAAATGCCACATAGAAAAACAAAGGTATTATAGTATTTTTTCTGCAAACAATTTATGTGTGAAACATAGAATCGCAAGAATCTATCACCTACATTCAAATGTACTTCTGAAAATTACTAACTGATCAAGGCAGCAGTATTACTATACTTCTCACGAGTAATTAGTGGCATGTGCCAAGCATCCTGCATTATATAGGTCTTGGCTAGAAGAGAGAGACAGACAGAGACACCTTGATCTTCACAATTCCACTTCTCTCATGAAGGATGAGGACACGCAGTCAGTGACATAAGCAGATTCAGTTGAATCATTGAACAGGTATATTGAATATGAATGCAAATATTTAGTACTATATTCAATACAGTGTAAGCTATCAATCACTAAAAGCTTATTACATGTACTTTCCTCTGTGCAACATATATTTAGCGAAGAGCTGCAGTGTTTCTGCTGTCTTCCCTAAAGCTGTGCGTCAGTCCTATAGCACGACTTCCACTGTAATCGTGCCTAAATTTCCACGATTTAGGCACCGGGCATAGAAGTGCCTAAAAATAAAGCAAGTACTTCCATTAGCAGCAGCACTTAGCAGCTGAGAAAAATCAAGCTTCACATTTAAATTATGCTTAGTAGTGCAGAATCAGATCTTTCTACCTGCTGAGTACCAACTTTACTTACCTCGCTTCCACTACTTACCTCACCTCCCATCAGCAAGGATATAGCATTATTTGGGCACAAGTATGTACTGGTGAATTTAATTATTGTAAAATCATAAATATTGTAAA
>RSEF01000012.1:5267343-5329019 GCA_003993805.1 Himantopus leucocephalus | reverse complement strand
TGATCTTCAAGGTCCCTTCCACCTCTAACCATTCTATGATTCCTTACATAAGGAAAATGCTGGATTAAAGGAAATACGCCAAGATACATGTCACTACACAGGAAACTACATCATAAATTGTTTCAAAAGTGGATGTAACTTTGCCTCCTTGCCTTCTTTGCAAACCTATTCTGGAATAGTATTACTATTATTAGGAGAAACTATTGTCTGATTTTTAGACATAAAATCAAAGGTATTTGTTGGTATTTGTTCTTATAACACTGTCCTTTACATAATAATCTCCACTACACACCTTCATACATCGTAACAGTGTAGGAAGCAATGTGGAATTAAGGATGTCAGTAAAAGCAGACAACCTAGGACTTGATCTAGACAGTAACTCCTAAACAAACTGCCTGGAAGGTTGGTGAGAGTTGTGCATGTGTTACATAGGTCAATGCATGAAACTTCTTTATTTTGGATAAACTTTATATTGGCTTTTATAGAGCCCAGAGGGAGTACGAGCTACTGAGACAAACCAAGACATAACCAGAATGGGAGAGGTACATACAGAGTGAAGATACTGTCTTTAGCGTCTGAACCAACACTTTTCTACACTACTCAACTTACAAATAATGGGGGGAAAAAAGGTTAATTAAGTCAAGTTAACAGCATGTCAGTACCTCTCAACAATGCTCAGTATTTTACTAACCTAACTTCAATCAACTACACTATTGTCATGAATGGTTTTTGTAAATGGTCTAAGAAAAAACTTTGCATATACTGTAAATCCTCCTGAATACAAACATTACTGGAAGCTTTTCTTTTCAAGATAAAATTTGACTTGTATTCTGCAAACCATTTTGTTAAAATAAATGATTTTTACTAGCAGGAAGAATCTGGAAAGAACTTATGAGATGAAAATTCAATTTTCAGTCCGTATTCATGTGGTAGTATCACTAAGAGAGACTAGAAATAAGACCTCTCCAGCCTTACATTAAAGTACTGAAAAAGAACATATTTTCCGCTTGTACCAACAGCTTATCAATTCAGAACTTCTCACAAATGAATTATGAACTCCCTCAGAAAAACAGTTTCAGTCTTTTCATGACACAACCTCCACAGATCAGCTGGGATTTCCTATGTGACACAAGTAAACAGCCTCCCTTTGGTCTATCTACTACTCCTTAAAGAACAAAACAAAGCCACAATTATAATGTACCTTTAGAAAAAAATCCACATCTATTCTGGCTATTTGATCACTTGCTATTCTTTAATAGAGGTGCAACAGACCTATGTCAAAGTAACTAACTACCACCAGGAAAATTAAAAATTACTCAGGGGGAAACAAGCCACTTCAAGAGAAGGCAGCTGACACGCTGAAAACAGAGATATGGGTCTTTTTTACTGAACAGTGCTTTGACAAAACAATGATGCTCTTTCTCGTAGAATGAGCTACTAAAAAAGATTTTCCCATTTCCCCACATGTGAGCTGTCTGAATGGACAAAGCTACAACTTTTAAATCTAAATTGCTTTTTCTGATTTTCTATAGATTCTTGTCCCACTCTTTTATGGTTTAGTTTTGTTTCTAATATCAGTCTTACACAAGAGATACTCTATTCACAGAACTAATATCTTATTTAAGATTGCAAAATCTACAATTAAACAACTCAATTTTTAGATGAGACTCTGAAGTCACTTAGATTCAATAACAGAAGTTACAGAAATAAGCAACAATACTTTTAAGCATGTATAAAGTGCTTATTGATTTAGTCTTATAAATGCTGTTATATCTACATATAAGCATATTGTAATTCCAGTGTCTGATATCATCTCCTTTTAAAAAAAGAGAAAAAATGTGCTCTCTGAAATAAGAATTTTATAAATAAAATTCCACAATTGCTATAGTTTTGAAGAGACTGATAGCCATTTATAATGTAATTTTTCCAAAAGAGAAAAAATGTACACTTTTTAACCCATGCAAAACCAAGCACTCTCCTATTTTTCCTCTTCTTCACCTATATAATTGTAGCCTGGGATTCCAGCTTTAGTGTTTTCCAGGGAATCACCTTCAGAACAACAAAAGCTACTGTTAACTGAGCATCAACAGTGAAAGGTAAAGTTGTCACTTATGCTACCGGAAAATCAACTGATCTGAGCTGACAGTGTTGTCCAGGTAGGATACTCTATGCCAAAAATTCAGCCTGCCAATTTTTACTCTTCCATCTCTCCAAAATTTACAAGGAGGCTACAACGAGAAATACTGTGCCTAGCCCTAGTATGTTTAAGTATCAAGAGAAAGACGAACTTTCTACAAAATTAGATGAAAGTTAATTTAAATCTTTTATCAGAGACAATCTAAAAGTTAATGAACATAAACTATAAACAAACTGGTTATTATTTTTTGACATAGGAAGTTGCAAAGACATTAATAACCATAATTCATGTAAGAAAACAGAATCAAAACACAAAACAGACACAACAGAAATTTATCAAGAGTTGAGAGAGAAGCAAAACACAAATTACAGGGCCCTGACTGCGGAACTGGAGGATGAACCTCAATACACTCAGGTTGGGATTACAAAAGGGAATTACTGAAGAATTTGCATGAACTCTACAACCAGAACATAGCATTCATTTGCTGTTCAAAGCTATGCCTTTTTCAAAAATCCCACTAAATATTGCACTTTTTGGTACTTCAGAGAGGAAAATTGACTTATCACCCTTAACTGTAGATGTTAACAATCTGAAATATGCAGCTCACCTTACTGATGGCAAGACTCGCAGCCAGGAACACTGTGCTTTTACATGCTATAATGTCCACTCAGTTACTGCTAGCAGGTAATAGTTTCCACAGATGAATTAAACACACTGCAGAAGGTACAGCTAAAAACGTTTTCACTGTAATCTGTTCTACTTCCATATTTCTACTCTCTAATTAAATAATTTGTAAAATCATTTTACGTACTACCCAGGAGTACACTGGCCAAGCATAACCTAATAATGTTGGCTTTGGCAGTCCTTTCTGGCTCACTTCCATTTGCAGACGAAGATTGACATTATTTAGCGCAGCCCACAATTCAAGAGCCATTGTGGCACTGCTGAAGAGCAACACATGTGGAAGCTAAAGAGTATGCGTGACCAAGCAATGCGCACATACATCACCATTTAATTGTGCACACCTGTCACAGAAGTTGATGACAAAGGGAGCAAGACAAAATTGTCACAATCTACAATACAAACATACAATTATATTACGTTACATTACATGATTTGTGTATATATATACAAAAATATCTTTTTAACAGAACAAAAATAATAAAAACCTCACTTAATGAAAGCTATCACATTACTCGTAACTGTAGTATTAAAAAGTGTCACACCTTAGACAGCTCTATATGGCGAGTCATCAAATACTGGTTGAAGGCTTAGTGCCAAGGTGTGGAACAGTCCTCCTAATGTTAACGGTATAAACTTGCATTTTTCCTTTAACAACCATAGTCTGCTACATTGAAAGACATGGTTCAGTTGAGGCAGAAGGCTTCTTGATAGGAACAGAGACAAATTAATCAGAGCAGAACATTCAACAGGTTGTCTTCATTACTCAGAGGACTTAAAGCAATTTCCACCACTAAATAAGATTTTGACTAATTTATAGATGAGTACTTCTTCCTAGAGATTTTAAGAATGCTCCTGAGGTCACTATCCGGTACTATTAGATATATTAGAGAATTACCCCGAAGGGCTTAACTCACAAAAAGTTAGTATTATTACAATTTTAAAAAATAATAATCAAAAATACTAAGTTTGCACACTTTACCTGCAGAAATTTCCGAAGCTTTTGTAAAATTTATGGGCAAACAGAATCTAAAGTAAAGCTTAAATCCTTGATGTTTCTGTTACTAAGTTTTTGTTCCTTTCTGTCTATAAAAAATTTAGATATAAAAGTTACTGTATTGAAATCATTTTGACTCACATAAAATAGCCCGTTATTCAAGATGGTGATACAGATTCTTTATTTTGCAAACAGTAAAAGCATTTTAAATATTAACATATTTTTTTTACAAAAAGCTCTCCATTAACGACAATACCCATAACGTAGCTCTATTATATACAAATAAGCTTTGAAATACTGTTTCCAGATGCAGTGTAGTGGACGGCACACCATGCAAAACTTCTCTTATTGCAGAGTTTGGAAAGAATAAAACCAAATCCTGAAATTTTAAATGCACATTTGAAATGTAAAGTTCTATGAAAAAATTAGCAGAAAACGTCATTTACTCAGCAAGATAATCTTGCCAAAATAAAAGCCTGGATGCCATTTAGAAAAGTAAAAAAAAAAAAGATCCATAAAATTACCAAATCTGAAGGAAATACGAAGAAAAGACAAGGGCAAAACTAAAAGATATGCTACAAGAATTTAAAGAAGACTAGAAGTTCACGTCTCCAGGATTTTCAGTCAGTGGACAACAGGGAGTTTCTTAATGCCTGCCTTTCTGAAATAAAAATAAATAGATCTGTAATCATTCAGTCCAAATTTACTCTCTGCAACCCATACTTTAATACTGTTGCTGTTACTGACAAGAACTAAATCTAAAATACTACTCTTTCTCGTCGCAATAAAACATTCACTAAAACTACCTGTCTGCTGCCACTTATTTATCTAAAATGGACCCAGAAATCAAAAGCATCATCTTACCAGTCAGCAGAACCTGTCTGAATAATTTCCCAGAGAAAATTTATCTGGAATTGAAGTTGGTTACAAATATGTTGGTCAATTCTTTCATAGTTCAACATCTTACTGTACCAAAACATTTCCTAAGAGCAATAGACTGGGGAAAACTATTTTACTATCAACTCAGATCCAATTACTTAAATTAGAAAAGGGATGGGGAATTTTCTGTTTGTTTTGCCAAGGACGCTTATAAAAAAAGAGTGAGAATAAATTGTTAGATAACATTTAAACACTTGTATAGAAAACAAACTAAAGCTGTAATCCTCTAAGTCTTTCAGGATCTCATTCTAAGCTTCCCAAAACATCTTCCCAACTGACGCTTTTTAAAAAAAAAAAAATGAAGCCTATCAGATTAGCATCATCTTGAAAACAACGATCTTTGCTGCATGCCCAATTTCTACAAAACATTGTTTAAAATGTCAACACCACCAAGGTATTTTCAAACCACTATAACTACCCTTATAATTTACAAGAATTAAATGAAGAAACAAAGTTTTAAGAGTTAAAAAAAGCTGTCCAGTGAGTGTAGCGAGGAGGGGAATTTTTATAAAAGTAACAACCTATGAGGTTTGTAAATCAAAAAAGGTAGTCTCAGTTTAATCTGCTCAGCGTGGATACAACTTCAAAACAGGAGCATTAAGAAAAGCTGATCAACAGCTATCTAACATACCAAATGGATGGAAAGCAGAAAATTGGGATTTTGGCTGTACATCATTTTTCCAGAGTTTGTCTTGAACTTGACTAAAATACTTGGTCAGTGACATGTGACTTAGGCATTTGGCTTCCACATGGTCAATTCTACCTAATAAAATGCTAATGCTGATTAGAAAAAGATTTGCAAGGTTAGACTCATGGTAAAGTTGCAATAGATGTACCATGGCAATAGATCCCCTGGAACACTGAATGGATGAGAGTGAGTGCACAAACACACATCCTCAATTATTTCCAAACAGTAGCACACAAGTCAGTAAGTAATTTCAGTTTTTGTCATTCTATCTATATATAGACTGTCGTATAATCTAATTCTGAACTTTTAAAAAACCCCAAACATTAGAATAGAAAACTAAGAAACAATTCAACAAGAACTAATAGCTGCCATACTATGAAATACAAGTAGTACACATTTTTTCCTCATTTCATATAGAATGACACAGCAATGCAGAGCCTGGACACTGTGTAACATTCGCTATGTCTTCCCCAAACCACAAGCAATCCTCATCTTTCTCAGTTCTCCACTTTTCACCTCCTGAAGATTCTGACAGTTATCCATCACCTTTGGCTTTTTAAAGAAAAATAGTTTCAATTAAAACATATGATAGCTTTTAAGATATTGTAAGATATTTTAGCATGAAAAAATAAGTTTATTTTTTTGACCTACTGATTTCTTCTGAATAAGAAAACATCCCTGCAGAAAAATACAGGTACACTTCACCCTGAAATATGATACATTTATAGTGTTTACAGAGGACAGAGATGTCCCAGTGTTCACATTAAAGATTTAACTGTTTTAAATATACAGTTTTCCACCTTTCTGACTAAATCTTCTTTACTCTACAGATGCGCTTTCTTTAAAACAATAAACCTATATCTCTTGTACACATAGAGAAAAGAATCTCCTATATACATCTTCCTAGTGTCAAAAAGGAACTATTAATCTGCTGTATGGAACCAGAGAACATGCGTGGGTGGAAGAAAAATGTCTGTAGGCACTAACAGAAGGGAAGGCTACAGAGATTACTGCAGCGTAACCACCCACGTACGCTTTATCAGAAAAGAGCAGCAGCTGAGTCATGGTGCTGACTTCCACACAGAAGAGGGATTTTCTCTAAGCTGAGATACATTTCTGTGACGATTAATTTTTCGTTTTCAGAGGATTGAATTTCCAGCATGTCTAATTTAGGAATTTATATAAACACATCCTTATTCCTATTTGAATGGTTAATGCTACCCTCCCCTTTTCCCCCTAATATCTCTTCTAAGACTTTTGCTGAAATCCAAGGATGAAACAAAACACATTTTCATAAAAAAAAATATGGAAACTTCCAGGTCCATTAATTTCACACAAACAATTATACTTATTTAAAATACAAAGTGTTTGCCTTGTGCTCAAGTTGCTTTTCTGATACAGTACAAATATGCACAATGTTATATCAATCACAAAATCTTTACCAGCCCTGGAAATTCAGAAGACAGATCTAAATTCTGAACTTTTTATGATATAATTGCTTGCAATAGAAGCCTCTACTACAAATCTGCTCCAATTGTTTGCTACAATGGAAGAAGTTTAGTCTTTGCTGTCTATCAACTGTCAGGAGGTCAATGACACCTTCCCTACAACACTTTTCAAATGATAGGGAAAGTGAAAAAAAAATACAAACCCTCCAAACGCAAGGTTCAGAACTGCAGGAGTTACATCATCATCATAAAAAAAAAATAGCAAACCTCTTTTTTGAAAGTCAAATGAAAAAATATACTCTTTACTACCCAAAGACCTTTAATATTTCAAGATGGTTAACATATGGAATGCAAGACTGAAGCGTCATTATAATTACTTAGCTGAAAATTCTGTGTTAGTATTTACGTATTTAATTCTAAGTTTGCTAGACTCCCGTGGGGATAAATGTGTTTTGCTACTCGTTCTAGAAGTGTTTGAAAAACAGCAAAGAAATAATGGTAAATAATAATTCAATGTAGAAACAGTTCTTTTTGTTTATTTTAAATTCCACTGCTTTGTACAATGTCACTATACTCCACAAATATATAATCTTCCAAAAAATAAGCTACTAAAAGTCAACCTTAGTGCATATACATGAAGTTAAAGAAGCATTTAAAAAAGACTAGTTATTGTATTTTTACTATGTTCTTAATGGAATATAAACCATGCATACCTAGAACTTGGAATAAACAGAATGTAATTCAGAATTTTTAAATTACTTTAGATTACAAATTCTTCATTTTCCTACATTTCCCAGTATTACCCTGTTTTACAACAGGTTTTTTTTTTTTTTTTAATTTATTACTATTACTGAGTGAAAATTACCAGTCCTCTTTCCTTCAAACAAAGCTATTATGCATGCTCTGTGGTACGCTAGTACAAAAAGATATAGCCACAGAACAGACAAGCAGAAATAAAATGCCATCATGGCACAGCGAAGTGTACACACACTGGCTTTTAGCTCTCTCCGCAGGCCTCAGCACAGGTTTGCAACACCTCAATTGTGCCCTGGGCTGCGGTTGCTCATTTCCAGTCCTGCTAATTTTTTATGGCTTCTACTCAAGTTAGCTGAACCAGCATACAGATGTTTACCTGAACTGTATTATTCCCTCTGTCTGTATATCTCAGGGAAATGTGGCTCAATTATGCAGGTATCTCTGACTAGGATTTAAGTCCATATGCTTCATTTGACAGAATTTCTCACTCACAGGATAATTCTTTATTGCTAATTTTTTTTTTTAAAAAAAGGAGAATATGGGTTTACCTGCAATTCCTGTATTTATTACATATATGAAGTTGCAGTATTTCTAAGTAATTTCCTGGGTCAATACCTGACCAACGGCCATAATTTCCATCTGTACCCACTCTGCTCATCCTTGCAGAACTGAAGCCTTAACTGAAAGCTGTCCAACTCACAATTTCATCCTGCTCCTGAATTCTTCTGTAATTTCTAACACTGTGCCCTACGAATCAAGCAAAACCCAGTCACAACTGGTTCAGAAAAGCCCTGCCATTTTTTAAAAGGTGAATAAGCCGTTCACTACATTCTCCAGTCTGCCATCAGGTTTTGCTTCTCTCTTAACTCTTGGTCTTAATTGCAAAACATAAGCTGCTTATGAGTGTTATTACTTCTTGGATATGACTCTGTCCTTAATCACAATCAGAAGTCAGATGAAAAATTTGAGATTACTAATGTACGCTCCTGCTTCATGACTATCCTGCAATATACTTTAAAAATTCAGCAGTTGCTCAACCTGTCTTCTCAAAAGCTGAACTGCTAAAAACATGCAAATAAAATGAAAAATCAGAAGTTGATACAAATTTCAAACACTCCTATGAAAATATGGTTTCAACATTCTTCCAATTGTACTCGTAAGTCACTAGGTAACAGTTTAGAATGTTAGATATTATGGTAATTTATTTCTGTACAGTGCTATTCAATTACAGGGAACAAACTATGACCAAATCGCTACCGAAGTCTACTTTACTACTGAAACTACAAGATGCTTGTTAGTACTACATGTGAACCAGTATCTAAATTTAAGTACCATTGACATATTTCCTTAATTTTATTCTTTTTAAACACTAAGAAGATCATAGGAAATCTGGCAAGTTATTTTGGCTTTACGGAGGGAGTAGATATTGGGATAAAGGGGAACACAAATGTGAGTTAATAATAGATTTTTATGAATAAATATTCCAATGAAATAGAAGGGCTAGTACTTTTAACTTTCTTTGATAAATTTTGGTAAAGAGGAAAAGCTAATGTCACATAGACAGCAAAAGCACAAGGAGAAAACTTTGAAGTATGACAACCTAAATGCAAGCGACACCATAGTTTAAATATATGGCAAAAAAATAATCTATTCAGATACAGAATCTATTTCAACATACCAATGATGCATTGAGTAATGTATCAATAACCAGTCTTGAGAATTTTTAAATCCATTATTACAGCTTGACAAAGGACAATTTACTGTAGTTCACGAAGCAAATTAGCTACATGCCCTTTATAAAAAGCTGAGTCCTTCTAATCACTAACAGCTGAATGACCGAAGGAAAAAAAACACTCTACGTAGGACTGGGAGAGGGGAAGGGATAGCGAGAACAAACCTTCAAGAAACATGTATTAGGGAAAAACTTTGCTCTGTTACAAATGCACACATCAAAATGAATTGAGGGAGCAAAGTGGGCAGAGCAATCAGCTTGTGTTTTTGTATTTATAACGCTATTCATAATAGGCTCTTGGAAGACTACAGAAATAAGAAAATATAATCCCCATTATTCCAATAGAAAGAAATTCCAGCAAAGCGATCATCAATGGCTCAGTAACAAGCAAACTACATGTTGCAATCATTTGATGTATATATTTTTTTTCAAACAAGTGCTTCTACTATAAACAGAGACACACAATTTCTCAAAGTGAAAAAGGCATAAGTCAAACACATATTTATCCCACCAAAATACTAGAGAGAGGAGCTGAATTTTTTTTTTAAAAACAATACCTGCATTAGCTACATGGATACTTTATTTAGAAGTCAGAAAGGTACTGCTGAGAAAATGTGTTTGAATAATGGCAAGTATTTTATTTGTTGGCAATCACTTTAAATGTACACTAAAAATTATGTCACTCTTCATTCTGTGATGAATTATTGACGTAAAAGTCTACACTGAATTTTCCATTCGCTTCCAACTTTTCCATACAAGGACTCTAGAAAAAAGGAAGGTGAGCAGGAAAAGAATTTCCTAACTGAAAATTCCCAACGGACTCTGACTTTCGCATCCTTATGGGTATTGTTTTGAAAGGTAACAAGCACCACAGTTGATTGCTAATGGCTTGTAAGAAGTGGAACTGTAACAAATGCCAAAATGATCATCTGAATGGAGCTCTTCCCAACCACAGAGCTACACTGAATCTGCAACAACGTTCCATTGACTTTGCTAAATTTTGTCTACTAAATATTTTTATTTGCTTGAAAGAGCTTCAGAATTATTTTTTTTTTTATTTGGAGGCATTTACCTTAGTTTATAGCTTATACTAGAAATTTATGACCAGCATGTCATAAATTTTTCCTATTTGAAATAAAAGATGACAAATTAAATTCAGGAATAAACTTTTCAGAAAAATCAACTAATCCCTAAGAAGTAGTTTGAAATAACTTTTAAAAAGCAGCAGCTACTAAAAATTTCGTAACTAACCACACCACACTATTTCTCCAAAACATCATTGCTAGCACATGCTTAACTGCTCATGTGGACAAATTACAAGAGTAAACAAACACAGGTATTGTGACAGTACATGACTAATTACTGTTTTATATCTTTCATTGCAGTAATTTCACGCTAAGTGTTCAGCTTTGGTTTCAACGTAAAGGTCAAATAAGAAGTGGTTAATAAAAAAAGACAATGTCATGAAACCCACAGATTTTTCCTCTTCACCTCTTCCAAACGTCTTCAGTAATGCTTGATTCAAACAAAAGCAAGTTCTGACATATTATTATTTAATAAAAATTTCAACTTTAAATAGTTCTAGAAGTTTGCTGGGTTTTTTTAACAGAGTTAAGCTAACTGACCTCAAAATGTATTCAGCAATATTAGCGGAGACAGCTGACAAAGAGAACTGTAAAAGACAGTAACTGTGCAACAATTTATCTCAGTTTAATTGGAGTTTGAACAGAAAAAGAGCTTTTCCATTTGAATAGAATAAAAGGACCTACACAGGCAGGGCCGGTATACTGGCACCTAAAAAGAATTATTATTATTTTTTTTTAAAGTGTATGAAAGATGATTGCATATTTATAATTTTAACTATCTGATCAAAGCTGTTTCTAATCAATTTATTTTCCATTTACATACTTAAAGAGCTGCTACTAGCCTTACAGTCATGGATTTTTACCCTGAGTTTTCAGGCAATGTTTCAGACAAAATAGAAGAATTTGTCCTCGTTATGCAGAATAGTTTTATGCCTTGGACAGCTCTTTCAGGAAAATTTCCCTGGTTTACTGCAAAGAGAGACATACATATGTACATACCTTTACACACATGCATATTAAGCCCTCTCCTTCTTGGTCCACAAAATGAAATTAATTTTGTATGCTAACTAGATTATCAGTTACAATACGCTACTCAACACACATGCAGCAGAGATGTTGACTTTGATCAACCATGCATTATAACAAGCTGCTTTTGCTGATTAATATCATTTACTTTGATTCATATATTACACATAATCCTATTTTCCACCATGAGTTTTATTTGCTAAAGTCCCCAAACTGAAAATATTCTCTTCTCATCTTGAGGAGTAGGGCGTCTAGATGTAAAAAATTTCTAAATCACCTATCAAAACACTATTCTAAAATACAGACTAATTAAAGAAATACAAAAGTATACTTTCTATTCTTGTAATANAAATCATCTATCAAAACACTATTCTAAAATACAGACTAATTAAAGAAATACAAAAGTATACTTTCTATTCTTGTAATAATCTGTCGAAATAGAAAGTTTTGAAGAATCCAATTAGTAAATCAAAAATTCTGCAGGGTGCACATTTCAGCATATGGTAGGCGTACTGACTTTTTAAACATTCTCCTTTGTTGACTCAGTTTCCTTTTTGCTTCTATTATTTTTTTAAAAATAACTTTCTCTATCATATATTCTAAAACTAGTAGTTATGATAATAGGATGATAACAGTATCTTACTCACTATCTGTCCAATCTACAGATTTTAAAAAGCTACTGTATCTTTTCAATGACCCAGCATGAAAAGTTGATGGTTACTTGTTCTGATAATAAGACAAAATCATACATGGAAACTTTCTTATTGTTTTGTCTTCTCTTTTTTGGGCAACTTCAGTACTTGCAAAAGAGCTATGACAAACCTGCAAGCAAAATAGTCCAGTGCAGAGATCTTGGGTACCACTTACCGTGGTTGAACTATTGGTCCTCAGTTCAGCATCTAGGCACACTGCCAAACAAGGCAACAGCGTCACTTCCTGAGATGTGGCTCTACACTTAGTACAATCAGCAGTAAGATCAGTCATCTATCACTGTATAACTTCACATGCATGGACATAAATACACTGAGTATTACATAAACAATAATCTTGTGGTTACAATTGGATATTGCAGCTGATGTAAGATGTGACGTTAGAAGAGTATCTCGGCTGTTCTGAGCAAAAATCCTAGCACTGACAAATACGCTAACGTTGAAATTCTTCAAATTCTTTGAATACTTCAGCAAATAATTGAAAAAAGGCCTTTAAAAGCAGTTTTAAAAACATTATTTAACATTTATCAACATCATTGCCTTAGGTAGGAGCTTTAGGTACAAATAACCCTGATAATACATTGGAAAAGTTATGGCTCTCGCCTTTAGAATTACTGTTTGCCCCTTGAAAATAAATGTTTTCTCAGTATCACCTAGGTTTGCTTCCTTTCAAACACTCATTTGAAAGTTCACAAACTGGAAATGAGCATTTAAATGAAATAACTTGTGCTTTAAATCTTACACTAGTGTTTGTTAAGCAGTTATACACATGAAGTCTTCATACCATCTTGACTGACAGTAGTTTGCCATGTGTTTTTTCAAAGGCTGAAAACAATACTGGAATTCTGTTCCACAGAAAGCATCATAAATGCACTGCTCTAAATCACCTAAAAAAGAAATGACTAACAAATGCTCAGGAAAAAGCCTACATTAGCCCAATAACAAGCTACCTCAAGCATAGCAAAACAGAAAATACAGATTTAATTACCATTGTTACAACTGAAAAATCACACACAGCCTGGATTTCTATATCAAGAGCTTTCCAGACTACTGTTCTTGAAATATATGGACATTATCACCATGGGACTTGGACAATTCACCTGAAAAAGCAATCACACTGTAACATCTCATTTTACTGTGAAGTAGCATTTCATTCATTTTACTCTACTTGGGACCTGGTATGTCATCAATACACCACCTAACAGCCAAGGATTTGGGGACCTCAAAAGCATACTTAAAATGGGTCACCCTATTCAGGGGGAAAAATAAAAAACAAACCAACCAACCAACAAAAAAACACAATAGAAAAAACCAAACAACCCAAAAACTTCATCAGCTGCCTAACTTTTTGGAAAGGGCTTCTAGCAAACAAAAGCCTAGACAACCACTGCAAGACTTAAAACTGAAAAGGACTGCCGTAAGATCCTCACCAACCTGAAAAGAACAGACCTGCAGTCTGCTTCTTCCCACACATTTCATGAATAAAGACCAATCCAATGGAATTTATTTTAATAGAAATAATGTAAACCTTAATACACCGTAATTATATTAGTGTCTCTCTTGACTCCTCTAAAGTATTACTAACACCAACAAAATTAATCTTACCCTCTTGTATGTTGAATTGCTGCTAGTTCATACCAGACGTTTCTTCCTTAGTAAGAAAATGAATCAGCACAAAAATTCTAGAACATGGGTCCAACTAAAAGAATTTAGGTAAAGTACAACCTCATACAAAATCTCTAAATCCCACGCCTTC
Organism: Himantopus leucocephalus; assembly: GCA_003993805.1. Lineage (NCBI taxonomy): Eukaryota > Metazoa > Chordata > Aves > Charadriiformes > Recurvirostridae > Himantopus > Himantopus leucocephalus. The sequence continues at coordinate 5,315,064 of RSEF01000012.1, read as the reverse complement.
TGTCATGACAACCCATACAAGAGATTTTCCATGCGATCAGTCTTCAAAACAGCTGAGTGGCCTTCCAGCGGCATAGTGAAAGAGCCTCCTTTTATTCCAGTGCAACGCAATAGCACCAGAGCAAGAAAACTACAACCACAGAAGTATTATCTATCTGGACAACATCCATCAGTGAAAATTCCTACAAATTCTTCTTTTAAAAAATTACACATACATATATACATGCACACTTACACACAAATACACCCTTCATAATGCTAACACACTACTCCTAAAGCAACTGTTTTAAGTGTAATGCCTGCCTAGTTAAACCTCATCCCAAATACCTAATATTTTATTCTAAAATTTTAAGTGTTACTATAAACACCATTGTCATTTATTAATATATAGTATGCAATAATTATATAAGACTGAGGAAAATTAATTTTGGTTATTGCTTCAAAGACAAAGGCCTCATAAAAGAAGTAATTTTTCCTAATTAAAAATATTCCTGTGATTTTTATCTACCTTGAACAGTAGATGGCTAAGAAAACAACTACTAAGTAAAACAAGTTCTACAGTCACAGCACATTACATTCCACTCAGTGGAATTGGACTTATTTATCATGTTTTATGATAAAACCTTTTTATTATTGCCCTTCTAGAATCCCAAATCTGAGATGATGGCTCGTCTAATATTAACCATTTTTTGGCNAAAAATATTCCTGTGATTTTTATCTACCTTAAACAGTAGATGGCTAAGAAAACAACTACTAAGTGAAACAAGTTCCACAGTCACAGCACATTACATTCCACTCAGTGGAATTGGACTTATTTATCATGTTTTATGATAAAACCTTTTTATTATTGCCCTTCTAGAATCCCAAATCTGAGATGATGGCTCGTCTAATATTAACCATTTTTTGGCCCTACAAAGGAAAGAAACCTTTGAAATTTTTTAAAGCTTTCTTAATGATGAACCATGATAAAATGTGCATATACACAGAAAGCTTTTATTGGAAACGATCTTCAAAGCAAAATAAATCATTGAAGCAAACTAAGAGGTACTGAAATAGCGCTGAATCTTCCTCTTTGGAATCATGCTAGTTTCTTTAAACAAAATGTGAGACTTAAAAGACTGTGACTGATCTCATACTGGAGTTTAATCTACTAAATCTGTATTGTTCCAGAAGAATTATAATCAGCTTTTATTAGTAAGAAATCATAAGTAATAAACAAGAAAGAAGGTTAAACCAAACAAAACGGAAGTTAGGTGCAGAGATATATACACAAATACAACAAGGTCATGTTGCTACCTTGTTTTTAAGCTAGGAATCAGCACCAATTTTTTCTCTTTTGGAATTCACTTTAAAGCATAAAACTAAAATAGGAGACATTTTCACTTCTGCCTTTTTTCCCCACTTTCTGCTTTTTTGTTTTTATCCCTCAGATACGCTCACACACTCACCCCTGGTTTCTCCTTTGAGAAGTCAATATTATCGCAACAAAGGATCTTGGGGTCTGCCACAACGACTAACAGAAACTGATAAGAGTGTCGCTCAGCAGATTTCAGCCCCTACAAAACAGGCAATTCAGCAAAAAAAAAAAAAAAGTCAATGTTTCATAAACAGCATTAGATTTACTAGGTCAAAATGAAGAGACAAAGGCACTTCTTGCACGACAGAACCACTTCCTGTTCAGAGATGCATGGAAAGAGTATCTAAACTTGCACTCAGTTGTGAAATACCTACTCAGAAAATTACTGGAATGCAGATATTTTTGACTCCTAAAGACAGGGACACATCCGCACACACATATAACTCGGGTTTTATTACTAGCTGCGCCACAAGCTTTCCTTATGTCTTCACACACACCTTCTCAACAACCACCAAAGTAATTATCGGCAGAAGCTTTCCAATGAGCAGCACACATTGCTGATACTTGGCTTTATGACTGTTTATATTCAATTTGAAATTACATAAAAGCATGCTCCCCTCTTCTAATACCTATTTAACAAAGAAACACGTGCCACATACGAGATGAGACAAATTAGCTCATATCAGAAATGGGGAAGCCTGAAGGTTACTATTGCAATAAAGAAAGATGCATCAGTAGCCCGTCAGAGTGCTCAACTCTGACAACAAAGCACAAGCTGACTCCAGAGGACATAATACTGTCACGCCTAACAAAATAAAACCAAGATCCCTGTCAGCCTTTGCTGTGTCCTTGTTCTGATGCTGTTCAAAATGGGTCAATTAATTTTTTAGAAATGCATGACACATTCTTTTGTTACTGTATTTCTTATGAGTTTTGTAACTTTTCTTGAGTAGTGGAAACAACTTCCTATTACAGATTTAAATATTCATGAGGCAACTGTATATATTACATCCTTAAAGAAAAATTTCTAAATTTTTATCTGTTCATTGTGAGATTCCCTAATGCTTATTCACTCAGTGTATTTATGTAAAGGTGAGATTTTAAAAAATTAGGGTTTAGGACACAGAATTATAGCAATTTTTTTTCTTAAAAGTCTACATAATTTTTGTTTAATCTATTTCTCTGCAATACATTTATAAAAATATTTTTAATATGGTATAATCTGTAAATAGGAAAAATTCATTAAATTAAAAGAATCTATTACTTTATATCAAATCATTTTATGCAGGTGCTTTAGAACAGAATTAAGATATTTAAAAGATTTTATCTGAGGCCCTGATAATTTAATTATTTTAATCACCTGATAAAAATTCAAAGAAATGCATGTATTTTAATTTTTTTTTAATAACTCCTGCTAGCAATCAGTGTATATGGCAATTGTAAACACCGATAGCCAATTGGGATATAAGACTATAGAGATCAAATGGTAAATCAAGCAAGGGCCAACATGGAACAGTCATTAGAAAAAGCTAAAAGATAGTGCATTTAATGGTTGGACAAAACCTGCTTTTTTGTAACAACTTCTAGCGGCTGATGGGGGCATGGGATAGTTTTGTTCTCACTACCTACTTGCTGGGCTGGGGAGTTGTGCAAAAAAGAGGTGATCACACTTTATTAGACACCAAGCCCCCCCAGTTGTTCATCGGGGCTGAGGCGGGTGGGGGGTGGGGGGTGAATGAAAATAGGGAAAGTACTTTTATGCCTCTACCTGTACAAGCTGGGACTAAGTCCCTAATTTGCACAGAGGGAGGAAAGAACTTCTATTCTCCTGCCCCTACCTCTCACATGAGGAGGTCACAGCAACTTCCAAAATATGGGCTGAGACCAATCAAACACAGGTGTTGAGGTGAAAATAATGAAGAGAACATTGTTCACACTCCTTCCCAGCTGCACTTAAGCAACAACCCTGTGACATCTCATGTGACATCTACTTACCTCAATCAGAGATACAGAGGAAGAAGGAAAAAGATACCTGCAGCGTGCAGAAAAAAATAGAAAGGTTCCTCATAACCTGAAGTTCTGTGTTCTTCAGCAGTGTCTACTGGACCAATCCATTAATTAAATGAATCCCACCAACATTTGCTATTCAAAAAGGAGTAGAGTAAGCAGGTATTCTCTGGCGGCCCTGATCAGCTATGCTACCCTGCCAGCTTGCTTGCTGCTGGGCAGCCACAATGACAGCACAAGCCCTAGACATCCCACACTATTGCCTGACACAGCCGAAGCAAAAACCACGTAGCCCACTGCTAGAGCTGAGGGCCAGCCCTGCTCTGCTTTAGGCACCACAGGTCTGTAGGCACACCAGAAACAGCCTCTGCACATTTAAGATTCAGTCTCTTCCGACTGAAACATTTCTACCACTTTTGCTTGCAAATACATAAACATGAACTTAGTCACCACCTTCTTGTTAGGAATCAGTGTATTTGTCACAAGAGTTCATTAATATTTCTGTTTCTGCCAGGTAGGGACACGCTTGTGGTGAAAGCGGGTATTGTAAAACTGACAAAGTCTCTCCACTTTTTGCAAAAGCTTAAACTAGTCTAAAGTTCATGTTACGATGAATACCCATCATTACTCTCCTCCAGCTGGCTGTCTAAAAGCACACTAGCTTTCCTCTGAGAAGTTAAGTTTGACTCAGCGCAGACAAAGCTGTTTAATTAGCAAAAGCAGCAGTGCAATCAAGCAAGTATTTGGCATTCTAGAGCAAGGTATGACGCTGTCCTCCCACCTATGGCGCCTATAAAGTCTTATCACCTCATTACACATATTTTTCACTCTACGAGGTAAGTAGCTTCATCCTTGGAAGCGCTATCATTATTCCAGGTAACATTCACTTCATCATTTGTTGCTTCATTTTTTGTCATCTACAACATAGCTGCCTTTGCCAATTCACTCTTTTCCATTCTTTGCAACTTTTCCATCTACTTGTAATTACCCTTTGCTGCTGCGTTCATCCAGCCAGGTCTAGAATCCTCCCATACTGGTTCTACATTCAAAGCTGACTTCCTGTGTTTTTTGTTCTCTTCTTCAGACACAAGTTTATACGCAAACACGTATTTTCACTAAAGCCTCATCATAGTTTTTAATGCAGATTGCAGTGTATTTTATCTACAAATGTATAAAAATCCAAATCATCAGTCCATTTCAATTATATTAAAAACAGATTACTGCAGTTTAGAGCATTCACAATGGGCAGGTTGGCTGAAGAGCTAAAGGTGATAAAATTATGTGATATTGTGTGTGAATACTTCTGTGGGTAACTATTGCATGGTACTATTAAGAACTAGGTACTAAAAATCCTTAACAGTGAAGTCACTATTTTAAGAATACATTGATACTGTGAGAATATTTAGCATCAATCTTTTGGGGAAACATAGTTTCAACAAAAATGTGTACAGTCTTGCAGTGTCCCATAGTGTTTACTGAATGGCAAATAACATCCATTTAAAACATACACAGCTCCAAATACAGTAAGTCCTCTAGAAACGCTTTTTCAAGATGAACAGTAAGAAGTCTAATAATACAGTATTTAATAACCTTTTGTGTCATACTGTTCCTATTTGAACAGATTACAATTTGCTCCTGGTAAATAATTATAAAATTCTGAATAGATTGTAAGCAGAATTTCTTATTTCACCGTGCCTAAAGTCTACAAAGCAATTTGTTATTCCCTTTATCTCTCGCTTCAGTCTTATTACTTCGAAATATACCTAAAATACATTGTATTTCCCTGCCAATTTCTCCATTTCCTTTCCATTAAGCCAAATTTCAGAAGAAAACATTGGCAAACACATTTTTTTTTTAATATTACATATCAACTAAACATGTTACTATAGGTTTCACTAAGCTTCAGAGAAGTTTCTGTGGTCTCTTCAGAGATAAAGGAGAAAAAAAAAAAGTAAAAGATTCACTCAGATTCTGAGCATGGGGGACAGGGATGGGATGGGGGATGACAGCAGATACAGTCTGCCCAAATTTGTAGTCAGCATCTCATATACACTAAGTTGCCCAAAATAACGTTAGAGCATGTAAGAGCTTGCTCAGATAAAACAATACACAGAATCTGTGTACACAAAGTGTTTTCCACTAAAAGCTGCCTTTTTTTTTGTATCTAGTCATAAAGGCAATCTCTACCACGTAGTATGTTTTGCTATTTATACTAACACAGCCAAGTATTACACATGACAGAACTATAGATAAACAGAAGAAAACTCTGCAATCTTTTCTTAGATCACCTTAAAATACCAGCACACACACTGTCTGGTGCAGAACTGTATCAACCAGCCATTTCAGAGAATGGACGTGAAATACAATTTGCAGAAGATTGCTGTATGCTACAAATTCAGATTTGTTAACACATTACGTTACATACATAATTAGTCCAGCTGCACGTCCTTGTTCTCATGTTCTTGCCCAGTGTGGACTTAACATTTCAAAAAATGGACAAAGAACAAGTAACACGGCTCAGTGAGCTACACTTCCACCCCTTCAGAAAAACACACTCAGCTGCTCACACTTGATGAGGAGACAAGAGTTCAGAAGAAACTTTACCTTGCTTTGCAGAAACTCACGTTGTTTCACCTCTGTGCCTGAGTGCATCCTCCCAGCCGGTGGAGAGATGCATTGCTTGTGCTCACGGCAGCCCCTGCTTACGCCTGCATCTCTCCTTTATGTTGCTATTTTGATTGCAAAAACGCAGAGCCCTTAGTGCAGAGTTGAAAACTGCAGTGCGTGCTGGGAAGCAGTACTGATCTAACGACCTGGTTGTAAGAAGCTGTCTAAGCACATACTGTCTTCATCTAAAACCTGGTTGCCAGCTCCTTTCTGGAGCACCAGGAACTCCATCCAAAGGCCATAACCAGAATTAGACTGCAACATATCCAAATTTTTGTAAGATTCAGATGAAACTTCCCACAATGATAATTTCAAAATGTGAAGTTTTTATATGAAGCAAAAATTAAAGAGAAACCAAAGTAAAATATTTATCGCTCTTGCTCAGTTTCAGGGGTTTTAGAGAACCTGTTGCCTTCTTTGAAAGATTAGTGTTACACCAAAGGCAAGGCTGTTTTTCCTTTAATATTAGGCAAAAAGCACTGCAGTTCTTAATTAGCATTTAAAATTAATGAAAGTAACTTATTATGTGTCTTTTCTTCCTATATAAAATACATATATTGATAAGATTACCTTTTCTGTACACTCATTGCCTGAAGGCATATATCTACACTTAGCCATTTGGTCAGTCTTAAGAGCTTAGACCTTTCAAAAACTCATTCTTCTTATACCTCTGCAACACAGCTGTCCCTTGCCTTGACTTGCTTTCAAAAACTTCTCACCTTCAGCCCCTAAATGAGTGCGTGCCAAGGGATCCTTTCAATCCCCCTTCCTCTATGCAATCACTACCAGTTCCCCGTTTGCACACGCCCTGGGTTTCCCTCCCCATTTTATATCGTGGCTTTACACTTTACACTAGTAGCAGTGTGCTCTGCAACACCAGGAAGCTGGCAAGAACACTCTCCTTCTAGACAGTGTCACCCCAGAGGACTCGGGAGAGGCTCTGGCAAAGCAGTTACCCTCATTTATGTGTTACTAAAATCTAAGTGACACCCTCTAAAACTGGAAAACTCGCTAACCAAAGACCTATAATGAATACAATAAATGCAGCAGTTACTAAATCAATGTATTACTATCAAATAAGATAAATTAGAATTCTAGTTCAACTGGAGTTAGGAAATACTAATTAGTTATACACAACTGAACCATCCCTACTGACCAGAAAAACGACAATGAATTTTCGTTGTAGCATAAAAGGTGTTCGGTAGTTACCCCTACATAAACCAACCGCACACATATTTTTAACTGAAACTGTTTTCCACCTTCTAATAAACACAAAAATAACCCCAAGAAACCCATTCCGCTCACTTCAGTAGATTTTTGTATTATAAACCCACATTTTTCTGCACTATGACAACACTGTTTATATTAAGAACATTTATGATAAGTAATGGTTGCCCATAAATGACTCAGTAATTTTAAAACAGAAAGTCTTCTCTTCATATAGCATTTGTCCCAGACATTTGGAAATTACCTCTTGGGCCTATCACAAGACGATTAACTACAAAGGCAGCAAACATGACAAGAAATGCATAATTCTTAGGGAAAAAAAGAAACTGATACTTATAACAAGATTTGTACTTAAAAATACAAGAACAAAATTTTTCCACTTGATTCTTTTTATAGTTTCATCAGTACTGCCAATGAATCTTACATATTCAAAGCTTTAAAGCAGGACAGACAAAGCGATAATTAGTTTTCAATATTGAAACAGCTTTCTAAATATTACACATAAGCTTTTAATAAAGATAATAATCTATATACACAGCATTTTGGCACCTTGCCACTGATGTACAGCCTCTAATCAATTGCTTGTTCAGCACTGAATATTCAGTACATTTTGTATACAGAACAAAATGGTTATTTTCTGAGGAAATTAAATACATTTTAAAATAAACTTATCTAGCTGAAAATTTTGAACACTTAATGCAGACCAGTAGCTAGGAAAGGAAAATTAAAGGAGAAGGTTAAGCAAGCTGCCTAGGCTTTCATTTAGCTCTGTCACTAGCCTCTTCAGTGACCTTGAACAAACTATTTTACTTCTTAGTTTCCTCCATTTGTAAATATATCAACAAAGATACCTAAAGCTGTAAAACAATCATTGAAGTCCATTACATAAAATCATTATTAAACTTAACAAGTGGTTCTCGAAGCTTTCACCTCTCCAACAGATCCATGAGGCGTCTGTGAATCAGATCCTTTTCCACTACATCTTAAAATACTCTGTAAGGTTCTCAGCTACATGTGTTAACTCAGAAAAGGGTTCTGGACGTATTGGTATTGAAAGGTATTGAAGGTATTGAAAACATCTATTCAGTATGCAGCTACAAACTAAAAGAATGTGACATTAAAATGCATAAAGAATAGGCCAAAAAATAAAATTAGCTTTTCCAGTGCCTTTATATAAATTAATAGTACTGTTCCCTTTGAGGGAGTGTTTGCATTACAGGTCACCCCTTCTTTATGGTGATATTCTAGAACAACAGAAGGTTTCAAAGATAATTGGTGAAAATGATCGCTAGCTATTTGCTTTCACCTTTGGACCAAAGGATCGTTTATTGTCTAAAGTGACTACGAGAAAGTATTCCACAAGAACCAGAACCAATGAAGACCGCCCGTCATGGATTTGTCTCTGGTAATTGACTACAAGCTTTAGCCTGTTTCCATTTTTCTCCTACACTTGCCATTGAGGCGCATATAAAGCTACTAGCTGGTAGAAAGTCTTTGATACCAGCTTATTTTGCAGTTCTGCCTTTCATAGAAGCCCTTAAAGGTCTCTCTCTTCAATGTAACTGCAAGTTTCCAAAGAACCTGCTGGAAAAGAATTGTCTTTCACAGCTCTAAAGCATCTTTGATTGAGAGTGTTACTGGAGAAGAGAGGATGGTTTGACACGATGACTGCATTTACCCTCTTTCCTTAAGAAATCAAATAATATAACATAGTAAAATCATACAAATTAGGACAGGTAAGTTAATTTTCCCATTTTTCCTCTATCCTATGCCTTAAAAGTAAAGAAATTGAAAAGGAGAATTTCAAAACTTGTAATAGGACAAACTTCTTAAGGCAGAAAAATGATAAAAGAAGTCACCGAGATGAGTATTAAAAAATGCAAGCAACAGCTGAGCATTTATTTATATGTAGAATATCCCGTATGATTCCATTGGTGACAGTAATAATGTTGGGTTACTAAATCTCAGACTTCAAGTATGAGTCAATCTCTAATGGAAATAAAATATATTAGAAACAAAACATCCTTTTGATGCTAGAGGTAAGAGTCAATACCCTTTGCTGACAGAAGAACATGCTTAATGCTTCCTCTGGCCCTTGCTAAAAAGAGGATACTGAATTAGCAGGATGTCAGTGTGATCCAGACTGAAATTCCTTCATTTCTATTGAAACTGCAATCCAAAAGCACTACATACATTTTCAATTTAAGACAAACACAATGCAGCTCAAGATATTACACAAACAAATGCCCAGCACGTGATCTTCCTCTCAGGATTAACGTAAATCAAGTTAGATTGTTTCTTCAGAGGTTCTAGGAGATTTCTTTAGTACTGTTTTCCTTGTTATTGACAGGGTTTGGTTAGTGTATCACATGACAGCATACATACCTCATCTTGCTAAACTGCACATCAATGCATCATACCAGTCAGGACAGCTAGCGTGGTGGCCATCACACTATTGAAATTCATCTATTGCCACTTCCAACCTTTCAGTATTTCTTTTTTTTCAAATTACCATACATATTCCATTTTAGCCCATATAGTCAAATGCTAAAGCAGTTCAATACATGTCAATATGGTCATCCATACTTCCAAAGGTATGGAACAAACTTTTCTGTATGTATTATCAGAATACACATATATATTTTTCAAAATTTATTTTAAAAACTTCAGTTACAAAATGATTAGCTTTTTGGAGGGGATAGAGGCAATACAACAAGAAACTATTCTTTCTAGAACCACTACTTATCCATGTCGCATACTATGAGGAAAAAAAAAAAAAAAAAAGGAAAAGCAAGCAGGCATGAGTAACCTTGTGTATATCTGTGACTGCATCTAGTCTCCTACCTGGAGTGCTGTTGGAAGTATTCATCATGCAGAGGTTTAAATGCTTTGCTGTTGCCAACAGATTGTGTTAATTTGGGGTGCATTTATCAAGTATGTAAAACATACCATGTTTCTAATACACAGGATGGCTTTGGCAGGCACAGAAAAATTCTACCAGAAACCAACTTTATGAACATATACAGTTATTTAATTTACCAAGCAAAAATCACCACAGAATATTAAATAAGTAGATGTTTCTGCAAGGCAGTAAGCTGTGTCCATGGATGCATCTCCATGACGTAGGTACAGAGGCTGTCTTAGTCCAGCAGATACAATAACCTTGTATTTAGAAAAAAAAACAAAACAAAACCACCAAACGAACCACAGAAGAAAAAACCCGAAAAATGTAACAGGTAATATTATCTTAACATTAATAACATATTTGCTATAGATAAAGGCTTACCTTTTTTTGTCAAATATTTTATTAAAGTACCATTTTAAAGCAAATTGTATCAAATCATATAACTGTACAAGTCCATCTAGACAGTACGGCCATAAATTTGAGAAGCTGACAATAAAATCACAAACCCACAATCCATTACTGAATGATGTCAGTGTTATAAAAACACACTTGTTTTACTACGTATTATTTTAAGGCATTATTAAGACCTTATATACTGCAATCAGCAACAGCGAAGGAGGCGATTCACAGCTTGATGCGTAAACACATATTATAGGGAAACAAGTTAGTGAACGATTAATAGGTATACATCCTTCCTATAAAACACAGCATCCAGCAGAGTCATACGTGACAAACAGGTCTGAAAAAGCTATAACCTCTCCTACTGGTATCAGCCAGGCAGAGGAAGAAATGAGTTGACATACAAGTTTTATGATTTGTAAATCCCACATTTTTTACGATGATGGTGGAAGCAAAACACCCACCCGAAACAAAACCTGCGAAGTTAATCGACCTAATGGCACAAATTTACAGGGCTAAGGTAAAACTGAGGGCTGGTCCTCAGTATCCTGAAGGACCTTCACCCAAACGTGCATTTTAGACGCTGCAACAGCAGCAGTGGGATCTGCGTGAAAACAAGCCCGCTCATAAATATGAATTAACACACGTAACGCTACAACCACCCGCAGTTCAAAACAGAAATTCGTGCCTAAGACACCTAAATGGCACCTGCGCCCCTACACAAGCTTTTTATTTCGCTAGAGAACACAGGATGTGCTTTTTCAGGGCGGTAAATATGTTTTATTTAGTGTTTTGATGAGAAACAGCTTTCATTCCTAGTCAGGCGGCGCAGGGTTTGCTGGTTTTTGCTCCATCTTCCAGTCCGTAACGCTTCGCTTCAGCCCCGCGGCTGCCGCCTCAGCGAGGCCGGGCGGCGGGAAAGCACTGCCCGGCGGCGCCCGGGGGGACACGCACTGCCCGGCGGCCCTCCCGCCGCCCAGCCCGGCCCCAGCCCGCCTCCCCCCCCGGGGCCCCAGGCGCGCCTGACCGCCCCCCAGGTGAGCCCACATCTGCCGGGGAAGGGAAAGCGGCCGCTGAGCGGGTACGGGGCCCGCAGCGGAGAGGGACCGCAGCGTGAGGGAGGGAAGGAGGAGGAGGGCGCAGAGGGGCACGCAGAGGCGCGGGGGCACCTACCAGTCCGTATGCGGCTCGTCAATGACCAGGAGCAGCTTGAACTTTCTGCCGGCAGCCGAGGAGACGGCGGAGGAGGGATCCACCAGACCGGCCGAGGCCGCCGTCTGCTTCACGGCGTTGGAGAGGGAGCTGAAGAAGCTGCTGCCCGTTGACTGCTGCTGCTGCGGCGGCGGCGGCTGCTGCTGGGGGGGCGCCGACTGCGGCGGCTGCCGGCGCTCCGCAGCCGGGGAGGCAGAGGCAGGGGCCGCGGAGGCTGAGGGAGGCGGCGGCGGCGGCTGCTGCGGCTCCGGCCGCTGCAGGTCGGTCATGTAGCCATTGGGCAGGTTGGCGATGAAGCTGCTGTCCGAGAGCCTGCGCCGCAGAAAGTTCATCATCTGGCCGGGCGGGAGAAAGGCGAGGCTGTGCCGGGGAGCGGGAGGCGGGCGCCGCGGCGGGCTCAGCGATCCGCAGGCGGGCTCGGTCGCAGCCCCACTGCCGGCCGAGGCGGGCGGCGCTGCCTTCTCCTCAGCCGCGCGGCCGGCGCGCGCCCGCCGCCCCCGCCCGCCTCTAGGGGGCAGCCGCGCGCGGCGAGCGTGAGGAGGGCGGCGGGGGCGCGGCGCGGCGCGCGCGGAGCCTCGCGCCCGCCCCGGTGCGGTGCCGGTGCCCGGCGCGGCCCCGAAGCGAGCGGCGGCACAGCGCCCGGGGCCGGCCGGCTCCAGCCCTCCGCAGCGTCTGCCCCAGCGCAGGACCCCTCACGGCGGGGCTGTGCGCGGCGGCGGCCGGGAGGTGGACGAGGAGAAGGCTGCGGCGCCGGCCCGGAGCCGCCCCCGGTCCCGGCCCTTCCCCAGAGCCCTGCGAGCGGCGCGCCCGCAGCTGCCCCCGGCCCGACGGCCGCAGCGGGGCGGGGGGGAGCGGCAGCAGGACCCCCCTCAAAGCGTACATCCCCCAGACGTTAGTGAGCCTCTTCATAACAAACGGTGGGGGTGGTTCTTTTTTACATTAAAAAAAAAAACCCAAACAAACAGTTCAGTGAAGGTGAAGTGCTGCGTAGCATCAGCCCATTTTACATTGTGAAGGAGAACTGTAGGGGCATTTTCATGTCTTTAAAAACTGAGGGCTTTCTTTAATTTGAATTCTCTTTCCCCTCGAGTGTTAACATAAAATACATAATTCAGCCGTTATTTTATGCCATACGCTTTTAGCCGAGATACGCATCACTGCGAATCCTTTTTGCAATTGATCTCTACAGGCCACACTGCATGCAACAGCTGGTCCAAGATCACACACCGTAAATTCATCCAGCCATTTCTTTTAAAGTTAGAGCTTTGATGAAGCTTTCCCAATGCTAACACTCTCACAGCTTCAAGTTTACACGTTCAAGGGTAGAACTCCATAGGATTCTTTAACGAGCCACTGCATTTAGAAAAGTTCACCTATCAAATAATAAACGGAAAATGAAATAAACTGACGCTTACATTTTCGACACCATAGACAACGCGGGGGGCAAACGTTCACTCCGCCGAGCCCCACTCCAGGCCATGCGCCGGTACGGCTTTTTGCATGAAGGGCACAGCAAACGTAAACAAGTGGAACAATCCAGGGCTTCGGCTGCATCAGGGTGTTCCCGTGGCTTCACCAACCGTGCTGCCAGCGGACATACATCTAGGTAGATAAATTTAGGTCCAGTGAGATCTAGAGAGAATAAATTGCTCTCCGTAGCGTTAAAATATCTTGGGGCTATTCGTATTTCTAAAAAGCTCGAATGTAAGCACAGTAACTCAAGTCATCTACAGCACATGACACAGAAGAAAGTCGTTGGCAGACAGAGGTAGAATACGGCACTTTGCTGCCACAAGTGCACATGTATTATTTCTACTGATATTACACGTGGAAAGATGATAAAAATCACAAGACTGAGCAATTGTTTCATTCATCCTTGCTTGAATAACTGCAGCAACAATCCCCCCTTCCCGTCTCACCCAAAAAGCAGGCGGCCAAAGGAAAGAAAAAGGCTCTGCTTATACTTTTCAAAAGATGAGGTTTTATAGGATACAAACTGTTTCACTTCCCTGGAAAGAGATTACTGAAAAACACTCTAAAGCAGTCCGATACTGAAAAATGATATTTAGGTATTTTTTAAACTACTGTTCTAGGTTGAAGGGTGATTGTGTAAGAATGCCCCTCCCTTTGGACAGACTGCTTCCTATACATACTCGGAACCTGCTTATTTCACTGACGAAGAGCGGCCGGTCTTGCAGAGCCAGATGAAGCACAGCACAACAAACTGTATTACATTTTGCTGTGCACATGAACAAAAGTATTAACCAGAGTTACCAGTCACCAGTCTCTACTGCAGGGCTGAAATCTGTCTTCAGTGCCAGCTGTACCCTTTGTGATGAAGGCAAGATCCACGTAGCAAAGGGAAATGACAGGGAGCAACTTGAACGTCAGGACCCATTACTATAAAACCAAATCAAAAGTGATTAAACAGAGTGGTTAGGCTGCTCAGATTTCCGTGATGCAAGGTCTAGCCTTGTTAACATATTTGTGTGGAAAGCTTTTGTTTTCCGGTTGATGAAATCCGATTCCCATGCGTAGTACTTTCTTGTATATTCTCAGTTCAGCCCAATAATCACTTTAAGATTATACGGACTGGTTCTGGTTGTGATCATGGCCAACAGACTCTCTGGTACAGTTGCCCTCTATGGTTTCACGAAGTCTTAGATGTTCTCGTTCCCCTACGCCGTGCACTCAGACGTTATGGCTATGTAGAATGCTGGAACAGAAGGGATTTCCTGCCTTACACGCTTTATTCACTTTGCACTGTCTCTTCTCTATGAGCATCTTCTCAGGTATTTGTCCTCGGGTTGTTTGGGTATTTTTAACCTCTTTACATTACCACTATGCTGACTTAAAATTAAAAAAAACCATAAAAATCAATGAATCAACCTCAAATGCTAGACTTCAGAGGGTTTTTTTTAAAACCTTCCATAGAGTATTGTAACAACCTTACAAATCCAAAACTGCACTAGGGCAACTGAATTTGGTCAAGGACTCAAAGAACTTGGTCCCTAGTGCAGAACAAACCCAAAAGCAGCGTTCTTCATGTACCATTGTTGTTCCTGTAAATGGAAAACTTTGTTCAAAGAGTATCGATAGAATGTTACAGGGAGCTTGCCAAATTTAATAGTACATAAAGCCGTGCCTGAAAAAGAACTAACAGCACTTTGTGTCCGACCTACTGTTCATATTTCAACACCTCACAACATCTTTGCGAGATAATTCAACATGATTGTGTCTATTAGGAAGCGAGAATACCGAATTGCTGGTATGTTAAATGACAAAAGTCATAAATTGAGTCAATATCAAAGCAGAGAGTACACTAGCAATTCTAAATCCAGTCTTGTTTCCTAACATAGAAATCACTATGCAAAAAAGGATCAAATTACTGGAGATTAGTTGTGTTGGCAAACTGAGAGGGGGAAAAAAAAAAGAAAAAGAAGGGATGAAGCATCCTAAGTAGTACACTTCATAATGGCTTATCACAGCTACATACTGGTATTAACACAGAAACAACTACAGAAGGCTTCATGTTAAAAAAAATAATAAGAAAAGAAATTTACAGGCAGGTTAGGGCCAGTATGATTTGATTTCATATTCTTTTGCTATTATAATTTAAAACTAAGCTTTAGGCTGGTCAAACGCCTCTTAAAATTATATTAGCATTTTAGAGAAGTACCTTTCAGATAACAGATAACTGTATGTGGTGGAAATGAAAGAATCAGCTTACACATACTAGAAATTGGGGATGCCTATCACTTGAGCAGATTGAATCTAATACATTTTAAATGAAAACTACTTAACATCTCGTGTTATCAGCTATTCATCTCCAAAAATATGCAAGTCTACAAAAATGTAATTAGATTTAATGGAGAAAAAATGACTAATCTTCTCAGCCTGTATGCTGTACATCATACTATACATATAGTAATAGGTAATAGAAATGGGAAGAATCCAGGGAAGCATTTTCTTTGTATTTTACGTGCTAATACATGTTCTAAGCCACGTGGACTTCCACTCATCACATCCTTGGAAAAAGCATTCCATTATTTGAGTGAATTGTGTTTCACATGCATCCATTCATGCCTCGCTTTCAGCTGAATGTTATGTTCAGGTCTGCATATCCAGTTCAGTCCGCAAGAAGGAAGGAAGCGGCTGCCGTCCTGCAGAGGAGTGCGAGGGTGCTGCCCACGGTGACAACAGTCGCCTTAGGAAAGTAATTTGCACATTTCCCAACCACCAACCTGCCGAAAATGGGAAGAAGCCAGAACTGAGGGTAAGGAACATTGTTGGCAGACGACAGTGTAACCGAGTCTGGAATAGCAGGCACTCAGGCCTATTTTGATGATAAATGCTAAACAGAATCTCTGCGCTGAAAATAAGTCATACACAGAAAGTACTCTTCTGCACCGTAGGGTATCACCTGGCAACCCTCAGAGAGATCAGCATTACGAGGCTTTCTAAAAGCCTCATAATTTATTTAAACCCATGCTAGTAGGTCATCAAAAATTTTCTTACAAACTCCATAGAAATATGACACTCGTTTGTCACAGAGATAAAGACAATACATACTTATAAAGAAAATACAACAGAAATCAGGGCTGAAGTGGATGTTTGCTATATGCAAAGGGTGTTATATGCAGTGTATAAAGGTGCCATACAATATGTCACCCATCTTTAATGACATATCTGAGTCATTAAACAGACATAATGCTGATAATACCACTATGCACCCTTTTCCATGTTTTATTTGTAGCTGATTTTTAAAATATTTTTCTCCCTTAAAAGTCATACACCAACTAGTAGGATAACTACAGTAATCACATTCATTTAAGACTTCATGAACAGTGATGGAGCCACTTGTGTCAATGCTCTGTTACTGTGAGAGAAATGTTTGTATGGAAATGCATTTGCTGAATTTGTTAAATATTACTCATTTTTAAATATTCAAGATTTCAAATTGATATTTCACCTGTGATGCATTTCTTGAAAAGCTGTTCCTTTTCTCACATTTATATTATTTCTATCAAATATATATGCAATTTTCCAATTTGCAATTTTCCAAGCACATCATAGCAACTTGTCTCAGAGGTGTCTGACCGCCTATTCCAGCGGTCCCACACTTTCACTTAGTTTCATTAGACAGCTTCACTGAATTCTCCCAGAACTCCTGCTGTTATGATGTCCCTGAAGCAAAAACATGTCAGCTTTCTATTTCTGGTCTTCCTTGTGTTTTGTTGTCCAAGGTGGCAGAAGTACAGTTAAACCATATGAAGATGCGACAGAAATAGGCACACCGGGAGTAATTGCCTCAGTTATTGCTTTAGAAAGGACACAAAATCAGCTTGATCTTCCCTTCCCAAATCCAGGCTCTCATGTTTTGATTTATGAACATGAACAGAGAACACACATTAACAAGAATTGGTTTTTTTGTCAGATGGTCATTTAAAGATCTAAGTTCGTATTACCTAGACTGTTCCCTTGGTGTTACTATAATGTTCTTCTGATATGCCTACCTTCATATGTTTTGAATCATGTTGGGAAATTTGACTTTTAATTTACAAAAAGTTCCCCAAAAAGTTACAGGGATTTGAAATGCTAACAGAAAATATTTGCAGGGGGCTATGCAAAATTGTTAAGTAAATGTATTAAATAGAACACAGAGACCCCTTATATCTTATGTCAGTTTAGTAAATATTTATCTGGCCTTATGGAATGTCACATTTTATAAGCATACCAATTCAAGCAGTTCTGTATTGCAAGAAATACACTGTACTAATTCTTCTAGCATTCACAGAGAGGACCTGGTGGGTGTAACAGCACGTAAGGTGGTAGTAAAAAGCAGCCTCTGCTCCCGCTTCTGCCCTCAGAGAGCAGCTGATAACCACTCAGGCTCTGTGTGCCCTAGACAGAAGCTTCTCCCCTGCCCCAGCTACCCCAAAGGAAGGTCAGTGGGAGCACGGGAGGAAATACTGTCATCTCTAAAGTGCCCAGGGACTGACCCGAACTAACTTGTGCCAATGTCAAAAGATTAATTTCATGTCCTTGTCAGTACAAAAGCCAAAGACACTCTGGCAGCATTTCCTTAAATTTGAAAGCACGTAGCATTCCTGAAAAGAAAACGATGTACTGTATTATACATCCTGTGCTCAGCAGTCCATTAAATCCTATATAGAAAACCCATAACAATTTATTTAATAAATCATAATTTACTAGAGAGTAGACTTTTACCTTTGCAAGCTTTGAACATGGATGAATTTGTACTGCAGAAGACAGCTTTGTAGTCTCATGAATAATGCTTGCTGAGATGTAGGAGGGAGTTCAGAAAAATTCTGAATGTGACATGAGAACAACTTGTAATAGAAACAGACAAGCTACAATCTACGTGAGTGGTAACTATAGGTCAAATAAATGATTGCAGGAGATAAGTCTGTTAAAATAGTTTGTCTCTATTCCAAAATCTGAAGTTACAATAGCAGTAAGAGTTACCTTTCCATTTTCTACTAAAATATATCTGTTACCTGATTTTTTGGTTCACTGTATCCTGTGTTTTAAGGATCCTTTTTTTAAAAAAAATATATTGATACAAATACAAAGGAACTTCAAGCGCTTTTTACCATGTAATTAAGGCTCACATACTGCCAGACTTACTCAGACTAAACTTCTTTAAAAGCTGGAGGCAATCTTGCAAATATTTCCGAAGTCAAGCCACAGAAGTCTAAATAATTAACTTTTAAATACAATTTATAGCAGAAATTTCAACAATTACACACCTGGACTGACAAATTGAATATACAAAGAAGAGGCGTGTTTAATACATATCTTAAATTTATGTGATAATATACATATATTAAAGTATATATAAAATACTGGTTACTGGCATTGTATTTCTAGAAGAAGGCAGCAATAAATGTGGTATGCCTACATGACCTGCTATATATCTTCTGTTTTCTACTCTTTTGGGCTTGAAATGTTAGCCTTTATTATACTACTAATCTCAGAAACAGGTAGTTTATTTCTTTGCATGCCAGTGAGTGGTGTTTCCTCTTAAAATCCAGGAGGATTGCTTCTCTATCAGTTCATTTGCCTATTTTCTACAATATAGAGCAGTCTCAACTAGTAAGACACAATTACCATTTTGCAGTTGAGTACATACAGATTTTTCTAACCAAACTGTTTACAAACTAGACATACTATCTAGGGGTAATCCTATCAGCAAAATTTGGACATCGCTTAGCCACCACTATAAAAGGAACAAATAGTAGACGTTATGAGTAACAAAAATAAGACATATAGTCACAGTGAGTGTTACACCAGAATTTGACCAAGACAGAAGAATAAACATCTTTCTAAAACCCAGAAAAATATAAATTCCTCATAGGCTTTCCTTAAGCTATTTCTCCCTCCTGTATAATTTAGAGCTTTACTTTCTTTAGTATCTAAAGAATAAAATTAACAAAGGATTCTATATAAATGCTACAGAAAAAGTACAGAAGACAAAAAGTGTTCATCTGCTAAGAACAACAGAGCTGAAGGCCTGAGGTATACTAGATAACACATGCACACACTCAGATGTACTGTGCTTATACAGGAATGGGCTTTTTTGTCCCTTAAAACCTAAAGATTTTCCTAATCAGAGAAAACCCTATGATATAAAGAAAATGAACATCCTCTGAAGATCAAAAAGTCTGCCAGCTAAATCATACATAAAGTCAATTTTACCCACACAGAAGTGTTTTGGTCTGTTTAAGGCATTTCTTCTGCAAATTTTGTATTTATGTTATGAAATGTAGAGTGTAAATGTCCTACCATTCTGACTCATATTCTAATTGATTGAATAGATAAATGTGAGATCAACTGCAACACAGTTATGTAGTGAAAAATAAACCCAGGACCGGCTCCTAATGTAAAAAAAAAAAAAAAAAAAAANTGCAACAAACAGGATATGGCATTTACATCCAATCTGGCCTTCACAACAAAACTGTAATTTTCTTTTTAAAGGACTTATCAAGTGATTAAGATGAATGCACATTTACCTAATTAATTGGCTGCTTTAGCTACCACAAATTAATTTTGAATACCTTGTATGTGAAAACCTGATAAGCCATTAACGTGCAACATGCAAGAGGATGTCATCGAAAGGATGACAGCACATGAGCAAAACAATACAATTGTGTTTTGCTAGTATTTTTTTTGCAAATGAATTAAAAGCCAGTACTATGCAATATGTGTAGGATTCACAAGCTACCTTTAATCTCACCGTTGTCAATGAATGCTGATCTGTTTTATAACTAGGACATAAAACCAGTCAGCTGCAATATAAAAAATTAAAACAAAAACCAAATTTATAAGTAAAAGGTAAACTATACAATTTAAATCTTATACATTATTGCACATATGTTTATACATAGACACATATATTACATATATGTGCATATATAATTACATGCATTCCCAATACCTTCCTCAAGATCATTAGCTAAAAACATGAAAGGGATCACAAGCTGGGATAACCAATCTGCAATATATCTTACATTCACACTTTTTTTTTTTTAAAGAAAATTCAGCTGAGATTTTCTTGGTCAACAATTCCAGTTTTTTACCTTTAATCCTATCCAAGAGTTGTTCAATGTGTGTGATTTGCTGAGAGTATTATTGCATCATTTATTCAATTTTAATAAGACTGCAGAATATACTTTATTTTCTCAGGAGCTGTTTCCTTAGTACCAAAGTAGTTTCACTCCACAGAAGTGTTATGCTTTTAGTAGACTACCAATTTTTCAAGGCCCTTGAAAAAGCTGGATGTTTCTTCTGGTTTTACTTGCAATTCTACTTCTCTACCATGTTGCTTACATAAGAAAGGACAGAGATACTCTTTTAACCCTCTTGTATACTCGCAGAAGTTAACAATTAAGCAATAGAGTGTAAACAAACATATCTTCAAATATTTTAAAAGCAGTTTTCACTATTTTAAAAGTTTGAGTACACTGTAGTCTTCTATACTGCAATATCAAAACCTTATACCTCAGTCCAGTAAGCAATAAAATTAGGCAAAATGGTGCAAAGTAATTACTTAAGTTATGGAGTTACGTTAACTATGCCTTCAGACTGGCCTTTCCCAAACATTTCTTGAAGAACTGTGTATACAACAGAATTTGATGCGGTTCTCTAATAGAGGCCAAGCAATGAAGTGAAAATCATCACACATTCCAATGTAAATGCATGCCTACAGCATCCCTCAAATTGCCATATTCTAAAAGCTAGAAGACTGAAGAATCCTCCAGATAAAAACAGGGCGGGGAACCCCAGAAAAATAACAACATTACTTCAGGATTACTTGGTTCACAAACCCTTTAGCTGTCACTGTATTTCTCACTTTTATAGCAAAGCTGCAACTTATGATTAGCAATGAATTGGCTATATTCTGCTGGCAAAATCTTATCGTACCTCCTTTGGCACAGTGGAAGCCAGCTTAAAGTCTAGAGCGTCCTATTCGAAACACACTTGTCTACTTTGAAATTTACTTTTGAAACATGAAGGCCACGTTTCTATGTAATACAAAAGAACACTATAATATAAAACTTACTGACAAATACATGGTAGTAGTAGGACTAAAATTCAGTTGAAAGGTTGAGAATCATTCTCGGGAGAAGCACAGGAATATGCATCTATGAATTCTATTCTTATTAAAGAAAGAAACGGTTTGTAGAGACAACTGTATTCAGAGGATAATTCAAAACTTCTGACCAGGCTAGTGTAGGAAGACAAACTTCTCTCTGTCAGTCTTCATAGTTTAGGGCCTTATAGCATAGGAGAAAATTTTAGTCATTTACTGCAGAATTGCATACTGACTTAATAGACTGTGTACAAAATAGTGCAGGCCTCAAAACTAACACAAGTACTCAGTTTTAAATTAATTTTGAAAGTATTACAAGATACCAACATTTCAGTCACAATCTCACAGGAAAGACAGGTCACAAATACTGACTACATCATTGCTTATAAATCAAAACTTAATGAGTTGGGACTCCTAATTAAGGAAGTACCCTATTAATTCTATGATCAAGACAACAAAAACTTCATATTAAACCTGCAGTTTGATTTCTGTCCCTCAAATGTATATAAACTGCTTTTTAACCTGAAATCTTATGTCTCAGATGCCCTTGTACAACTGCACTGAAGGTATAAAGTTACTAAAACATTTTTAGATTTTTTTTTAAGCAGTCACTTATTAATTCCAAAAAATTATTTTTAACACACTGAAACTGTGCCCATAAGCATTAGAGACTCACATAACTTTGGTCATTCTCACTGCAACTAAAAGCAGCAAGCCCCACATTTAAAATCGTTAGGCCTCTTTTGTGTCAATTCTTGCAATGCTGCCAAATACACTGTTATAATCTTCTTCAACATTCTACACTGGTTTTGTCTTCTCTCTGTTCATAGGTTTCTCCAGAAAATTATTTCCATTTTGCTGCTTGTAGTGAGTTTAATATCATCCATTTGTTACACAATAAAAATTCTGCCTAAGAATTTTTATCCTACCAAAAGAAAAAAAAATAAAGAGCAAGTGATCTGAAGAATCCAAAGAATAAGTTTACTATAGTGTATTGGACAGTGAAAGTTTGCCTTGTTGCTTATTAAAATCATGTGAATTGGACAAACTGTTGTTCAGTGAATAGCCAAAAAAAGATCCTCTTCTCTTTTTACAAACATACAGAATTTACAGATTCTCCTTTACAGAGATTTAAAAGCCTGAATGTCCTTATAGATAACTGCAGAGTAAGGCCAAGTGAGAAAGGACACTTCTCTTGCATTGAAGTTGACTGTGTATCTGCTGATAACTTTGTGCTAAATTCTTGATTAAATCTGCCCAATAGAGCGCACAATAAATGGCAGTCCAAGATATGTACTGTTATCAGGTAATTTTCATTTTGTGTTTAAGTAGAGTAACTTTAGTACTAGCTAAGGAAAATTAATGTTGTAAAAATTATTCTATAGTAAGTTCTGTATTGAGGGAAGCACTCTGTTCATCATCTGTATAATGATCATTTGTGCTCTCAAGTATTATTATGGCCTACACCACTATAAATATATAATCATCAAAAGAAGTGCAGCTGCTTTAGTTGCCCACTAAAAAGAAAACATTCTGTTTCAGAGGTTCTTAATTTCACAAGAAAATTGAGAAAGACCTCTGTTCCAGTCCATACTTGCTGGATTAATCATGAAGACGAAGCAATACTGCAGGAATTATATGTTCTATTCTACTCTTAGACGTAGGCCCCACTAATAATCAGTTGGACATAACATACATGTCTGAATGCTTTCTAAAAACAAATCTTTATGATGTTCCTAGTCAAAAATATCTGAAACAGCTATACAAAATATGGATACCGATCTACCGATGTATTTTTGTATTGTCAAGAATAGTGCATCACAGTGACATGTTTATATGATGTTGTGAATTGAACTTATAAAGTAATGGCTGTTAATGTGCTATAACTACTCTTACAATTGTCACATCAATTTTTAAGTTTTCTCTATTTCATTAAGTGCTATACTCCTTTCAGAGACCGTGAATGAAAAGTGAAAGAAATCTCCTTTCCAATATACTCTTTGAAGTCAATAGGACTAAAAGGTGAAGATACAAGACAGAACAACAGGTTCAGGTCTTTATCAAGATTTGAATGTCTTAGCAAATCAGAAAGACTTTCTAACTTCTAATACTTATAGGCATTTCATCATGCAGTTGCATTACACTAATCATATGTTTTAAATCACTAAGGGCAATTGCGCTTTAAGCATTTGACTTCTTAGAACCATTTTAGGGTTTAGAGATTAATTCTGTTTCTTCTACAGAACTGAAACAGAGCAAGAGATAATCTCTGACATTTGACACTGAGAAATGCTACAAGACTTTTTAAGTTATGTAATAATCCCCTTTCCCATCCTTTACAAAAGTACTATGATACAATAATCTTATTCCTGTTATTTTCAGTGTGAAATAAAATAAAACTAATATTAAGTACATAAACTAAGTTACATTTTTGCTGCTTACACAATATTTATTTGCTTACAGGGATTAATATTAGAGCTGTTTTAAAGCAATATAATAGATTATAGAACTCTCCAAACCTTAGATATCTAGCAATTACATATCAGCCATTGACCTTTGCTTGGTTGTAGTTCCTTCTAAGCTGTTCAATTTAACACCTTATATTTGGATTGGAACATAAAGCGTTTTGCAGTGGTCTGGGATGAGTCTGGGATGAAAAATCTAACCACCTGCCCCCCTTAGCAGAACAACAGCTTGTGAGTGAAAAATCAAACCACAGCACGAAAGACAGACATGTGAAATGTCATAAGATGGGAAATTAGAGCTGAGATAAGAACCCTTAGAGAAGGCTTTCTCTTACACAAGGTATTAGGTCCTATTCAAAATGCATTTAGCTGACTTATTTCACTGATGTTAGCTCTGATCTAGAAATGTGGGCATCACTCCAAGGGCGTACCTCTTTCTCTGCCATCTGTTATCACAAGGAGAGACACCCAAGTTATACTCATTTCCCTCCCCCAGTAAATAAGTAAATAAATAACTTTGACAGCTGGCAGGACATTTTCCAGGAGAACATCGCAGTAGGAGAACTGCCTCCTCCCACAACAGCTGTTGTCTCTGTAGCATACAAGGGAACTCATTGTGCAAACACGGGTGGGTTCTCTACAGTAGGAATCCTAAAATGATAATTAGTTGTGAGGTAGCATCATTTTTGCCAACTATCAAAGCTATGGGGGAGATTTTTATTCCAATGCCTAAAATTTTATTTATAGAAAAACACTTAGTATTTGTCCTTTGCATAGCAATTTTAACTTTCTGTCAAGGACTGATGGTACTTTCCATAAGCTGCTTCTTGACACACCAAAAATCTATGCATAAATATTTATGTTGAATATAAGGCAATGAGAGCGACAGGAAAAGTCAGATGCTTACATTTTGCAAGAAGTCTAGCTTTATCATAGAATTTGACAAAGTAGTTGAAATTAATTACCTAGTTTCATGTGTAATTAATATGAATTTTCTTTTGAGACTGAATATTTTTTACAGAAGAATCCTATGTTTTGGTTCTATACACAGGGAAAAGATTCAAATTCCGGAAGAACAGTCAACAATTTAGATTAGCTGAGTCACTGTATTGTAGCAACAGTCCTCTCTCAGTAGGAAGCAAATAGATTAGCTAGCCTCATCCAAGAGGTGAGGACATCACCATCCAGGAATATGATTAAAAGCAGAATCCAAAAATCTTGCATCTTTAGCGCCAAGGACATTCAGTTATATCATTATAAACATAAATAGCATCTGCATAATATAGAGTTGATTAACAGATGCGGATCAGTAAAGGTTAAGTCATAAAAATAGACCAGTCTGCTGCACACTGCAAGAGTTTTGGTCAATGCTGTATTTATGCAGTAAATTAACCCTTCAATTTGATGTCTGTCTCCAAGAATCCTTTACTGGGACATTCTTTACAGCCCTCAGTTCATTAATGAGGTAGCAGAGCCATGCCTTTTATCCAGTAGTGAGTCTGAAGGCACACAAATAGCTCTGATTATAGCCCTTAAAAAAAATAAAAATTAAAATAGGATGATGAATTCAGTCGTCTGAGTTATCTGGTTTGATTGAGAGCGTCTTGCAGCATACAGTAAGCTTCCAAGATTTTATGTGTTATTATTACAGGAGTAGTCATTCACTGGTAGTATTTATCAGTATTTGGGTTCTTCAGCAGCTGCTTCTCTATGGTTTCTTCACGTTTTGTAACGGAGAACTGGATCTCTGACATTGTATTGTCTTTTCACATGCATTTATGATTTAGATGCTTGCATTACTGTAGTACTGCATTATTTTTAAGACTGAAATGATCTTACATGTCAGCTGCAATACGTAGGGAGTACTTTGAATGCACTTAAACACACAATACCTGCAATATCTCCCAGTCAAGTACCTCTCTATTGTATTAGATGGATGACAAATTCACAAAAGGGCCTCTTAAACAGCATTCAGGGTTCCACAATTTTAAAGAATATACTTCTGGTAAAAGTAAATAGCTAGGAGAAACAGATCTTTCTGTCCTGACTCATGCTAGTGAAATGTTTCTCCTTTACTTGCTCAGGCGGCTAAAAGCTGCATTTCCCTAAATTCCCAATTCATTTCCAGGGCTACATATCAAACACCAGTGAAGAGAATAAAAATCCTAAACAACTACTTAGCAGGGTTAAGAGGGTTTAGCTGTGTAGGGCCTTCGGGAAGAATCATACCTAGATAGAAGCGTGCATGCAAAGTCCCTCTTTTTTTTTTTTTTTTAAATTGCTGTCTGCCAGACTGGACAGACACACACAATGTGTACACACCAGTCTGGGCAAGCACCACGTTGGCATGCCGCTGCACATGCAATTTCTAATTGTACTCGAATCACACCTTTGCAAAGATGTATATTGTTGGGGGTAGGGGATGAAAATTACAAGACAACAGAAAAGTAATTTTAACATTACTCTCACTCGCAAAGGAAATCCAGTGGAGTGGAGTGATCAGATAGGGGCTTGGTTCCATTGCCCGCTCTATCACTGCTCCTCTGTTGATCATTAGCTTTGTATCCACATATGTAAAATGTGAATACTAGTGCTTACTATTTTTTGCAGTACAATCCAATACCCTTGGGAAAAAAGCAAGTAAAGACTTAAAAAATATCACTACCTTTACTGTATAAAGTCATGTTTCATCACTTGGCAAATCTTTATCAAGTCAACAAACAAAGTTTTAGCAATGTTTTTGAATTCCAAGAGAATAAAAACTTTTGTTGAAAAACAGAAGACAAGGTTTCTTGTTTGGTGATATGATGCAACCTAACACTTGAAAAGGCACCTACGCTACAGTGGCAGGTTATATGAAAAGGCATAATACCACATAGGTACAGAAGATACAGATACAGTATGATATACAAACAAAAAAATTACAAGTCTGCAAGTTCAGCATTCAGTCAATAATTAACATATAATTTAAACTACTAAATCTTTTCTTAAAACACTACAGAGATGAAAGCTCCATTCTTTAATTTCTGTTAGAGAAGTGATTTTAAGATTTGTGACAAAATATAATACGACGGCATTCATTTTATAGCATAGAACTGATGAGTACAGATTGGACAGTCTTATGTTATTTTAAGACATGAGTGAAAAGCCTTACCTTGGAAACAGAATACAGGTACACCTTAATTGTATTGCAGAGTCCAGGCTTTCATTCATTCAGAGAAAGTCCTGCTAGGTGTCAAGGCCATGAAGAACCCTGCAAGACATGAACACAATGAAAAAGATGTCAGTAAATGTGCTTGCATTTTCAGAAAACCAGAATCAACAGCTTAGAGTATTCCATCATTTCAATAGACATTACTCAGATCAGCCACGATACCTTCCCTGTTAACATTACTAATAATTTATTTGTTCGGATCATGAAGATAGGATATATATGGACATGTCTTTACCAGGTTACTACAGTGAACTGGATTGAGCTTTCCACCGCTAGCAAATGCTGCATTCAACATAACTGCATTAATACCTAGATCTTCAGTCATCTATTTTGTATATTTCTCAAGATTGCAGTTCTGTTTTACTAAGCAACTAATTTATCACAGCCAAAGCAGATGATATTTCCAGTATATCTACAAAAACATTAGTACACTATCATTTGTAATATGGTATTAATTGTGCTAGCTAGTAAACCAATTTAAAGCATAGGTCAGAAATATCTACTGAAATTCTTAACAACCAGATGGGCTCAGTCATAGTGCTGCTGCTTGTTAAAAAGATAGTTTTGTTCACAGCAGTGTTCTCAGAATGGCTGGGTTTTTTCAAACACGGAAACAGGAGGATGATACTGAATTTTTTTGTTTGGTATTCAAATACTTATAAATAGGAAACAGAAAAGCAAACATCAGTCTTTTCATTAAAATTCACAAATGAGGAAAGGAACAAATTAGCAGTCAATAGAGTGCGTAGCTCCAATTGTTGCTTATTCCACATGGCTTTGTTTTCCAGTCTACCTTCACCAACGTGCCACTCGCAACCATCCTTATTTGTCTGATTCATAGCTATTGTACTTTTGGCACAGAGAGAAAGGTCATTGTTTGAACAAAACAACGTTGAAAAAAGCGACTGTTGGGAGAGGTTTGATAATAAACTGGAAGTGCAGTTAGAAGTTATTATCAAACTGATAAGCAAAAACCTCAACTGCAAAAAATTTAGGAAATTTAAACAAATACATTAACAGCAAATACATTAAGGTAATTATAAATCATTCTTGCAATAGATTTTACAATTTTAAAACATCTCAAAGTTGACCTCAGTAACTGGTTTCTCCAGTATACCTGTTTGCGCAAGGGACTAGGGGAAAAACAAACCCCACAAATACACAAACAAGAAGTTTTTCATTCATAAGCTTACCAGCAGTTAAGGCAAAACTGATTTACTTAAGACTACCCTTACTTTGAGTGAATTTCTAATAAATTTTGTATCCAAAGTGCACATTTAAAGAGAAAAAACTCCTCCGAATTAGAGAATTCATGACAGATAGGCTGGATTCTATATTTTAACTTTATATTCTGATACTGCCTTTGCCAGCTGGTGAGGTGTGTTAACATTCGAGTTAGGCCTGTACTGTGGGCTCAGCAGGGAAGGAGAAGCAGTCCTGTGGATCTGTGAAATGGGGATAAAAGGGGGAACAGGAAAGAAGAGAGGACAAACAGTAATATAACTGCAGAAATCCAGAGGTATGCAAAAGAGCAAAAAACCCAGGGACGTAGCAGTGGCGGGGCCTGCCAAAGAAAATGATTGAAGAGTGATGGTGATGCAGACAGTGGGGATGGTTCACGAAGATTTGGGAGTCGCTGCTTTAGTGCATGTGTGCACATGTACCCGCATGTTCTCCTCCACTGGTTTCTGAGCAGACCTCTCAGTCATTATGAAATGATCATTAAAGTGTGACCTGGAAACTTTGAAGCAAGAGAATAGCTTCAGGCATCTTAATTCTGTTTGAAAATTCAAAATCCTAACAAACACCAAGCAAAATTGTGACCTTCTTTCCAGAAGTACTCTAGTTCTTAGCTACTAACAGACCACTTAGTGACTGCCTGTAACCAAAGAAAATACCTGCCAACCCTGTCCATCAGTTTGCCTCCAAAAAGTTGTGTTTAATTTCTAAATTTGTAGCTCCATTCTTCAGTGCTGACAAAACTTGGCTTCTCATAACCAGGCTAATGCAAACATAGCCAAGACTGTCTTCCCACCACAGAAGAATTGTAGCAAGTTTCCAGTTTACTTCTACAGACGGACAACAGTATGAATAGAAGAACAGAGAAAATTAAAAGTGTATAAAATTATAAAATTTTATAAAATTATAAAATTACTATTTTTTTAAATTACAGGAGCTAAACTAAGTGAAATAGAGGAAATGCTTCAGTCATTCAAGACAGAATGCCTACAGAGATACTCCAAGAAATGTATAAGAATACTGTTTATTAAGCTTACTGTTTATTAAAAAGAATTAAAAAGCTAACACAATAAAATTGTAATTAGTCAAGCATATCTGAATTAAAAGGCTATTATAAAGGAGATGGAGACCGATGGCACGAAACCATTTCTCCAACAATTGCTAAAGGCAAAGGATACACAAATCCTACGTACGCCATACTCTCTAGACTTGTCCTGTCCTTGCTTGGTAAACGAAAACCTCTGCCTCAGTTTCAGTATGCTTTCACAGCTGTTTCATGTCTCAAACATAAGAAACATCGATAGCATTTAATGGAAACTTCCATTTAAACAATCATTTTACCTTGCTTCAAATTAATTTCATAAAATTAACAGATGTGGGAAGGCAAGACATAGAAAAGAATCCTGCAGCTTTATAATACATCCGTTTTTGCCCTTTATTCACAGTTAAATCAACCTTGTCACCCACACATCTTGTGCGTGAAGAGGCCATTTCCAAAAAAGAGCAGAATATTTTATTAGAAGTTTTGTCTGATTTTTTCTGACCATTTAATTGCTGACGCGTTAAACAGGCTACCTTACTGGATTTAAACTAAAGTCTTGCAGGTTTCTCCAGTCCTACAGCCTAACTTATTGAAGAAACGTATTAAAACCTGCTCCAATTTGCTTCATTAATATGAAAGCATGAGTGGGTCCTGTGACAATGGTTACATGTGTATTAAAGAGAATTTAAGAGATAATGAAATAAAACATGCTTGGTAGAAACGTGCAGACTGACAGAATATTACTAGGCCAGTAATAGGGGTTAAAAAAAAAAAGCCTCAATGTTGCAGCAGAATCTTACTGTAATTAAGCTGCCCATTATGAAAGCCAATCCCTGCAAAACAGTAGCGTGTCCTGAGAGATGGATTTAACTTAACTGGATATTGATGAATGAATGTATTTGAAAGCAGAACATTTCTGAAATGTTGCAGAAACCTGCTAGACATTACTATTTGCGTGAACACATTATGAGATTTGCTACAGCATCTGCTCTGCATCTAACTTGCTCCCATTTGCTGGTCTTGCTCTCCTGTTATGTGTTATCATTAAGAAAACAAAATATCTGGGAAAATTATTAGTTCTGAAATCCCTTTAATTATAGCCTGCAGATACCAGCATAATGAAAGTCATCCAATAGATTACTGGTATAATCAGTTAGAGTAACCTTGTCAAAAATAAGGATAAGCCACTTCTAAAAAAAATATATCGTTTACAAGAAAATTAGTTTTCATACTTTCAGTGACCAGAAGATTCCACAAGCTTAATTTTCAAGCAAAAATAGAAACAAAAGAAGTTCAAATTAAGTATAAAGAATGAATTTTACATATAAAATTTAATCAGGAGGAAAAAAAAGGCACTTTCCCTAGGAAACTCACTATTACACTTGTTCCAAATCTCCCAGCTTCTGTTCCTAACCTACCAGTCCTACTGAAAACCTTTTTTTACTTCTGGCAATATATTCCATTAGCAAATCTCAGTCTGAAGGCAGACTGGAAAGTTCTACAAGGTTCCAGTGGTGTTTATCTTCTGTTGTTGTAGAAATGTGCCTTCAGATAAGATTTGGGATTGCAAACGCACACCCTGCCAGCTGTTATAAAAACAGCAGAACAAAAAAGTGTATTATTAGAAATAATATTAGTAAGAGAGCCAGGGGGATTTCATGGACATATTAAGCTGATTTAGGCTGAAGAGATTTGGTTCAAAGGAAAATTCTGATATTTCATAAATGAAGTATGAAGTACTCAGTGGAGTATTTTAACATGCCAACAACAATTACTTTGCCCTGAGTAATAAGCTGATAGGTGATGTGAATGTGATGCCTCTAGTTGCACTGCAGTATGAGTCACTAGCTGAGATAAAGGAACAGAACAGAACCCCAGCAATACTGCTAAAAGCTGTAACATACTTAAAGTATGCCTGCTCCAGTGATGCAGAGGCAATGATACTTTCCTCTCTGGCTGAATTTTCAGTGTACTCAGTACCTAGTCTGTTTTCTCTCTGAAAAGCCAAAGGAGCTATGCAATAAAAATGCTGTCAAATCTATATCCCATACCTTTGTCTATCATTTTCAGACATGTTTATGGAATTCCACATCAGCTCTCATATGGGAAAACCTTTAAAAGACAGTGGGTTTGTGTAGACATGTAAATAATGCATAGGCATAATTATAAAACAATGAGATAGGTGAGAGGCTTAAATTGCACTGCACAGCAGGTAAAAATGCACACTATGGAACAAAGTCCCCTTGAAAATGTGACTGTCAGACTGTCTTAAAACCTCATTCATTTAATTATAAGCTATGGATATTGCATACACCTCAGGGAAACACAATCTCAAGATGGATGAGAAAGGGAAACGGGCTCCCCACCAATCTTCACAGCTGGTCAAAAGATGACAGGACCTTTCTTTGCCCCATCACGTCAAGTCCTGTGTGAGGATATGTGCGTAACACAAGATTTCACATAGACAGGGGTTTATACTTCCTAAGTGCTGTGCAGCACAAAAAAATATTGATAGTTTCCCACACCTTGTGCATGGGGTCAGGGAGGGCTGAGAGAAGCTGGAAATAGAGTAGAGGTCAAGTTAATTCCCTCACTGAACTAGAGGCAGCAAAGGCAGCTCCATAATGCCAAATGGCCCACGTACAGACATTTTTTCAGTAACTGTATTTGAAGGCATGATAATATTTGTTCACAAGTTTGTCCCATGTTTATGACAGACAGTTATGAGATTGCTAACAGAATCATAGAATCCTTTAGGTTGGAAAAGACGTTTAAAGATCAAGTCTAACCATTAACCTAACACTGCCAAGTTCACCACGCATACCATTATGGCTATTCCAAATACCTAAGGATTTTTCAAGCTATAGGTGCTTGAGTCAATAAGACTCATAACTGCATCCTTAAAGTGAAAACTTCAAAGGTTTTGCTCAACCAGTCATTCTGCTATCTCCCACAATAGGTCCTAAATAACTACATGGTCTTATTATTTCTGCTGGATGTATCTTACACTAAAAGTCACTGAAAGAAATGAGGCATTGAGACCTCAATTAAGAATACATTTTGTAAATTAACATTCACTTTTGGTATGTAATCTTTGTGAAAAAAGTTTGTGGAACTAGTTTTCAAATAAATGGAGGGTTTTAATATCATGAAATACTTTGCAGTTCATTTTCATATCTTCCTTTGAACTTTCAGAAAGCGTTGTTTTAATTATTTTAAGTTCCTGTATTCTTCTATGCCAAGTTAGTTCTAGCCTTTCAGAGTTTTTTATTCTGATTTTTTTCATAATCTTGTCCCAGTGCAAACACGTGAAGTGTTGGAACTTTAACAACCAACTTTGTAATATCCATCCTGTTTATTTGCATCCCATCTCCATTCTCAATATTTTATGACTGTAAAAATGATCCTCCCCAATCAAGAAAAAAATGACAATTTTACTTGCAAGTATAATGAAAGCAATCCATGCTCAAGGCTTAAATGCAGCTAGATCCTACAGATATTTCACTTGAGTCACTTAGCTGAGGATGGTTTAAATCCATTTATTTTAAGCTTTAGTAATATAATTTAAAAGTTTTGTAATCACAACTGAGTAAACCTGCACATTCTCTACAGTCATGTCCTTCTTTCCCTGCTGTCAAGACAAGTGAGACAAAACTACATATCTCTAAAAATGTTATAATTTTTTTTCAACTCTGTTACTATAAGACGAAACTGTAGATAATGCAGAACTGAATTAAGTCAATGGGGCAACAACTTCATTTTAGACACAAGAAACCATTTAGGCTGACATTGAGTTCTTATGTTCTTGCAGTCAGCCTTTTTTTTTTCCTAATATTTGAGCTTTGATTCAAAGTGAGCTTCAATACTGATGCTTATCTAAAAGCACCCTTCAATCCACCACAGCCAGAAAGGGGAAAAAAAATAAAAAAAAAAATCACCACCCACAAAGGATCTCCAGTCCCTAATATAACACATCTAACTTCTTGCACAACCTGTCCCCTTTTTAATAAACCTGGAATATCCATCATCATGCTACCCATCAAAGCATAAAACATTTGCGACATCAGTAGTCAGTCTCCCCCCCCTCATCAATTTACCCCCAAAAGGGATGAATTCTATCTTTTCACAGCTTCTTAGAACGCCCCTTAGAGAAATTCTAGTCTGACTGCATTATTATTTCACTCTTTTTACAGCTCTCCTGTTAGAACTCTAATGTGACTGCTTCATTAAACAAACCGATTTTAACATAGGTGGTCTAAAGCAGGTATGAAATATTTTACAAGGACTTAAGTGATGAAGAAAGGCTTTCCTCCATTGAAGATTAGTAGAACTAAAGCTACACTTAAAACAGTTTGGAAAGTTTTATCAATACAACATTTCCTTATTCCATCATCTGACATTACTGCCAGGGAAGAAAAACCCAGGGGAGTTACTGACACTGATCGTTCAATGTTATGAATATGCAAAAATAGGACCTAGTAACATGGATGTATGTAAGGAAAAAAAAAACAAAACAGAAAAAAAACCAGACATTTGAACACATTTAAGTGTTTCAAAAAAAAAAACCCAACCCAAAACCCACCAACATGTAAGTTTCCTTAAGTTTCAACACCCCCCCAAAAAAAGCTAAACAGCCAAAAACCTCAAACCACCCAACCCAAAAAACTGCACGCTTTCTCCTTTATCAGATTCTGCAGATAAATTATATAGTGTACTAGAAATATTGCCTCGGAAACATATAGTGATGGACAGACTGTATTTCTCTAAAAGAATTACCTGAAACGCATTCTGTATTCAGCCCAGAAGGTGACGCAAATATAGTGTCAGAAGGTGTATTATCACTGGAATGTCATATGCTATTCCTCATAATCATGTTGTAAAAATAAATACTTAAGATAGGTCTAAGCAACTGAAACATAGACAGCTTATTCTTGACAGAGTACCAGACATGAACCACCAAATGGCATCTTCAAGGCAAAAACATCATGGATTGATTCCACTGGGGTTCCCCCCCCATTTTATGTGAAAAAAATCTTTATGTAAAAAATAAATTTATGCTAGTCTCACTAAATGGATTTATTATTTATCTTTATCATCAAGGTTTCATGACAGTAAACGTTATCCTGCTGTGAACTGTCTCATGACTATCTGAATCTTTTGTAACGCAGATTTTCGTACTCCTGGGTGAAGGATTTTTGGTGGTTTTTGTTTGTTTTTAAAATTAAATTAACGTTTTCAGCCTTTCAATTAATCATGTAAATCATTCATATTTGGGTCATTTGATTGAAATAAAAGATTCATTTTGTGATAGTTTTACTAAGGGTAATTGTTTTGAGCCAATAGGGCTTTAATAGAGAATGATTTAGTATTAATCAGTATTTTAAAATACTGAATTACTGTCTTCGCCAAAGTGGCTAAACAAGGAAACTCTATTTTAAAGTCACATCCAAGCATGGAGAGAGAATCAGTTGGTGATACAAACATACTTTATTCACATCCTACACTTTTTGTCTTGTAAGTAGTCATTTAAATAAGATAGCACATCTCAGAAATAATTTCGCCTTGAAGCAGATCTATGAACTCAAGTAATAAGCTGATCGTCACAGAACAAAACATACTAGCCCAAAAGTAAATTTGCTATTGTAAGTCATTTATTACAAATGGAATAGATTTAGTGGCTCTTAAGGATAGTTATTAAATATTTATTAAAAAAAACCCCAACAACAAACCAGCCTTCGTTTCAATTTGTAGGTATTGATTGATGCTTACAGAATGATATTGTCTCTTGCTGGTGTCATAATATAAGGCAATGAACCAGTTAAGATTCATAACCTTACACAAAAATAAAAACTAGAAATGTAATTTAAATGAAAGCATAGTGTTTTCAAGGCTGAAGTCCAACAAAGCACTTAAACACACGTACATATTTTCAATTAACTCAGTGAAACCACCCCTGTGCCTTAAGCACTTTGCTGGATCAAGGCCATCTAGAAGATGATTTGTGCCCCTAGGATTCTTCAGAAAAGTCTGTATAGCTCTGAAGTCTCTGCTCTGTAAATATTTAATTTCCATTAAATCTTATTCAGTATCTACCAGTTTCACTCTCAATCTATTTTGTAACAGTTTTCCTCTCAGGAAGTGTTTAACACGTAAAGTTTATTTATAAAAAGTGAATGAAAGAGGAAATACTCTAAAAATACAGTCAGCTGGTATAATTCAGCAAAGGTGTCTGGAGCCGTGAGTCAGCCTCTGTCCCAGACAGCTGCAAAAACCAACGACTGACAGAGAGCCAAAGGAGAAGCTGCACATGGGAAAGTTATACGTTAAAAAAGTGGCCTGGGGACGACTGGGAACAACTTTAGAATATGAAAGCATCGACAAATCAACACAGCCCTATCCCTTATTTCTTTAGAGACAGTGAGAGAAGAAAAGCATGACTTCAGAGGAATTAGAAATATCACCTGTTTCTCCCTTATCTACAAAGGCAGTAGATATTCTCATCGGAGATAGCTGGGCAAAGAGCACTTTGTGGAAAGGCCATTAACAGCCAGGGGTGAAATGGCAAGTCAGAGAGGGGAAAGACAGACACTAAAACCTGATTATTCAATACGTAGCATAAAAGCCAGGAAACATCTCCATGTTTCTGATTTTGTTGTTATGACTCTGATCCCTGAATAAACTGGGGGGACTGGAGGCTGACATCAAAGTGGGGCTCACCAACCCAGGGGCTCCCCGATGGGCCAGAGCCAGCCAGGGCTGCCCTGCGCTTTGCAGGCCACTCAGCACTGGTTCTGCCCAACGCAGCCACATCAAGGAAATCACATGAAGGATGATTCATTTGAAAGTACCGTTCGATCAGCAAAGGGCCTCTGGTGGATAGATTACTGTCTTAAAGATAACAGAAGATGTGGGGAGGCGTGGATTCCCAGGTCATAACTAAGATAAGTATGTAAAATAACATTTAGGACTTGCTTCAAATCATCTCAGGGGAGGCCAACGTTAACCTGTAAAAAGGAAGGCTATTTGTATGGTAGCTTGTGAGAGCAGGCTAATGAATCCCACAAACAGTTTCAGCAATTAGCTGAAATTATTTCAAGACAAGTTATAAAGTCTTTGGGATCCTTTAAAGATGACAAGTCAAAAATAAATACAGGACATGAAAAACTGAGGTCTCCATTGAGCTTGTAAAACAATCACAAAAACTTCAGAATATTTACACCACATGTTGCATTTAAAAGTAATTCCATACTCTTAGAAAACACAGTGTTGAATGATATGTCTACGAGTGAAAGCCCTCAAAAATACTTTATTTCTGAGGCGAAAAGGAAAATACTTGAGAACTGTGATAAACATCCTCATCTGTCCTTCCCTCACCGCGCTACACAATGAATTCACAAAATAGAGGGTTTGCCATAGGGAAACAACAAATACAATTGCCTTTCCTTTCTAAAATTATCTTAAACTTGACGACTATGAATTGACATCAAGCTACTAGAAAGAATGTTTTTCAGTTAGTCTCAGTAAAGCAATCAATTTCTTTCTGAAAAGCAAAGAAAGATCTTGCGTAGTTCTTCAGTTGCACAACAGAAAAACAGAGCTTAGCTAGGCAAATCAGCACAGTGCAGAGTATAGCGAAAGGATGGTAAAAGAAAAATTTAGAAAAAACATTAAGGTTCCAAGGGCAAAATTAATAATAAATTCATACTTTTGTAATTGCATAACAAGCCTACCCAAATCATTCAGTGCTTCAAGTATTAATTAAGCAATACTGTATCCCTAGTAGGAGAAACTGATACCCATTTCACTGAGGCACCAAGAGGTTAAAGCATGATTGTGCTCTGGATTTTCATTTTGCTGTCTTCCTGTAGTCTGGGAAATTGTACTTTAATAACCTCTAATGGCTTTGCATGGACTTGTTCAAAACTGATAGAGATGCTAATTTTAAAACACAGTGTACTACAAATTCAGTGGATTATTGATGCAGTAACACAGCTGCGTAACTGTTTGCTTCCATCATAATGAGTCAAATTCAGTTTCTTATTATTTTTCCTAAGAATTGTCATAATGCAGTGAGAATCTACATTTCTTATCAAATAAAAGGATACAGTGAAAGTACTTTGGTAAGAACAGACCCACATGTGACATATAAAAAGCAAAATTGAAACAAAACATACGTAGAAGGAAGTTGTAAATCACAAAACTATTAGATTCAATGAGAGTGCACAGGCTAAGAGAGTTAATCTCTTACTCTTCTATATTCGGCTCACCTTCTGTTGTCCATCACCCTACTCCCATCCTCTACTCTCAGACCTTGCTAACAGTGTTCCAGACATCGGTTTCTTTGCTGGGTTAAGCACTGCGCCCTCACTCCCTCCCTTCCATTAACATTAGTCAGTGTAGTGCACTGCAGCACAACACAGCAATTAGCAGAGGATCTCTAGGATCTCATCCTCTATACAACTTTTCCAGCAAATCCTATTTCTTTACTCCACCTTTGATGTTATTTTAATCCTGTCCAAGCATGCATACTAAACACAAAACATTCTCCCTCAGGTCTGCATACACAGCTCACCACTCAGTTGTGCTACTACAATAGACCTCATCCTGTTCCTTGTCTTTAGGATCTTCCTCATTTGTCATTTATTCTTCAACTTCTCTGTCCCAATCTCCCAGACACCATGAAATGTGAACAACTCTCATTCCATACTGATGGTTACCTCTGCCTCTAGTTGCTCTATGCAGTTTCTTGTTTTGGATCCTTTCTCTTTCTTCGTCTGT
The DNA here is from genome assembly GCA_003993805.1 of Himantopus leucocephalus. Lineage (NCBI taxonomy): Eukaryota > Metazoa > Chordata > Aves > Charadriiformes > Recurvirostridae > Himantopus > Himantopus leucocephalus. The sequence goes on along the minus strand of RSEF01000012.1, from coordinate 5,276,937 downwards.
TTGCCAGACTAGACTTTGTTAAGCATATCCTCTCATTTTGTTTAGGGGGTTTTGTCATCCTCTTCCATTCTTAATATTATTTAGTTTCTTCAGTGCTAATTTCCAGAACAATTAGCATCTACTTATTTGACAACCTTCTCTCCCTATCAAAATACACAGCTTCTTTACCCTATCCTTTCAATATTAGCGTACAGCTATATTTGCAACATCAAATTTCTCAGTCTATGATACTGGTAAACAACCCACACCTGAAAGCGTGCATCTGAAGCAAAGGAGCCAACACATTGCCAAACTTTGCATCCGTGCTCCTAATCCCCAGAGAAAACACAGGCTACACCAAAATTCACCACAAGCTTGCTGACTTGCCATGCAGCCTGCCATTGCCTTCTATGAGCATCCTAGTTCTCCCTCCTATTTAAACTTGGCATCCGTATCCCCCACCACCTTGCCTCATAAAGCACGCCACTCATCTAGCTTCTTCAAGATGGCACTTGACAAAACTTCCTTCCACCTCTGTACTGTTAACCCTAAGCTTCACTGTGTTATACAACACATGTTGTACAAAATTTTCCAAATACTGCTAGGTAGAAGCTCTACTGCATATATGGCTTTTGTACCAGTAAACTATTTACTGTCTCCCACTAACAATACAACAAGCAAGTGGGATTATAAACAGGGGGGTTAGGGCTTTTGACCCTAAATCTATCTTGCAATCAAATTAAATAGGTCCAAACTTGAGAACTAGCACTTTCTTCATTTTCTTTCAATTTTCTACCATCCCCTTAAGCTTATTCCCACACCACCTGTGAAACAGAATTTTGTAACTGTTTTTCACATGAAGTACGTAAACAGAAATTTAAAGGAATTAAACGTTAACTCAAGAAGTCTTCATGGGAATAAGCTTGAAAAATTTTCATCCCCCACAGTTGCTATAGTCCCTAAAAAGGCTGTGGTTCAAAACTTGACCACAGAACTCTAGTATTTTTTTCAGTGATATCTTTAAACTGCATTCCTTTATCATATACATCACACTTTGCTACGTAAGAAAGTATAATTATATTTGTGTCTCCCAATATGCTATTTCCAACTAAGACTTGCTATGTCATAACTGCATTCTGTGTGTGGATAATCATATTAAGCTTCACCAGAGCTCCTGGCTTATTAAAAGCCCCTGCCTGGAGATGATCCCAGCTCCGATCTGGAGCGGGGGGTGTGTGGGGTGGTGCTAGGCCCACACTCAGCTCCCAAAATCAAGTTCAGGCCCTCATCACTGCAGAGTGGGAAGGGAGGAACAAGACACCACCCAACTATGGTAGTGCCGTGCAATGCCTGGTGCTATGGGAGGCTCTGCAGTGGCCTGGCAGTGTTAAAACCTCCTGCACACGCAGCGAGGGCAGGAATGGAACCGTTTCCCTCATCTTCTGTGTTCCTTACATGAGCCATGCCATCATTAATGCCCTGGATAATGGTTTTTCCAGGTAGCTCCTGAAGCCTGAAAACAATGCCCTAACCAGCAAAGCACTGCTATCATGACTCTGCAGCCTTGGCAGGCAGGCGCAAAGCCTGCACGGTCACACAGAGATACATTGGTAAACCCCAGGTAAAGCCACCACTTAAACCCTCTTCACATTCAAATCAAGGGACTGAGGTGGGCTGTACAAAGGCTCTGGGTCACTGGGAGCTAGAGTCACCTCAGCAGTGAATGCAGCAGGGAGGAAGGTCAGCAGCACAGCCCTCCAGCCCCAGTGTACAACACTGTTCATAGATGAGGGGATAGAGATGATCGCTAGCTTAAGCGGCTTACAGTTTAGTTGAGGCATCAGCAAACCTGGTGTTAAATCTTCCCATTAAATTTTTACATGTTAGCACTTGTATGTTATAGACAAGTCTGAATTAATGGAAAAAATTCTATTCAAACAGAAAGTTAAGTGCCTCGATCCTGTATTCTCATTTACACATGCAGATAAACATACCAACACAGGATCCTGGTGAAGACAACAGCATTTTGCTGGAAGTCACGTGGGTCAGAGTACAGAGCTGGACCCATAACTTCTCTCTACAAAAACAGGGTTTCAAAAACATTTTAAGCATTACTAAAATAACGTAATGAGAAGGAGTGAAAGGTACTTATTTAAACAGCGAAGACTTCACTGTTTAATTCTTAGAAGTATTGGTGTTAGTATCCTAACATTCCTATGGGAATGGAATTCCGTTCAGGGCAAGTATGATTTTTGTTGCTTAGTTACCCTACTTTTTATTCTAAAGAGAAAACTCATTGCATTGTTACATAAGCAGCAGTTACATCCATCCCAAGAAAAACAGGATAAAAACCTGCCTTACTGATAGGAGGGGCTCACTGAATAGATTTACATAAAGAGCATAGAGTTTGTTTCGATTTTTTCTTTTGCACACAGCTTTGCTCCAGATGGTCTGAAAGTGCTCTAGATGTAAATGCTACAGCAAAATATGCTAGCAATAGAAAAGATGATGGAACCTTAGAAAATTCTTTGGTCTCTTCTGCAAACATAACAAATTAAGATGCAAAGAGTTGGATGTACTCTATCCCAAATGCTCCCTGCTCACCAGGAGCAACTTTCTTTCAGTCCCATTGTTTCCTGTTAAGAAAAATAATAGAACAAAACAACAATAAAAACCCAACAGTGAGTCAACGTCATAAACAAAACAAGTCTTTTCTAGTAAGACAAACCATTCAATGCAAGTTAAATGGCTGCTTAATTATTAGAAGTTCTGTTCACAAAATGATATATAAATCAAATTTTCTATCTTTATCATTAAACACAGGGAATTAAATGCACATGAGCTTTGAGGGAAGAGAAGACCAAGGGCCAATGAACAGATTTGGAAGCTTGGTATTCTTCCTGCCAGATATCAGTATAGCTCTAGGTTAACATAAAGCCTGTTTGCAATGCTATTGTAGTATAATTTCATTCACTTCTTAGCTTACTTTTACCTTCAGCATCATCTCTGTAAAATTCCTGACTTTGAAGAAGAAACAAAGAGTTAAACAATACTAAGAAATGTTGTTTTGGTACATCCAACATGGTCATGAAGGAGTACCAGAAATACATAAAGGAAACTGTTTTCATTCAAGTAGAAGCTTTGGATTTTAGGAACACGAAGAGAAGGGAATTCTGCTTTACCATGTGACCACTAGAGATCCATTACAGTCCTACCTTTGGAGATACTGCATATTCAAAGTTGAATCTACATCCAGCCTGAATAGTGGCATAAAATTCAAGGGGGTATCACATTTCAATAGATACAGTTTTCTTCTGAAGTCTGAGAAGTTGATTTCCTGTATGTCCTGGTTTCAGGCTGGTTCGGCCTAAGTCACGACACTGTATAGACGTTATGTTTTATTTAGCTACAAGTAAAATAAAGTAACATCAAAATGAAGTAAAATCCTGACTACTTTTAGCATTGATAACAAGTGAAACCTCTAAAACACAAACACTCTGTTTTTCTATTCTATTATATTCTCTCATATTGACTTTGACTTCTTCAGATCATTAATGAAATCTTCAAAAATTAGCATCTTATCAATGAAATGCCACAGCAGTCTTAAGAGTCAGACTAGCATATCTAGTACAGTAGTTAGTTTGCATTATAGTTCCGTTACAGTTTTTTAAAAATGCTGATTAAAAATCAGTTTACAGTAGATTAGACAAAAAAACCATCCTTTCTAAACTAGAGTGGGCTTTGTCTTGAAAGATTATGTTCACAGCAGATAAAGCGAGTGTCCAGATACAGTGGGATAAGGAAGGCTCAGAGCAGCAGAAATCATTTAAGAATTGCTCAGGAAAGACTGCCAGTAAATCTTTATTACGATATTGTCTTTTTTTGTTACTTATGTAGGACACTTGTAAAACAACGTGTCAGATATGATGAAATAGTTTTGCCAGCTATTCTACAGAAAAGATTTAACTCAGATGTTGAATTATCACAAGTGAAAGTTGATTTTGCTAGGAATCACCTCCCTACTTAGGTGTTCAGTTTGCTGATCTGTGCACGTTATTTGCCAGATTTCCTTTTCGCTGCTTTACAACCCGCTCTGTATTTATTGAGGGAACTTTAATTGCATGTTTTACTTCACTACATTGAATATGGCATTAACAATGGAAATGGGATTTGTGTTGGTAGAAAAGCAAAGTAAGAAACTGGCGTCTTCATTGCAGCAGTGAAAAGATAGTAAATCTAAAACCAGTTTAGGGTTTGGGTTTTTTTTGTTTTTAACAGATGAGCTCTCTACTACTAACTTCTAATTTTAACCTATTCTTAAAAGGTTAGGTAAACCTCAAAAGATGCACATATTTACCTAACTATAAATAAAAGCTGCAAGTACTACAAATTAATGCTGCACAGTATCAGTATTATCAAAGGCTAACCACACAAGAATCACACTTCTGGTCAATATTTTAAGAAGTTATTACTATTTAGTTTCTAGGAAGAAAAAACAGACATTCTATCTGGCTGAATCTGTAAGCCTTTCACATATGGCTTCCTGGGATGAAAACCATGCACAGCAAAGTAAAGAAGGCAAGATAGTTAAGATATCTGAATATTTACTCTTACTTCTTAATGTGTGTGTCAGACGGGAAGCAAATATTCTCAAAAGGAACAGCGCACATACTGTTCCAGCATTCTCTTGAAGGCTAATAATGGTACTTTCATTTTCCCTAAGCCAGAGCAATTTGACTTTAGTAAATGTTGCACTAAGCAAAAAGTTCACTGCTGCTATTCTGCTTTTCCTTGTAGACACATTCTGTGACCACTGCTCATTACCATTCAGTATGTGTCTCAGTCACTTTAGCACTGCACTTTAAGAATCACAGCTTCCATTTATTATTTTGAACATGTATCACATTCATTAGTAAAAAATGATCTAGCAGAATATTGTTTTGTATGGAATTAGAAAGACTGAGTCGTGACAGGTTTCATAAAGAAGAGAAGGCCCTGATGGATAACAGTCATTTAAGAGTAGTATGGAGCATGTTGTACAGGTGCACTTTTGGTCACAACAGGGAAAAGCACTAAAATTTCTGTATTTTAGCCAGTGAAATGAAGAATAATAATGATGAATAATGTTGGTACCTGGCACCTTGTACTCTAAAGGTGAAACAACAAAATATGTCCAAAAGTTATTCGTATATTTGATTGCAATAGCCATGTATGAAACTACTTCTGTTGAGTGCTGCCTCATTCATTTTTTCATAGTGCTTACCACCCCATCATTCTGGGGTTCTTCCCTCAGTCAGATTACATTGCAACAGTAAGTCTCTAAAAAGATGAAGGTTACGCTAGCATATTAGTGCTGGGAGAGGAAAAGCACTTTATCACTATAGGAAACGCTAAACAATGATAGGAGTTGAGTTTGAGTAAGATACAGAATAATTTTTAAACATTGCTGTCAGTGCTATAAAACTAGACGACAGGTTCCATTTTATGTATTGCCAGTAATCAAGATTTACTCAGCCAAACCTTTCTATCAAAGCAAATGTATCCCTCATTGTTCTGCTCTATTGTCAACAGTTCAGTCAGAAAGGCACTAAAATATATTTAAACACCCTCCATTGTCTGTAGTAAATAGAATGACTAACCTTTGTCACACACAGTTAGTTTCCTCTCTCATCCTCTGTCCACAATCACATCATAAACAGCACAGCATACTTAAAACTGGTGTCTAATAACACTTATGTGCTTATGCTAGTCAAGAAAAAGAGTTGCACCTCATACTTGAAGTGGAAGGTAACAAGTTTGTAATAATCCTTTTACTAGAATTCTTTCTGCTCTCAAAGTAGAAGATTTAAATCATAAAAAAAGAAAGATTAGTGACATGTAAGGAGAACACATCATGACTGGTAAGTTTTACTTGCTATAGATTGATCCTACTGGTCATCCAAATACCTAAAATAAAATGGAATTCATTATGAAAACCACAGGCTAAGCATTTCAGGCTGATTAGTCCAAGTTCTCCACTTTTTCTGTTTCTAGAAGTTCCTCATACCTGCTGCTGGCAGTCTTACAGAGAAATACATATTTGACTAAGTACATTAAATGCTGTTCCTTTCATTCTCCCATGCAATTTCAGAGTATCTCTGTAAAACCTAAATGTTTCCTCGTAATTCAGTAAAAAAGCCAAAGACTGATAAGCAAAAGATACATAGGTTGTTAAGAATGTTTCACATGATAAAAATAAGTGAAAGACAAGTGACTCGGTAATACCAGGATTTACAACAGCATAATGTGGGTAATCTCAGAACCTCTGTTGTGCAGAACAAGGCTAAACTAGACTTACAGAAAAACCTGAAATCAAGGCAAAAGAAAGAGGTGTATTACTTGCAGAAATACTTTTAGGTTTAATTTATTTTAACGAGAACTGTTAAAAATGAACCCACATAAAACATACATCAGAATGAGCAGATTTAAATTATCTATCAACAAATGCCTCCAAGATAAACAGCTGCAAAACTCCTCCAGAATATTTCTGGACACCTGTAACTTGTGGCTGAACAATAACGAAGCCCAAATTAATGCAATATGCTGTCTGTTCTCCCTATCACTGCAAGACCAATAGTGTTTACAGCTTTAATCTATTGTTCAAATCCAGCGAAGAGAAGAGTCTCTAGGTCAGTATCAATATGTCCGTTACTAATGACAACTGCAAAAAGACTGGCTGCCAACTTCTGTCTCAAAAACTGCCAATTGAATACACAGATCTTTTAAAATTGGTTGCTTGCACTGTATGTAGTGGCCTCAGCTAGTACCGAATCTTCTATATTGGGCATGGTCCAAAACATAAAATTAGGTCCTGACTTGCAATCAGCTGATTAAGAGGTAGAGAATGGAGTCAGTACTTCCCTTTATAAATGGAAAGCCAAAGTACAAGCAGCAAGTGAATTTTACAAGGGCATACTCATCATTCGATGGATGTTCAGAATTCCAGACAGTCTTCAATAACAAGATCTCCTTTCCTCTCTAAGAAACTAGCAATTAAATGCATTTCAATTTTTAACTGATATGGAAAACTCTGTTAACCTGATACATGACCACAAATGCCCTAACTGCAGAAAGCATCTCCTACTGTTTTACAATAAATTAGTAGATAATTAAAATCAAATGGTATGTAAGTATCTTTCAAAACTGTTTCTGAAGTTATAGACTGTTTTGCAAACAACACTTTAGCTGATATATAATACCTATGCTGTAAAAATAGATTTGTATTTGCTCTTCTCCTGAAACCCAAGCATGCAAACACCACCAGGGCATAAGATTGCATGCCTGCCACAGTCACCAAAGAGAAAACTGCACCTCCCACTGTACTGAGGTCCGGCTGTGCTTGGATGGGGTTCTCCATGCAGTTTGGCATACAGGCATAACACGCATGTTGTATTCATATGTTGCAAGGAGCTGCCTAACAGAGACAGGACCTAAGTGGCAATTGCTTTCAGTTTTATCCTCTCCCTATTACACAGGTTCCATAAGCACCAATACTATCTTCAAAATTACCCTTGAAAATGCAATATATTAATACTTAGGATCACTTAATTTCCTCAAGTAATTTATCTAAAAGCTTATGCTAATACAGAACAATTCTAATTTCTACATGAGTCCATGTGGCCTCCCAAGTGGGAGGCAAAACTGCAAAAAAATTATTGGTGATGGTGTTGCATAGTTTCTATCAGCATTCTTCTGTGAGGCTTGCTCTGCTAACAAACCTCTCGTCCTTCTCAAGCTATAGCTTGCTGAATGACCTTGATCTTCACTTTATATTTTCTTACAGTTTTGTGATGCTGCAAGCTCCATATGGAACTATACTTAAACCCCCCTGCGGAAAAACCAAGATACGCTGGGGCATGATGTAAAGAAGAATGAAGGAATTTCTTAGTAAATATTAGGACTTGGTACATATTAGCACTATAATACATTTGAAACTACCTTATACCATCAAGCACTGTGATATATTATTTTTCTGCTTATTTTCTTGTAGTGGAAAATTAGAAGTGATAAAACCAGAAGGTCTGGTTGTAAGCCCAGGTAGCCAAGCTAACTTGTTATACACGGTCTTTTGGGGTACTGCCATCAAGCCCTGAGGCAACTGTTCATGAATACTGGTCATGGAATCAAAGTCTACATTTATGTCTAAGCAACACTCAAGACAAACAAGGAATCATGCACAGTACATAACATCAACTAAAACTTCACAAACTCATGTGGAATAAAAAAAACCAAAACCAACAAACATTCAGAGGACAAAGAGATCCCACATGAAAGAGTATTTTGAAACACCAGATAATACAATAATACAAAAATTTAAATAAAAAAAACAAAAACATATTTGGCAAAATATTTTGCATGTTTTCTAAAAATTAAAGGGAAATGTTTTGACTTTTCTTTTTAAAAGCATTATTTCTTAGAATTCAGAATTGACTGATAGTTTATTACATTCAACAGGTTAAGTCCCTAGATGATGATTTGTAGCTCTTGTTGTCAGTGAAAATTGGAGAAAGATGACTGGAATGATGCATTTAGTAATAACCTTTTAGAAGGATTTTATTCTTACTTTACAGTTGAAGAAGTGGGACATAAACCCTTATTTACCAGAAAACATGTTACAATTTTACTTTTATTGCTGTTACTGATTATTAACTAAATCACATGCTTTGCGAGGGACTGTGTAAAACAGCAAAAAATGTGTCCATGATGGCAATAAGGGACATTAAGCTACAAATCCTAGAAATTTTAACTGAAGATAGTTGGGATAAGTAGGACAAAACCAAGCTAGCGCACAGGTGTAAAGCTTTTATTTTTTGAAGTTCCCTTCCCCAACCTTTATCAGCTGATACAATAAATAATTTCACCTCCTTGCATGATTCCTAGCTCTTTTTATATTAAAAAAAAATCAGAAAAGTGACAGGTAGCTTTCTGATCCTACTCATGTAAAAATAAAAGATAATTTTACTATTGACATTATTGCTAAAATTTTTCTAAGAAAATTATTATACAGATTTGGGGGTTTGTTTTGGTTTTGTTTTTTCGTAAAGTGAGGGTCACTTACCATTTTTATTTAATATGACCATGTGATCTGAGAAGATCCATCTGAGGTCTGACTTGATATGAAGCCCAAAGAGCATCAATGAACCACTGACTTCTCTCAATTTTCAGGAATTTTCCAACTGAAGTTCTCAAAAAAAAAAACAACCACCCAAACCCAAAACAAAAACCCCAAACCAAACAGACACCTGATGATTTTATACAATCTTTGGAAGTGCAACTTAACTCAAATATACTTTCTATAAATTGCAGACTATTATTAGCTACAAAGATACAGATGTATGGGTACTAGATGTTCAGAAGCATCTCTTTCCTTTGCAGACTGCATGTTGCCTGCATGAATCTAAATCCTAAAATGGGTTTAATAAAAGCTGCTCACACTACTCTTCAGATCATATGCACTCACAATTATTTCAGGCATTCTTTCATTTTTGAGTTTAACACCTAATACTACTGAAGTATCTCCAACTTGCAGGCTGTTTATGGAACTCCTACTTGGCAAAAAAAAAAAAAAAAAAAAAA
>RSEF01000012.1:5153896-5264811 GCA_003993805.1 Himantopus leucocephalus | reverse complement strand
CCCCCCCCCCCCATACCAAAAAAAAAAAATAATCAAAACACCCAAACCCAAAGCCTCAGAAACAGCCAAACCCAAATCTTATCTGCCAGTTCTATATAGAATAGAAAATTGCTAGGGCAAGCTAACTCCACAAGCTAAGAGCATGCTGTTCTCAAGAGATGGAAGTAGTAAATGCGTGTCAATAAGATGTGTTGAGCTATGTCAAGTGTCACTGAAGGCAGGACACACTGCTCCCAAATTAGGGTTGCTTATTTCTATTCGCCTATGCTATGGTCTCTTTTATCATAGACGAATTAAAAAATGGATACATTTCAGCTTAACAGAAGCATTCTCTATAATTCAGCTCTACAGTCACTTCGGAATTTGTTTTTAAGTTATGGTTTGGGTTTTTTTTTAAGCAATTACTGTATATGGAAGGTAGTAGAAACTACATCTGTCACAATAACAGACCTCTCAGGTTTTTTATTTCATGCCACTGTTTTCTCTCAAATCAGTCACCAACAGTCTTCTCACTCAAGTTATCTGTTGAAAAGAACATACAGCACCTACATAACAGCATTATGTAGCTATACTGTATGGGAGACAGTCAAGCTTGTAGCTAGTTAGGTTTTCAGATTAGACCATCTCTTTTAACCTCTGATACAGCATCAGCAAGTCCCATGTCTTCATGGGACAGTAACCTGGAATCAAACTCTAATTGCTGACACTGAAAGAAAGGAACAGAACCTGAATTTTAAAACAATTAAAAGATGAACAACTATATGATGGTAGCAACGTAAAGAATCTGGGTCGTTTAAACAGCTAAGGTATATATTTTTGGGAGAGGTTTGGCAGGTAGGACCAAAGGGATGCTTACTTGAACCTGTGGGAAAAGCAGGTTAGCCAGAAGTTTTGATGCATCTTTTAATTAAGATCTCTCCAATATAATGAAACAACTCAGTACTTTATACTTCCTGCCTATTTTCCAAAGGTATCCTGTTGCCATGAAGACAGCCTCAGCTAACAGTGTTTTCATTTGTAAGCTTCTCTTAATAGGTGTAAGCACTAGACCTTTTTTTTTTTTTCAGTAATATCTTAAGACTCTACTCTAGAGCACAGCTCTACTGAAAAAGCTGAGGAATATCACCAAAGAAATCCTCAATCTATAGGGCTCCAGTGACATTTAACGTTTTCGGAATATTTTGCCATCAGTCACATTCTGATTCACATTACATTGCTAGCTTCCCTCCCACACTGCACGCCACTTGAAGAGACGCTGATTTGTAAGAACAAAGCCTAGTAAAAACAATATTTAGTAACCTTTCAGTTACAGAGATTATGTATTATAAATGCCACCTATTTATAAATCAAGTTTCTGCTGCCTACATCTGGCAAATCCATCAGGGATTGCTAAATTAGAAGCTATTGATCCAAATCTGTCTCTTGGTAAAAAAAAATTCACTTGAAATTAAAAATGGTTACATATTGTGATTGTGCATAACCACTACATTCAGTGAAGGGGTTGGTTTTTTTGGGGTTTGGGTTGTGTTGTTTTTTTTTTTTTTATTGACTGGAATGTGCAGTCCTACTTTACAGCTGCTAGAGGTATCTGCTGCACAGAACAACAGCTTGCTTCCTGATATGTATAGGTTACCAGTGCGTGAGTTCTTTCTTGCCTTTCATATCCACAATTTATTAAGTTTCCTCACAATTCCCATGTTTTAACAGATACTTCTACTGCACCGTATCTAATATATTTGGAAAAAAATAAAATCAGGGACTATGCATGAAATTGAACACAGTAATAGGATATTTCCATGCTGGTCAGCAGTGCTTTGACAATTGTAATTGATCATAAGAGTTAATGCCTTGAAAAAAAAAAAAAAAAAAAAATNAAAAAAAAAAAAAAAAAAGCCCCACCTCCAAGGCTGTGCTGACTTAAAATGATCAGGAAAATGCTGGGTTTGCCATGGGACACATGGTCCTTATCTCTCAGGTTTTGGAAGGAAAATGTAGAGGTTAAAATAAGAATTAACATCCTTCCTTTTGTAGCTCCTGTTGTCCTTTTTATGTGCGTATTTGTGTCACCACTAGAGTCAGGGGTTTGGGTCTTTTCTCCAGACAGCAACTAAACAGAAGTATTTTCATTTTCACGGTTCCAGCAGTAGTCAACCTGCATCACAAGTGTCACTCCAGCAAACGGCAAGACCATACCTTTGGGATGGGTGGCTCAGAAAACTTGATTAACTTGAAGGAAGATCAGAAAATTCTCCACAGTAACTGGCCCTTTTATCACTCTTGTGTGAAAACCTCATCCTTACACAGTGACAAACTAAATTATGTAACAATATCTGTCTTCCCATCCTGAAAGCTGATCTAAGAAGTAGCGAGCAGCTACAAAAGACAGAATAGCTGCAACTATGAAAAATCACCACCTCATCTGTAAGGTTACATATTTACAGGGTATAGACATATACAGGGAATTTAATGCTTCTATTTAATCAGTCAGACCCAAAACAGACTTTCTGCAGCTTTCAGTTTCAGTCGGTTTCTGTAATAATTTCAGATCTTGTTTGGGGAGCTTAATTTATAATTGGTTTCTCTTCAAAAACTACAGTGACAGCTCTTCTGTTTCAATGATTTAGCTCATCCTGTGCATTCCATGTTTTCTTAAGACAATCTAAGACATATTATTAGGGATACCAGACCAAAGAAAGTAGAGAAAAAAAACCAAACCAAAACCAGACGAGGACAGGTACTTCAGGAGAACAGAAAATTCTCTGGAAAAACGTCAGTAAGTTAAAGCAAAAAGCTCCCAGGTAATACAGTGTTCAGGATGCAAATAGTTGCAATACTTAGACAAGTATTAATGCAATTGCTTAAATTTAAAAATGCTCACACTCCTTTTACTTAGGGAAGATACAGCCATTAGAGAAAAGCTAAGTGAAATCTTCTAGATTTTTTTTAAAGTTACTGTATTTGTTAAAATTGCCTAAGTGTACTATAATGGGATTTCTCAAACCTCTGACATCTTACCAAAGGCTATTCATGAAAATAAGTTCTCCTAGAACAAAAAGAAAAGTCTTTACATGGACTAATACTTCTAATAAATAAAAAAAGCTTAGGAATAAGCAGACAGTTTTCACAAGAGAGGAACAGTAATAATGAGGTCACCAGGCATGTTTTGTGGGACTGGTACCGTTCCAAACTTATGGAAGTCTTCTGTAAAAAGGGGTTGAAAGCACCGAGTTTTCCAGTGTACTAAAACCTAAAGCAGTCTCCAAGGATCTTGCTAAGGGACACCGATGAAGTGAAAGACACAATGTCAAGAAGTTCAAAGTAATGTATAGTCAGGAAAAATTACCTTGCTTACCCAATTACACCTTTAAAATTAGCTGTTGCCTCTCAGATAATACATGGAAGATATTCTGATAGTTCTCTACAAATGCAAGATCAACATGAAAAGGCACTCAAAATGTAAGGAAGTATTAGGAAAAGAGAAGAAACTGGAAGGTTAGAAGATGTTCTGCTACTTGATAACACTCTCATGATGAATACTTTAGGGAACTGTGGCTTCCCACTGTCCCACCTCAGAAAACACAGATGGACTGGAAATGATAAACAGCAGGGAAAAAAAACAACAATATAGAACACAGAAGAGTCTTCATGCAGGAAGGACTAGGAAGCCAAGGATTCTTCAACGAGGAATAGCAGTGATGAGAGATGGGAAATTTGAGAGTGTCCTGTAATGTAACTGAGAAGCAGTTATATTCAAAACTAAAAAGAAATACTTGCTGTGAAGACAACGTTAAAAAATGCATTTTTTTTAATTAGATGACCTAATAGAATACACATCAGGCGGTGGCTGTGAAATACGATGATCCATCTGGTAAATAGGGGACTACAGCAGCATCCGATACAAGCTTACAACTTAAAACACAATTGGCCAAAATCTGTAAGATAGCAAAACAAGGGGCAGCAGCCACAATTTCAAGCTTGGGTCCTTCATATTGGCCATGAACAAGAGATTTCTTCACTATGTAGTGCAACACTGGAACAGGTACCCAGAGAGCTGTTGGGTTCTCCATCCTTGGGTCAGCTCCACAAAGTGATGGCTGACCTCATCAAGGACCAGCAACAATCTTGCTTTGCACGGGAGCTTAGACTAGGCGATCTCCAGAGAACCTTTTCAGCCAGTGTTTCTGCGATCACTTACTCTACAAAAATTCTTTTTCTAGTGGTCTTTGCCTAGATGATTGCTACAGGTCATTATCTGAAACAGTCTTTTTTGATATGATGTCAATGTTCTCATGTTCTCTTTCAGTTGGGAAAAAGATCTCAAAAGAACTGTGGTTTGAAATCCTTTGTGCCAGTCCCTTTCCCTAATGAGAAGGCCTACTTTCATCACAAGACTTCATGTGACTTGCTAGAGCTGCTTACACTGCTTTTGGTTCTGGCACAATTTTGTTTAGCACTAGTTCAGGCTTTTGTATGTTCCGCTGTACCTGGACAAGCATAAAGTTCATACAGATAGAAGCAACAGTCAGAGGAGAGACTGTGGGCATTGAGACTCATGAATTACAATTAACAGATAGCAAAAGCATTGTAACAGGAACACTCAGGGGTCCCTTCCAATCTGTGATTCTGAGTGAATGATAAACTGAAGTGATATGTAAAGAATGTCTTTTGAGAATATTAAGATACTTCCCTTCTATATAAAAAACTTGGAACAAAACTGGAAAATTAATTTTGTTTCAATTAGAATGACTATCCACATGCCAAATTAGCCCATAAGAGAAAGATTTTGATATTTTGCTCATCCAAAATACCACCATTACTAGAGAACATAAGAAATCTTTCAGTGTTTACCCTGTCTCAGGATAAGAAGTAAACTGTGATATTTTTATGTCAAGATTCTTTCATTAAAAGATTCCTACCTCTAGCAGATAGTTACGAAATAGATTCTGCTCTCTAAGGTCTTGTGCAGGGAAAGTGGGAGAAGGTTCCAGCTCACAAACTATCCTAAATTTCATCATCCCTCCTTCTGGAAAACAGTCAGATAAGTGGGTTGTTTCTCCTTTAATTAGAATGTAAAGGGCAGAATTGAGAAACTGTGGCACATTTATCACTCCATATGCCAGTGTAAAAAAATGCCAGAGAGACTCAAGCATTTTAAAAGATAAATGTGTCATAATTGTTTAGACTAAGCTAAACAAATATTTTCATCCCGTTTTAAATCAAAACACCTATGATCATAAAAAAGGTGTTTTTCTTCCTGTTGCTTTTCACCATCATTTACTTCAAGCACTATGTTTTAAAGTAATTTTAGCCAGATTTTTTTTTCTACCCATACAAAGGCAATTGTGTCTTAACAATATTCCCTTGATTTTTATTTTTTTAATTAATGGCCTGTATGACTCACCACTTCTCAAATGTTTTTATCAGTTTGTCCAAGGATTTTTTTTTTTTAAGCTTTCAATGTTTTCCAGCAACTGGTCTATTATAGCAGGCTTAAGATTCTCTTGAAAACCACTTCTACAATTTCAAAAAGATGCCTGTGTAGACATAGGTGATATAACTTTTTTTAGCATAGGAAGAGGAATTTAATAGTCTGTTTACTGAACAGCTCTGACTCATCTTGTCCAAGCTGTCTGTGCTCTCAGTGAGGTAGAGGCATTCTGGAGAGAGGGAGAAGAAAGAAAAAAAGTGCGCAAGAGAAAGCAAATGTGATCATGTCATTAGAGACTGTATTCGAAATTATACACAACAGGGAACTGAATTAAGATCTTAAATCCCCAGTGCTAAGTGTTATATTTTCAATGTTCAAAGAGCAAAACCATGTGCCGACATCCTAATTGGTACTTTATGAAGGCAACAACACAAAGGAAAACCACCATCACTTAGATATGGAGCAAAATACTCATTCTGCATCTTCTCACAGGCCTGTCTGCAAGCAGCATATTTATATTTCAAAATAAGGCATACGGAAATCATAGCTATTTATATGACACTTTTTTTTTGCTTGAAGTTTTGTTAGAATTTAATTTGATTATATCTAGCAGGTAAAAATGCAGATGTATGCTTGATCGTATTGCTCCAAATACCCTTAAATCCAAATACATAATTTCCTGTATACCCACATCCTTCACAAAAGTCAGTACGTCTACGCAGGAATTGGCTAGAAGTGATTTGACATACTTTCTTTCAGGAGTGTTGCTGGTCCCCTTCAAAAAATAACAGGGATTTATCTTCTAACTGTTATAAGCAATTCTGTAAAATTCTTGCAAACATCTCGGCCCTGCATACAGTATTGGCTAGGTGTTCAGAACTCACTTTTCACTGTCAATCACACAGCTTGTCAGATGAAAGTGAGAACATTGTTTCTACCCCATCTCATCCAGTTCATTGCAAAAGGCTGCCATTTAGCTCTCCTTTCAGTACTGTAGATGATGGATGGATAGAAGATTATTCAGATCACAGAACAGATGAGTGCTGAATATACACTATGAAGAAAATCTTCCATATTTTGTTTCAAACAAGTCATTAACTTGGTGAAGCTAGGTTAGTGACCCAGGTTCCAAGTAACAATCTTCCTAATTTCAGAAATACTAAGTCATTAAGTAGGATTTCAATTTACAAATCCCATCTTATTTCTTTACTGGAGTATGCTAACTTTGAGCCACAAACAAATTATAGCTAATGAATTAATATTAGCACTGCAATTAAATAACCCTCTTAATTTCTAACTGCTGTGATAAGGATTTCTGGAAAAGGTCATACAGCCTTGTGATTTACTGTATTCATCCAGTACTTTTCAAAAACACCCTATGGGAATACTTTAGTTATTTTCACACACACAGAGAAATGCTGTAACTTAGCACAACACTCTGTTACTCCTGTGTTACTCATGGGAGTGTTGGAGTAGCAAAGCCTGTATTTCTGACTCCAGTATAATCTTTTGCCTAGATATCTTCACATTATGGCTAAATGATGATCTCTTCCCGCACTCAAGATGGTGGAAGCTGTGAAATTGCAGTTTGCTTAGTGCCAAGCCCAGGATAACTTCTCCAAAAGCAGCGTTCTGTCTTCTGCCAATCCACAGGGAGTGGCACAGTTACTAGGAGAATGTCTCTTAGGCTTTACGTGGTAAATATGTGCCAATGCAAGTCAGATCAAACAAAGTTTTTTTTTTTTAAAGTCTCTACTTTGGGTCAGGCAGCAAAGTCCTTCAGTCATTGTAAGAGGTATCTCCTCCATCCAGGGGAGAGACAGCCTTTTTTAAAGAGTGTCCCTCTTGAAATGCATGTTTGTTTTCCTCATTCTAGGTGGAAAAATTTCAGTTTGGGGGGCAAGGTCTAGGCAAGACTGCTGCATTAATTCATTATAAAGTGGATCATTTGTGCCCATATACTTTGCTAAAAAGAGTATATTAGCTCTGACTCATCATAGTGCATAGCGGTAGGCACCTTCCCAGTTTCTGCTCAAGGTTTATAAGCATGTCCTTAAATATCAGTTCCAAAAGGTCAAAAAGGCTAGTAGTAACTTGGCAAAAGTAAGAATCAGGCCCAACAGAACCAGTTTCAAGCCTGTGTGGAACTGTTTTTTAACAGTTTTCTCAGCTTTCTTGCTGCTATTCACTATCCTGCTCCCTGAAGTAATAGGCTAATTAACCCCCAGAGAGGATGCCTAAATAATGTAAGTATATAAGAACTTTCAGTGAAGCAACTAAGGGAATGCTGGCTTAGCATGCCACCTCACCTCTTTGTGGGAACCATATCCCTGAAAACGACAACTACCTTCAGAGTTGTAACAAGATGTCCATCTCACATAAATTCAGGTTCTTAGAGAGAAAATGTAATATTTTCTCAGAAATCTTTTATCTTAGAGCTAAGCAATAAAGAAGTACATGTGATCAATGAATCTAGGAAGATCATTTTAATCCGTATGAAGTTGCTCTGCTGTATTGTCTTAGTGAAAAGAAACTCTTTCAGAAATAACACATTAAAATTGTCAAAACTGATTCATTATAAATCCTGCTATATTAGCTCCACCAAGTTCTTTATTCTTTCCCCTTATGCATGTATCCTCTTTTCTCCAAAATACATTCAGTTGTAGGAAAAGAAAATAAGTACTGTAGGACTGCTGGGAAAACCCCTGATGTTCAGCTATCGAATGGCAAACAAAAGCTTCCAAATATTTTTATAAATACCTTATAATAATGTATTTCTATATCTAATGTCAGAATGAAACAGCAGGTTTTTAAAGTGCCCTGCAAAGGAGACTGATTTTAAGATTAAAGATCCAATACCTTGTTAGACCCATTTAGTTTTTCACAGAGCACCAGGAAGACCTGGAGTACAGTATTTTCCTCCTTCTCTTGATGAGTCACTGCTTGTGACATCAAGACATTGTGCAGACTTAGTGTCTGTATGAAGATTAAGTAGTCTCATGCAATGCAATTAGAATGAATTTGTACTTGTCAATTTGTAATTACATTCAGAACAAACTTTACATTAACAGCAAAATTAGGATCTAGCAATAGAGAAATACAGTCTCCCAGGTTATATCTGTCCAGTTCATTTCCCTACAGCAGTGGGCAGAGGTTTAGAAGAGAACATTCCTTTCTGATTTCAGCAGTAATCAATTTATGCCCTGAAGCAAAAAATGGTAGCATACAGTCAGGTACTAGGGCTGTCTCCAAAAATACAGGCATATCAGGTTCATATGGCTACTGAATCAGATGCATCTCACTGGCTCCACTGAAGAGTGTTTCTGGATAATCCAGTAAGCAAGCAAGAGAGATTTGAACAGGAAGAGTTCTGGGAAGAGCAAAACAAACTCTTGTTTACTGTTCATTAGGAACATGTTAATGGAAGAGTTGAGGTTTAGGTACTAAGGTACAGAATGCACTGCTCAGGCAAGGACAGACATACAGTCCACCCAGCCCTCCATCCGTAGCTTTCTTATAAGTTGATCTTAAATATTTAGACTAAGATTTATTGTTGCTGTTTGACAGTACTTGTGCCCCAGCCAACTAACTCTTAGCATTTTCCTTACCTAATCTTCTTTGGAAAGCATAGCTAAAAAGCACAACTATTTAGAGTCAATATGTGGTACTGCTATTTTTATTGCCATTTCCTCTACTTATTGACTTGATTACATCCACCACTTGGGCAAAAAAAATGCACTGATTTCTTTAGATTTTCCTTCAAGGAAAATTTCTCGCCAGAAAGCTCTAGCATAGCTGTTCTGCAGCATGTTTCTACAGGACACATCGCTACAGGATTGCAAACGCTTACAACCACGCCTCTAGCAGAGTAGACATACAGGCAAAAGACAATACTTCTTCAGTTCTCTAAACCAGATGATTCAATACTAAAATAAGCATTCAAAACACTGTTTGTGTTGTATTTTTAACCATATGGAACTAATGAATGCTAATTACTACACCCAGTACACTGTGTTTTAAGGTAAACTATTTAATTACAAAGTTTCTTCAGGAGCGCTGCACTACACCTTAATTCAATAGCGAAATACATGTGCATGCAGTAAAATACAAGGCATTTTGCACATCAAAGTTTTAGTTATTTCACATTTAGAGAAAAATACTCAGTGTCTCCACATGGGTATGTTCACTATTACTGCAAATTATATGTAAAACGCACATGTGAAGTGAGCTACCTGTGCTGGGGATGGGCAAAATGGGAGTAGTGGCTGCAGGCAGACAGCTCGCTCAAGAGGACACAGGATCTCTTAGCAGCCTGTTTGAGAGGAAAATTTGGTGCTCTCACTCCTGCAGGTCAGCAGCCCAGCAGATGCTGCATTCATGACCTGAAACAAGAGTGCAGTCAGTCACTTGGAAACACACATGAGGAAACTTCTTAAACTATTTAAGTTATATCAACAACAACACTCAAAGAACAGCAGCAGAAGAACACTTCAGGACTGTTCATAGAAAGTTTTAACTAGACATGGTCGGGAATTTGCCAAAACAAACTCATTAGTCTGTTAGCTATGACAATTTGCTACAGTGTGAAAACCACTGCTTTAAGTCCTTGTTCTGTCATTCTCCCATATCCCCAGGTAGAGGGCTAGCCAATGGCCTGCTGTGTGGCCAGCGCTTTCCTAGTGCATATATTTCATCTTGTGCAAATATCCACAGTTCAGAAAAAGATTTTTGAAGGATGGATTTCAGGTACTTCGAATTTTGGTAATATAAATACTTACACATAGTTATACGGTTCCAAAGAAGACAACTGTATGGAAACCTCTCTCAAAACTAGAGATCTCAGCCATAAAGGCACTTATTTAGTATAATGGGAGGCCACTATTTCTGGACAGTCTTAATATTTCAGGTTATTTACTATATTCATGTTTTCTTACTCTTCTCAAAAATGTTTCCAAAAGTCTTAGTGTCACCCCAATGAAGAAGAGGTGGTTTGGTTTTTTTTCCTAAAATTTTGTAGAATGAAAGACTGTTTCTGTGACCAATTTTTAAATATGCCAAATTTGTGGTTATGCACATGCAAGAGTCTTGTTGGCTCACCCCCATATGTGGCAAGGAGAAAGTTACAACTGCTAAAGGCTACGGAAAGTATTAAATAAGATACTCTTGAAGTTATGTAAACAAAACTGATCGCATTATATGAAATAATTATCTTCAGTTGTAATGCCTCAAAATCTTTGGATCTAATGCAAGTTCTTTCCAAAACAGACATTTCAGCCCTGTTTGATGTATCCAGAAAGAGTTGACAGAGATACCAGTCTCTTATTTCACTCAGAAAAAAGCTGCGGCAAACAGACCTTCATTTCCTTCATTATCTTGCAGTATTTTGTAGTCTATTCTGATCTTCCCCAAAGAAATGATAATATTCATCTAGAGCTTGTACCAAGTATGCAAAACACCATTTCTATTAAATTGTCTGTTTACTAACAGACACTTACAGTGTGTTCATCTTCACACACTGTTTTACATTCATATCCATTACATCATAAGCATCACTACGCTGTATTCCAAAACCTTATGATTCAAGTTTAACAGGTACAGTCTTTATTGTCTTTTGCCTTGGATTTTATAGAGTGGCCAGAGTTCTGCTTGAATTTCCACAGCATTGGGCTTTGTTTCACACCAGTTATAAGCAGTTGAATATCACATATATACCAAAATATTTACTGTTCCCTACTGATCTGTGTAGTCTGGGATACAGGTTTGCAAACCTGTATAGGAATTCACAAAATTCCTACAGAAACCAGGAGGGCAAGTTACTTGAAACATTTCAAGAGAACATTCTTTTTTTCTATTTTGCCTTACAGTACTCTCATTATTTTTTCAGTATATGTTACAGTATACTGTAACAAGAAAGTGGTGCACAATGGAAAATACATTTACTCTAGCATGCAAGAGTTTAATGTTTTTACTGTCTGACACATCAAATGAGACAAATTAAATACATGCCAAGCATCAGCAGAAAAAAAAGCACAAGTGACAAACACAGAAGAGGAGGATGGAAAAAGCACTGGTGTTTGAAGGATGTGGTTGTGGGTTTTCAGACACAATGCTACTTTGATGAATTTATTAAGCCAAGAACGCTATTCATGCTAAGAACTTCTTAAGTACCAATCCCTTTGTTGAACCCCATACAAGGTAACCTGTCTTTGGCCAAACCTTTCAGTACCATACCATGCAAAATAAAGCTCCACTTAAAGGCCAGTTGTGTTCACATCAAGAGTTAGCGAACACATTCTTTAATGAAAGGGCATTTTATTGCAACACCTTGCTTGGAGTAGTGACACAGGTAAGTAAAGTTATTAGTTCTACTGCCCTTCATGTCTGGGGCAAATAAAAGCCAGGTGATATGGATATTACCTAACATTCCTATTTGGAAGTGAAAGAGCAACTTTTTGTTCAAGGTCATATGTTAAGGATAGTTTTACAAACCAAGTTCTAATAGTTACTCAGAACTAGGCACATTACCCTGCTGTATACATCAGAATTCCCAGTTAGTAATGGCTAAGGGAAAACAGCCTTCAAAAACTCCATGTTCCTCCCTTTTAAAAAACCCATTTACCTACTCTTAAATGGAATGT
The DNA here is from genome assembly GCA_003993805.1 of Himantopus leucocephalus. Lineage (NCBI taxonomy): Eukaryota > Metazoa > Chordata > Aves > Charadriiformes > Recurvirostridae > Himantopus > Himantopus leucocephalus. The sequence goes on along the minus strand of RSEF01000012.1, from coordinate 5,252,745 downwards.
GAGCACATTTACCAGTGTAGAATATAGCAGCATGCCTCTGTATGTTGGTACAGTATTTCATATTGTCTGAAACTTATGCACAGAATCAAGGAGAAAAACTTTTGGTTTCTGATATATAGTGACATTTGTCCTATTTAGAGGAACTTACATGCTACTAACTTAAATTAATGTTGTAGGGAAATTATTCATAGAAAATTTGAAATTTCCTAACCCAAGTGATTTTCTAACCTAACCCTGAGATGTATCCTGTAACAGATACATGTTTCTAGTTGTTAAGAAAATTTAGGCTTTGCAGTTTGGCTCTGTGTTTATGCTTTTTTTTTCCCTAAAAACTTCTAGTGTTGAAAGGGAAGTCTTTATATCTGTGTAAGCTGGGTATGATACCAGAAAGCACTCTCCAAATACTTTTAAAAAGAAATTATAGTCTTACCTATTAATAAAAGAATTATAATAAGATTAAAATACAAATAAAAATGGAAAAATAATTTTTAATAGAAAATATGCCTTCATTTTCACATTCTAAGGAGAAAAGACAGAAAACCAAAACTTCTGGATTACCCAACAAGGGACAGATTAAAATTGGGTGTTTAAATTAGGGGGAAATAAAGTTTCACTGTGATTTAAATTGTATTTTTTAAATTTTAAAATCCAAATTAAAATTAAGTTTTTTAAGACAGGGAGCACTAATTTTATTCTCAAAGTACTGAATTAGCTTAAACACAAAGTGCATTAAAACACAGACAGTTTTTCAGTTGGGGAAAGCAAGATATACAACATAATGAAAGTAAATCCAGACAGAGAAAAAGCTGTACTATAACAAATAGGATTTTATACTTCTATTATCTAAAGTACTCTACCCTCACCACTCAAATGGTAAGGAGAGTCAAAATAAAGTCTGTTTAGTATTGACATATGATATTCAGCTACTGCAGGTAGTCATAAGTTATAGCCCTTATAAGTGCATATATATATATGGCCCTTACATAAGCAAAGGATTTAACTGTCAGAACCCCATTAAAAGCAGTGACAAACACATCTCAAACTGAGGAATTCTTCTGTATGACTTGAGACTATTAGAGCTATGCAAGAGCTCAGAAAAAAAATAGCAGATTTTAATCTACTTATACCAATTTATAAATTTCCTTTTAAAAGTTCTAAATAAGAAATTATCTATGCATGTATTTGTAAACATCAGCTTCTTTATAAGATCCAGACTGTTATAGGCATAAGTGAAATCTAAGACTGAGCTGTAATTATCTTTTCCTAGAGTAAGCAAAAAAACCTCCTTGCTGCCCTGAAAGAGGAAGACTGTTTTTTCTCCCATCTCTATTGCTTCCCTAGCTCCCAAACACATTCAGCTTTTGCTTGCCTGAGGGCTGTCTGATGCTTGTTTGCTGATGGAAGTAGTGACAGCTGCATTCAGAGCATGGTGTTTGCCAGGTGGTAGAGCTGACTCAGCCTACCTTGCCTTCAGGCAGCCCCAAGAGAGGTGTGGGATCATGGGGAGAAACAAATGAGAATGAGCAAGTCACAAGACCTTCTTCATTCAATAAGTAGAGAAGTGTTAATCCAGTGCATCTCCATCATCAAATTATAGCCCTGTTTAGTATTAAACTTCAGCTTTTTCCTCTTACATGTTGAGAAAATTTGTATCATTTTATATCATGTATATATCAAACTGGAGCTTAACAAATGCTCAAAACTGTCTTCTCTCAGTTTTTGAAAGGTTAACCATATATTACTTTTCTTATCTTGGACATATTATACTGCTGCAGTTGTTAACATGGACTTCCAACACAAGCTACAGTTTTGGCAACTGTGAATTGTACTGCAGCATTTATATTAAAGTTTAGAAGTGGTATTAACACAAATATGTCATTCTTTGTTTATCAGAGATGCCTGTGTTTCCATTTACTCTATCTGAAGCTTAAGCTTTTGCTCTTTTCAAATAAGAGCCCTTCCAACCCTTTGCCTGTTGGCTTCATCAGGTTCATTCTCCATTGATATTGTTCTACAAAGATGCACGTGAGAAAGGACTGAGATTTTCCTTGCGTGTTTTGGTGTATGAGACTAGCAGACATACAACTTTGTTCAGCAGAAAAGCCTACTACTCATAAGCACTTTGAGTTCATCTTTCAACAAGCACTAGTTTCTTCTCTCATCTAAAAAGCATGAGCCTAAGAAGAGAACAAAGTGACTACTCTACTGTTCCTTTGGCCTTCAAGGCTCGGTCTCCAACAAGTAAATGGACAAGGTAAACCTGACTTACCAAAAAATGCAATACCACCACCAAAAAAACCCAACCATACGGTCTTTTTCTAATTCTCTGCAAAAACCCTCTTACCAACATCTCACTATTTAAATATATGGTTCATGGTGTAACCTCGCTGAGTCAGACACATTGCCACTGCCATAACCTCCGCTGCTTGGCAAACGCAACAGTGAGGTCAGACAAGCTTTACGATTCCAGAAACTTTTGCCAAGAAACAAGCAAGGGCACCTTAATAAAGGTCATTCTAACACCTAACAGGAGGTATGTCCTTATTGCTTATGTATGGGCTGTCTCAGAACCCATATTCTTCACATCCATTCATTTTAACTTACTTCTTGTTTTTAACTTGTGTTTGGTTTTAAGGATTCGAAATATATATACCATGGAAGCTCTTCCAGACTGTATATGTTGCTATAGAAACAGATTATTTCACTTACACAGCTCTCTTAAATGGTCAAATTGGATAAATGCAGAAATCAACAACTGCACAACTGAACTGATTACTCTTTTCAAATTCAATTTGAGCACACCAAATTTTAAAGAGAAATTAATCAGCAAGACCTTTGGCAACTGAAGGCAAAAAATCAAATCTGAAGATAAATTTAATAGGCATCTTAAATAATATTGTTAAATAAAGTATATAACACTTTCACTTGATACTGAAATCTGCTTGCTATGCAGTATAGAATAACTTCTCACTAGAAAATCTTCCAGGGCAATGTTATGTTTTGCATTTATTGAAGAAAAATTCACAGTATTTCAGTAACAATATACAATACATAAGCATGAGAAGAAATAGCTTGTTTCCACGTCAGTCAAGATGAAGCGAATTGAATGCCTGTATACGAGTCGTGTTGGGATGTCTTGCAACTTCTTAGTGCCTAATATCAACACCAATTTTCTGTTAAAATTAAGTGAGGAAAGGAAACTTTAGGAGGAGAATCATTTTAATCATGTGCTGTAATAAGGGTTACATGGACTGACCACAAGGAAAAAGGCCAAAATGATATTCCTGTTGCAGTCAACAAAAATACTTCAGGTAGTCATAATAATCTGTTATTTTTCAAATATAGTAAATACAGTATTGACATTTAAACTGGGGTGGTGGTAGGATTGCTGTCATTATTCCATGCCTAGAAAATTACAACACCATGAAATTCCACAGAAGACTTCAGTCTACAAGCAAATAACTTTGTGGACTGTTGTAATGCTAAAGGTTATAGAAATTGTTTCAAGGATAAGATGTGTAAAGTCAGGATTAAAACCTGTAACTGAAAACCACCCACAAATAAAAAGACTATGTTTCTATACTATAACACATAGACAGTAACCACTTTAACCACCCTCATACGTTTGAAATATTTTATGTTATCAATCATATATCTAGATAATAGTGTGGTATATTTTTGGCTAAAAGAACTCTGGATCTCTGAGTATTTTCTCATAGTGCAAGTGTTAATATATTCATGAGCAAGTCACTAGGAACCTTATGTAAAAAGCCTTCCTATTGTCATCTACTAGCCTGATTTCTGACAGCCATCCTGAGTGAAGGCATGAGAAACCTCAGGAATACTCCACCTGGACTTTGTATCTCACCTTTCTTTCAAGTAGCTGTGGACACTTTTCCTAAAGTGTAATATTTACTTCAGACCAAAGAGAGGGTGGAGAAGAGCCAACAATTGCTTTCATGCAGAGAACTGCAGCTGCCCATTTCTTTTGCCTTTCCCTCTATATTAGCAAACTGACCAGTGGGGACGGGGCCAAGAAAACACAGAGACAACAGATGGAGTGGTGCCACTTCATCCTGGGAAATGCCAGACTTACCCCTAAGCACTCTGCATAGAGTCCCTGGGTCGCCTTGTGCAATGCAGAAGGCCCTCAAGGCAACTAGAACAGCTCAAGATGAACATCGCCAAAGTCTACAGTGCAAGATCTGGGAGTGGGAGGTCAGGCTGGATTTATAAGAGCTTGGAGAAAGTGGAAGAAAAAAAAATATTGTGTTATATTCTGAAAGGGAAATGGAAGTTTGCAATAAACTAGAGAGAAGAAGAGTGGGCAATGGTACACTGAAAGAAGAGGATGAGAAAGGAAGGGGAAAAAATGTAAAGGAAGGTGCTGAAATAAAAGACTGGCAACCTGATGAAATGAAATGTAACCCAAGAGAAATATGCACATGAACAGTCATGGACATTTCATTGAATTAAAGATGGACATTCTTCTGTGAGTAAATTTTTGACAGGAATAGTGTTTATGCCTGTCTGAATCCAAAAATAATTTTTTGCTACCTGCAGAATACACAGGACTTGAATTTTTGATGCTTGAATAAAAACTGAATCTGTGACTGCATTTTAAATTCTAGTTATACTGCAGATGTTCAAGTTCTTCTGCAGCACCTTGATGAATTCACTTTAGTATAACACAAGCATTCTTTCTTACACATTACTTTATTCTTCTTCATCCTAGATCTGCATTAAGGATATGACTCACTTAATGAGCTGTTTCTCACAGTGTTACTGTAACCAGCTCACATTAGTAATTTTCTGGCAGGTTAGATTTAACTGTATGTCCACAGGGTATATCACAGGCAGAAAAAAAAGCTTGTTTTGCAGAACCAGAGGCAGTGTAAACACTTGAACTCTTACACTCTGCTCCTCAGCAGGTCTTGCTATTGCAGGCTGAACAAGCTCTTGGCTGCATGGAACTGATGGCATGCATCCGGTCAGATAAGACCTCAAGGAAAGCTATGCTGTAGGCCAGCAGAAATTTCCATAATACATTAAGAGTCTTTTGCTGAAGAAGATCCCAATATACTTTCCTCTGTTTGTCCTGTGGTAAACATCTTTTGGTATTTTTCAGCTCTATTTTTCCCCAATGCTCTCTAAATGAAAAAAAAAATCATCTGCTTCATGATTCATTTTTGTCTGAGAATCTCTGCACATGTCACCATGTAAAAAAAGCACTCAGCGCCAAGCTGTGAAGTACCCTGCATTGCCAATGTGCTTTTGTGGTTTGGTTACTTAAACTACGTACTATTTTTTAAACCCCAAAATGAAAGTCAGAGGGCTTTAAAATCCAACCCTAAGATACTCATAAGTATCAGTCTATTGCTATTAGTGAAGGAAATAGTTGTTTGATTTTTTTTTTTTAATAGTTCCCAGAAAGTCAACAGGAACACTTGACATTGATTCTAGCTCTGGAATGGAGGAGTCTTAAAGAAGTGCAATCTGAGCCAGCTTAATTGGCTTGAATTCTTTACAAATCTGGCTTAAAGTGGGTGAACTACTCAGTCAATACAGTATTTTGGGAGGCTGTGCATTTTATTCTGAAAACATGAGTTTTAAGCGATGACATTTCAATTCTCTTGGAAGACAGCAGAAAAATACATCTGAGAATTAAGCCTCCTACATGGCCAGAGACCAGTAACAGAATGCACAAAGTAGCTGTACTAACTTCTGTGCTTCTGCCAATGAACTGCAGTGTTCACCTTGGGAAACACCTCACAAGATGGCTTGTTAATTTTTATTCAGACTGATAATAATCGTAAGAATATGCACATTTTATAGGAATACTATTTCTGTTGACATATACAAACATCAAGAACTAGTTACGAGCTGGACAGATTTCACATTGCCAAACTTGGTCACCTCCCACGTGACATGTATTTCAGCCACTGGACAGACAGTAATGTGTCAGTTCCCTTTAATGATCCAGTATACATATATATGTACAGGATTCTCTTTGTTCTACTTTTTAAATTCAGCGTACCTGTAAAGATGAAAGATGCCTTTTACTTAACACTGGAATCTTTTTCTACTTAGTAATATGTAATTAAGTCTGGTAAAAACAGCTGCCCTATAGACATCTACAGGCACATTCACAGGATGTTGAAATACAAACCTTAAACAAGGCACTTCACTTATTTTAGGCTGCTTCGGGTTAAGTCTAGAGAAAGCAATTTAGTCCTGACCAAATCTTTAAAAACTGCTCTTCAAAATTCAAGAAGAATATCAGAATATGACATCAAATTTGGGCATACGTTGCCTGTATAACAACTTATACTGAAAAAAAAGGTTAAAAGCAACTTCCCATAGGTTGAACTCAAAACAAAGTATCAAAAGTTTGTGGCCCATATATGCATAAAATAATTAGGTCCCACAAAGTTAATGAAGCCCCATACAGTTGAATACTGTGGTAAAGAGTTAGCAGAGCTGTACATCCCTTCCCAAAAGCTACAGAAGGCGGCTCAGTTTCCTCAAATATCAACACACATCTAAATCCTGACATCGTCAGAGCACAGAGTGACCCTTTCAAGAACTGCTCTCACAAATCTTTTTAGTTTTACAGAAGCAGACCTACATCATTAGGAGAACAGACTGCTTCTTACAGGGAAGTCAAATGCATGCATTTTTCTAATAAGAAACATTTGTAATTCTCATTTACTCTGAAGATAAGATAAACAGCTAGTCCAGGAATCATCTGAATTTTAACTGTGTTTTAAGACATCACTAATTAGAACCCAAGAAAAGCACTAAAAATACCCAGACATGCAACTGACATCTCCCTGATTCAACGTGGGAACCTTCTGTGCTAACTTAGAAGCAGTGACTAACACAACTGCTTTCAGCGTGTGCTCTTCCATGAATACTGTCAAGTACAAGAACTACTTTTTCCTAAGTAAGATGGATAGCTAAGATGAGTAGATTCCCCCCCCCCCCCCCCCCCCCCNAGGTCATTTGGGAATTCAGTGAACAGAGCAAACATCTAAAACTTAATATATCCAGAAAGCAGTAGTTTCAAGTTGCTAGGAAAACAACTCTTCTGATCTATATTCCAGGTCCATCAACTGCGAGTGATTTTTTAAGCAAAAGCTTTCTTGTGTTTCCAGGCTTCTGGTAAAAATCTCAGTTTTGACTCTGACAAAACAGAAAATGAAAGAAGCAATAGTCCAAGTAGTAAGTAAAAAAAAAAAAAAAAAAAAAAANGGAACACCACTAGGTCAGGAAAAAATGGAAATCTTTGCTCTGTGCATCATACAACACTTCAATATTATTGTCACTTCAGATTAAACTGAAATGTGATCTCAAAACTTACGAGGTTTTACTGGACACAGATTTCATATACCTGCGTTATTCAATTACTCTTCAGTTTTCTCTAGTTCTACAGCTACCTACGCTCACAGATAATAGGTAAAAATCTCTACCTAAAGAAAGTTCTGGAGGAATCAAATAAAATACAAGTAAACTATCTAGTTTCATTTCTGACAAAGTGAGATTTGTTAGAATGGTATGATGCTATTTTTCCAATTTTTATTAACCCATGAAAGAAGGTAACCAGAAGAACATACCAACTTGTTGAACAATTTTCAGACACTCAAATATGTAACTAGAACAAAGAGATAAAATTGAAAGAGAAGTACAAGTTACTGGGCAAAACTATTTAAAGCAAAGCAAGGTATCACTCCAGTAGGAAAAGGAGCCTAAAAAATCTTGTGAAGAGATTGCTTCCAAGTATATTATTTGTTTAGCTAACAATAGTCTTAGAAAAGAAGCAAACAGGAATAGATAACAGACTTTTTTGTCCTACGTATATTTTAAGTAATATGTAAAAATAAATTGTTACAGAGAGCATTTTATGTGTATCTGAATAGACCAAGGTGATGTGGATCCTGATCCTTCAGTTTTCAAAATTTCTGCTTCTCTGACAAGTAGAAGTATAGTTCCCTACTAATCCTCAACGTCAGGGCAACAGAGCATCATGCTAGTGGTACTTAAAATCAAGTGATCAAGTTCAAAAGCTGTGGCTTTAGAGCTGAGAAAATTTTAAAACTAATTCAAGGTCCTTCAGTCTTTTTTTTTTCGTTTCAAACTTAATTGCTTACCCAGTTTTCTCGTTTTTACTGGATTCCATCTTGTAGTTCTTTGCCTTTGGAACACAGAATTTTTGCAAAATAAACAAGTGTTTAAGAACTAGAAGTAAGCTAAACGTCACTGATAGACTGTTCAACTTTATGTACCTCCATCTATACCAGTAGCTCAGTGGAGTTCACACATGAACCATGGTCATGTCACAGTCTGAAAAGACTAACTATACCCCTTCAATTTAGAGAAACTCCAACAATTAGGAATTATTTTTCTCAGTTTTAGTACCCACAAAAGGATATATTTAATGTTGCTTTCTCCTCAGCTGCATATTTGCATTCGAACAAGTTAACCTTAAGAAAACTGGACAGTGTTTTACCCTCCCTCGTTATACATGAGGGCTATGCTATCAGCACAAATTTCAGATCTTGTTGTGAAGGTGTATTTTTCCCCCAGTGAAACCTTGCTCCCTCCTGTTCATCATCTACTGCATTGTCTAAGATAACTCTAAATGTGCAAAGCAATACTCCTTTTATCATTTCCTTGGGGAAGCTAATAGGCCTGTAATAAATAATTTGTCCCGAAATGTATATTCAACTCTTTGTTTTAATTTCAATTCATCATTGATAAACCCTCCAATCACCTACTTGAATTAAAATCATATCTGTCCATACCATTTGATACTATTTCCTTCATAAAACATTAAGATTTTCTGAAACATTCTGAATTTAAAATGTTATGCCGGATAATTTGACATTTCCATCAAGAGCATCTCAAAGACAAGGGATGAAGTCTTAGAATTAAGATACATAGGGAATTATCATTTTTAATGTAATGAAAAGGATTCTCTAGCTTTAAGGATCTATTATCACCTTTACATTGGCTATGACACTAACTTTTAAGATGATAGATTCTGCAGATCTATACAATTAATTTCTTGCTTTAGCATTTCACATATGCATAATTTTGTTTGTTATAAGCTTATCACAAGTTCTTCAAGGAAATTCAACATTAGTGACCTATTTTGTTTTGAAATATAAGACAGACTCAAAATCCAAAGGATATTGTTACAAAAAACATATGCATAAACAGAGACAGCAAAGCAATTATTCAGACTCTCAAAGTGCTAACAAGGCCAAAACCAAAAACATTTAATAACTTATTCTCTGCCAACAACAAAATATCTTACACATATATAAAAAGAAAACCCTGTAATTAGCCACAGTGGAAGGTTCAGTGGTCTATATCCAGAAACTACTATTTCAGCACCAAGATATTCAAAGGTTAATAAATTGCAATAATTCATAGAAACATAATACTCTAAGAAAAATGGCAACAGTCTGATTCAGCTTTGGTAAACATTGGCAAATACTGACATGGGTGATTGTTTCAGCACTGAAGTATTACCTACTCACAAACAGTTAGCCAGCTGGATTGAACAAGGAGCAAACCCAGGCACAGATACTAATACACCTGCTTAAAAGACAACTGTGTATTACACAGGAGTCAAGGAAAGAGTGTGTTGACAGCAGTCAAACTCTGTTCTCTTAAATATGCCTAGTTGTAAAAGAATAAGAACTTCATCCAGTGAAGAGAAAGGCTTTCAAAGAAGAGTTTCAGATAGATTCTGTCTGGGACTAGAAAACTGCTAACAGTTCAATCATAGAAAAGTCTATGTTGGAAGGAAACCCTGGAGATCATTTGGTATAACCTTTCATTGAAAGAAGGGCCTTAAATTATGTTTTGTGGGGCACTGTCAAGTCAAGTCTCAAATGCTCCCAGAAAGGGAGATTCCACCACTTCTCTGGACAACATATTCCAGTGTTTATTAGCTCTTATGGTGAAGGGTTTTTTTATATATCCAGACAAGTTTCCCCTGAAGTTGATGGCGTCTGTTGTCTCTTGTTCTGTCACCTTGTGAAGGGAGACCATCTCTATTTTGTCTACAACTTTCAGCTATTGAAGACTATAATCAGATCCCCTCTCTTCTCTAGGCTGAAGAAACCCAGTTCTTCATTGTCTTTCAATCCTTCCTCATATGCCACGTTCTCTTGCCCTCTAGCTGTCTTGGTTGCCTTCTGCTAAACCCTCTCTAGTTTTTCAATGCAAAGATTTTGGTGGGTTTTTTCCCCCAAAAAAAGTTTTTCTAGTTCCTCATGAACTGAGGAACTAGAAGCAGACAATATTCCAGATGTGGTCTAACAGACACCAGGCAGAGTGGAATAATTACATCCCCAATTTGCTGGCTAAACACCTGCTGGCACAGCCCAAGACGCAGTTTGCCTTCATTACTGCAAGGGCACACTGCCGTTCTTTTTAGCTTGCGATCCGCTGTGACACCCAGGTCCTTTGCAGCTGAGCTACACCTAGTCAGGCAGGACCCTGCCTGCACTGCTGCCTTGTATCATTCTGTCCCAGGTGCAGGGTTTATATTTATCTCTGTTGAACTTCATGCAATTCTTGTTGGCGCTATCTTCCAATTCATTGAGATCTCTCTCAGTGATCAATTTTCCTTCTGGTACATCTATCCCTTGCCCAGTTTAGAGTAATTTGTAAACTGCATAACTATCCGTTCAGTCCAGTCATCCAGATTGTTTAGAAAGCTACTGAGTGATACTGGACTCAGTTTTTTCCCCTGAAGAACTGTACTTGTGACCAGCTGCCAGGTCAGCTTTGAGCCACTAACTACTACCCTTGGAGCCCAGCAGGTCAGTCTTCCACCTCTGCTCCAGTCTATCTCTCGCCAGTTTGGCAACAAGGATGTTGTGGCAGCCAAAGCGAGTACATCCATTCATGATATACACAGAAATATTTATGAAATTAAGTTAATTCTATATCATACTTTTTATAAGTTAAATTAGTTTGAAGTTTTGAACCTTTACGTAAAAGGAAAGAGAAACACCTTTTTAACAGAAATTAAAATTCAACTGTTTCTCTTTTCTGTTTTTCCAATTACAAGTGCACTGAAGTTTAAGATACTATGTTCTGCAAGCTGCTTCAAAGATTTTGTAACTACAAGAGACCAAAAGAAAAATATTCACCACAAGAAAGATCCAGCTTATAATTGCCGCTCTGCAAAGTAGTTCAAATCCTCTGAGGTTCTTCTAAATGAGGAAGACAAAGCCTTATGGAATTCAGCGCAGAATAAGAAAGTAAATATAACCACTACTCAGGTGAACTGCAGACATTTCGGACACATCTACTTAGGCACTTCAAGGAGCAGCATTTATGGTAAAATAAATGAAACATTTACCTTATAGAACTGACTAGCTACGTGAAAGTGCCCTTTTAAACATTTCTTTTTTCCACTACAGATATCCAACTCTGTGTAAAATGCAGATAAGCATGGTCTTTTCTAAATTAGTATGCAAAATGTCAAAAATATACTTTCTCAGATTTCAAGAACATGATGAATTAATTAATATTTGCCATGACATTATAAACTATAGTCAATATTAAAAGCTCCAATTTTCACAGAATATTAATTCCATTGATTGTATCTCCCACTATAAAAATTTCAAATAAACCAGCTTAAGCAATGCAAGAAAAGCTAGGGTTCCCTCATAACAACAATATAATACAAGTGAATATTTTCATAAATGAGGAACTACAATGACAATTTGCCCTTTCATACATGGAATGAAGAATAACAATCTAGAGTCTCCATTTGGACTAGAACCTAGAAAGGACACAGAGCATAAATTAAGACTATATGAGGGACAAGAAATTCCTCCTGATTAAGATCAACCGTTATGAAAAGTGAAATAAGTTGTCTTAAAAGTGACATTTTTGAGGACATGGTCATTAATTGCATCAGTCATTTTCCAGGTCAACACCTTCACTCATCTTTGTCCTGTTTTGCAGTCCTGTCATTTTGCTTTCCTCCCTCTCTTGCTTCAGGACATAGAGGGCCTTACCTAGCCTAGCCAGGTAAAGAAAAACAGCAGTACAAGCTACTTGTTTAGTTGCAGAATTGCAAAAAGGATTCTAGGAGATAAACTCTTTGTGCTTTCACACAGCCCACACAGGCATTAGCTTAAAATATCGCTGTAATGTATTTTTCAGTGTCACTTAGTGTTTATTCTGCTTAATGATCCTTTTCACTTTTTTGTGCACGCACAGAATTTCAATACTGCTTTAGTAATAGATGATGATGAGAATATGCAGTTTAGTGGCTACAATTATTAGGCTAATAAATAATGTACTGTATTGAAGCTATAACTGCCTTGGTTATGAACAGATTCAAAGATATTATTAGTATATTAGTAATAATTTATGTTAAATACACTTGAATTCAAGCTGTTGTACAATGAAGTTCCTCCAACACACAAACTGTACAAGGAAACTACAAAAGTCTCACTCACTATGTAATGAAATGCACCTAAGCTTTAGTTAACAGTTGATCAACTAAAGTAGTTAGAAATACCAAAGAATGACTCCAGAATACATGGTGGACATTCAAAACCTCAAATCATTACACCCTTAGCCTAACACAACAGACATGGCTTATTACCATCTACACATACCATAGGAAAAAACAACAAGTCCTTAATAAATGCTTTGGTTAATCACACAATATACTCTTTCAATTAGAAATACTCACAAAACAGAATTAAAAATAAGGATGGTAAGGAAACATCCTATTACAGTCACACCCCTGAAAGCATTATTACCATCGTAATTACTTGTTACGGAAGTCACCTTCGGATGGTGTTTCATCACTTGCCTCACTACTTCCATCTGGTATTGCTCCAGGTTAATGCCACTGGGAATACAGCTAGAGTTCTGTTACCTTTCCAGAGCCAGGGCTGTTAATAATTCAGGAGTGCAGAGCTCAAATAGGAAGTAATGAACTGGGGATAACCTACAGCTCCTATTTGTCCTGTCTAATTAAACGGCACAAGGAAACACCCTAATTTGTTGCTGTTTGATGTCTCCACAGAGTAACAGAAACCCCATAAAAAGTGGCTTTTTCTTATCACTCCTATCCAAATACCAAAAATAAGGTGCAACTTCCCTAAAAGCTTTAAGGTGGGATACTAACTTAAAGCATTCAGTAAGAAGAATGACAGCGCTATTGATCACTTTGGCAAAACAGCAGCTACCAGCTCCCACAGGATTTCAGCTGGCAATATGTGATACTTGGTTTCATATAGAGGTCAGTTCCCCACAGCTCAGAAGTTGCAGGGGACAAAATAGCTACTTGGCCAGGGTTGAAATAGCCTGCAGTACACCACCTGCAGGAACACATCACGATTCTCGTCTCACAACATTTCACTGCATCCCACAGAACGATTAGTGTTGCTGTGTAAAAATACGTTTTCCTCACACATTGCCAGTCTGTCACAGAAATCCTTTCCTGACTAGAACTAGCAAGCAGACAGAGCCAAGGTGAGAAGAAAAGCCATAAATTTCCGCATTTAACTAACATTTATACTCCTTTTTATTTCTATTATCTTGACTATTATTGTTGCCTGGTAAAACACACTTGTTGATTGATTTTAACTGTTACCTGGTAATAACCTCTCAGCAAGAGAAGGGCAAGCCTTTGCGTGGTGGTGACTGAGCTGATTTCAGCAACAGGTCTGGAGGAGATACCTAGAAATCTCCAGCTATTTCTCTGTCCTTGTTGAAAAATAACCCCTTGGATACTGATGACTCACAGGGTCACAAATAAGCTTGTGGGGGTGTGGGGAAGTTTTACTAACAAAATGTAACAAATAGCACACATTCCTAAAACACTTCCAAGTGACTTCACACCTCACCCTCTTCAAAACTAAGCAAAAAGGATTTGTGTCCCCCCAGCCCCTTTGGGTTGTTAAAAATCAATCTTTTCAATTAGAATCCAGAGGAAGATCTCCAGCAGGTAATTCAGATCTGATACAGAAACAGAGGACACCTGGTGGTGTTTTGTTGTTAGCGTATACCAACAGCAAGCCAATTCATACCTGTGTGCAGTTGCACCAGCAGCAATTAATGTAATCCATGCTTTAAATTAAAAAAAAAAGAAAAATTATGTGATGGAGAGCTTAAAATAACATAATCACAGAAGTGTAAAACAAACAATATGAGTTTCTGAATCCAGATGCTGCCACTACTTTATGAAAATTACTCTTTATCAAGTTACAATGGTTACACACACAAGAAGTAGCTACTCTGTGATCATAGAAGGCTGCCACCTCCAACAGACACATGCTATGGAAAAGTAGGACAGATTCCCCACTACTGGAAAACTAAAGGACAAAAAGCTGTCAGTTTTGTTGGAGGAATATCCACAGAGGCAAAAGCAGAGGAAGAACGAAATTAGCTTATTCTTGAGCAGCAGTATCACCATAAGTGAGGTACTTACCACTACCTAAACCACAGGATTTCTGATGCTGTGGAAAAGAACCACTGGTCCATACAGATGTGCAAAAGGGACCCGAGCCTAGTTCCAAACTGCCAGATCAACTCATGGATTGACAGACCGTAAGTATTCAGATTTCCATATTAAGTTAGTGAAAATTGTTGGTTTTAGCTGAAAATGCTGGTATTAAGATAACTCCGTGAAGATCTGATGCTAAACTTTCTAGAATATGATCCTTAGCATATGCATTGAGCTGGATATACCACTCAGAATTCAGACACCATGCAAAGTCAACATCTGTGAGACTCCTTGACTCTAAGGATGTAGAGAACACAGTGAGAAGGCAGAAACAAAAACTACACCTGTAGATAAGCTTTCTAGTTACATGGGGGCTATTCAAAGTCTGCATTTTATTGCCAGTGGCAAAAACTGAAATAAAGGCTCAAGGTCAGACTTTTGTCATGCTCTCTCATGACAAATATACAGTAATATATTTGTATATTAGGATATTTGTATTAGAACTTGCTTGACTGAAAAAGAAGGAATAAAAGCAAAACATGACTGTGCAACATACAGAATATTACACCCTTCCTTACACAACTTTAACGCATGGAATCAATCACAGCCAAGATTTTAAGTGAGAAAGTTTTATAAAAAAAACCCCAAGTACTTGTATCTTTTGAACCAGCGCTGTCAACAGAAGAAGAAATCTTATCATCTCTTGCTTGTACCAGCACAAACATGTGTGGTAAGATGCATTGGTGACCTGGTTAAAACTAGACTGGTTTAAAAAAAAAAAAAACAACAACAAAAACCACAAAAACAACCAAACCACAGTTGGTTTTAACCCACATCAATTCCCCAATCTGTTCATATATGCAGCCACGCAAACACCTACACTGATACAAGCGGCTAGAAGAAAACTGCTCCCTTCAACAGCAGTGCTGGCTGAAAATGTAAATGAAACTTGAGACCTTCTGGTGTTTGCAGATTTTCTTACCAAAGTTAGCAAAGCAAAAGTTAGACTTGAAAAACAGATTAGAGGCCAAGTTCAAAATCAGTACGAGACATAAGACAACGTGACATAAACTTTCAGATTTCTTTATAGATTCTCAAAATTTTGTCCCAGCTCACAAGTTAATCATCTCAAAAGTAACTGTGCTTTTAGAAACAAAATCAATTTAAAAGTCAGTAATAGATACAAGAATNAAACTCTTTACATATTCTCAAAATTTTGTCCCAGCTCACAAGTTAGTCATCTCAAAAGTAACTGTGCTATTAGAAACAAAATCAATTTAAAAGTCAGTAATAGATACAAGAATCAAGCTTTAGATATAGCCTAAAATACAGAAAAGCCAATTAAGGAAATACAGCAAAGAACACAGTTATAGGAAAGCTAGAAAACAAGGTCTTTAAGTTATATGAAAAAGACTCACCTTAGAGGTCTCAAGGAGAGGTTTTGAGCTGGTAAAATAAAGATTGACAACTCTGCAATACTCTAGCAATCTTGTTCCCCAAATTTTCTCTAATACACCAATATTCAAGTAAGAACGCTCCAGATATCTTATCCCCCCCCTCTAAAATTTGCTTTATTACCTAAGGTAACAAATAATACCTAATTTTAAGTATCAGCCAACAATAGAATAGCTTCCTTCTGGAAGGTTACTAGTCTGTTCATTTTCAAACAAGCTTCCCCTTTTTTACTTACTTGTTAGAATAAGTGCATTCTAGGTCAATACCATCCATAAAAATATATTTAATGACCTTTTGCTTTTATTTTGATTTCATGAAATTAGACTTACCCTAAGAAGACAGAATAACTTACCTATTTTTCAGAGCTACAGATTTAAAAACATCCAAGCAAACAGGCATCATAAATTCAGCACAGTAAATTCATAGAAGCATCCCATCCCTTAGCTCTGAGATACTTCCAATCTAGTTGAGCTCCTGAATGCAATTTAAAGGCAGGCTGGGATAGGGGGTCTTCCTTAGTAGTTAATAATTTTAATTTGTAACATCTTATATCAATTAAACATTTTTATACCTTCTTTAATCAGTTAATCACTTCCATTTGTAACATCTTATATCAATTAAACATTTTTATACCTTCCTTATTAGTTAATCATTTTCATTTGTAACATCTTATCTCAATTAAATGTTTTGATACCTTCTCCTTACTTGTGCTTTCTTCCAGATAATTCTAACGGCGAGCCGCTGTTGTTCTACTCTCTTCCAATCATCTATTTAATAAAATAAATGATGGACAATTATGGTTCTCTTCTTTTCTTGAGTTTGCAGGTAGCTATAAAGAAGGTGAACAGAGTTTAGCAAATAAACTTGACCAGTAAGTAAGCGTAGATAAAACCTGAAAGCTTTCTCATGAAGCTATGTGGTAACAAGAAGAACTAGTTGAGCAATACCAGCTACTTATATCACCTTTCTTTATCAGCTAATTTAAATTCTTAAGTAATCAAATTAGATTGTTTATTGACCAGGCAGGGGTTACCATTTATAGCAGCATGCAACAAACACAGTCCCACAATTTAAAGGTGGCTCCTTTATGCTTCAGCAAGTATACTAAAAAATTGAACATTTAGTAAATTTGTTCATACTGGTGCTTGAGAATATGTCAAATTAGTACAACTAGTTAAAAAAGCTATATAAAGCCAATAATTAAATGGGTGAACTATCACCTAATATAATTTGCACCCCAACATTTTAGTCAAGATGACAAATATCAAATAGTCCCCCCAAAGTGTTTCTTTAGATACTTCCATAAATTGTGCTTTGGAGTTAGATCTTCCTCTCAAAACTAATGCAAAATCTTTCGCTAACCTAAGCGGTGGGAAAGAATTTGGAATGCGAGCTCAGCAAACCTACTGCTCCGTGTATTGCGTGCCATGAAGTAATTAAATAATAAATATTAAATATAATTAATATAGATTAATATAACAATTAATAGCAATATATTATTAATACAATTCATAATTAAAATACTTTTACTAAGGAAAGAACAAGGTCCATGATCTGACTTATGACTAGTTAAGTCAGTTCAAAGACCTTACTGGGTACCGAATCGCAATCTTAGTGGAAAACAAAGTCTCCAGACCCCTGCCACAGCTGGACCTTTGGGACCTCATTATGATTCCTGTGATGTCTAAAGACCTAATCATGTTTGAAATTTAGCGCAAGTATGGAATTTAGCCTGGCAGTGCCTCAGACTGGGCGTGACCTCCCAGCCTTTCCTCAGAACAGTATACAGCATGAATAGGGCATTTGGAAACCCATACAAACAAGGAGGATAAAACGTGACCTTTGGGAAGGCAGATGCAGGGAAGCATAAAATCGTGAGGGAACAAGATACGCTTCAATCTCATCAGCCATTTTTATACATTTAGTACTCGCATTTGAGTTCAGGGAAGTTTATTATATAGGACTTGAAAATGAAAACCAAGCCAGGCTTAGCAGGAGGAGAGTGTGAGGCAGTCGTGACCACGAACAAGAAGATTAAACACTATGGGCTTTCTTTTTTTGTAGCATGGGGGATGGATGCGTGATGGAGTATAAAACCGGCGACAATTCCTGAGGGGAGCCTCGAATCAGTACATAATATGAGAAATTAAAAAAAAAAAAAAAAAAAAAANAAAAAAAAAGAAAAATAATCGGAGAAGGAGCACAGAAGTGTGATGACCTGAAACAATTAAACTGAAACGGGGATGGGAAAAAAAAGTTAAACCCATCCGCTGAATAAAACCTCTCTGCCGCCGCCGGAGCCGCTCACCTTAACAGGCCCTCCTGGCTGGGGCGGGACAGCGCGCCTCAGGGGCGGCTCAGCCGGAATCGCACCGCAGCCCGCTCCCCCGCACCCCAACGGGCCTCACCGGCGGGAACGCGCCCTCCCGGGGCTCCGCGACCCTCAGGGCGGACCCGGGCACGGGTGGCCGCCGCCCGCCCTTCGGGGAGCCCCCTCAGCGCCGCCTGAGCCCCCGCCCTGAGAGGAGCCCCCTCAGCGCCGCCTCAGCCCCCGCCCTCAGGGGAGCCCCTCAGCGCCGCCTCAGCCCCCGCCCTGAGAGGAGCCCCCTCAGCGCCGCCTCAGCCCCCGCCCTCAGGGGAGCCCCTCAGCGCCGCCTCAGCCCCCGCCCTCAGGGGAGCCCCTCAGCGCCCGCGCGCCAGCCCGGGGCAGGGAGCCGCCGCCGCCCCGGGGCGGGAAAGCGGCCGAGCCCCGCCATCCGCCTGCCGGCCGGCAGAGGGCGCTGTGCGCCGGCGCCGCCGCCCCCTGGCAGCTGCGGCCTCTCTACCCCGCGCCGCCGCCTCAGCCGGTGGGCGGGAAGAGGCGGTGCGGCGGGAAGGCGGGCCGGGCCGGAGTTGCCCGGCCGGCGCCATGGCGTTACCGGCGCTGTCGAGCTCGGGGGTGAAGTTCCGGCGGGTCCTGGCGCACTTCCCTCAGGAGCTCAGCTTGGCCTTCGCCTACGGGTCCGGGGTCTTCCGGCAGGCGGGGGCCTCGGCCGGGCACGGCGAGGTGAGCGCGGCGGCCTCCCCCGGGCCGGCCTCTCCGGGTCCCCCTCTCCGGGTCCCCCCCGGTGTGTGGCGGCGGCAGGGCCGCCCTGGCCGCGGGCCTTCTGCGTTTCGGTTACCGGCGCGGAGGCGGCGCAGGGCGCTACCCGGGGCTGCCTCTGGCATGAGCCCGAAAAGGGACGAACCCCCTCCTCAAATCCCTCTCCCGGCAGGGGCTTAGCGGGCAGGCGGCCCGGCCCGAGCCGAGGCGGAGCGCCAGGGTCTGCTGCCCGCCGGGGTGGTGCCTGGCGGTCGCTTTGTCACTGTGTGTGGTTCAGGTGCCCCTTTAGCCTTGTGCCGGCCAGCTGTGTGTCAGAGCTTATTTACCGATGGTTCTCAAAAAGGGTTACGGCTTGTCCGAACGGGCTGTTTGCCGTGCAGCGTGTGAGGGTAACGGGTAAAATCCATTGCCACCCTTCAGTGGCATTCTTGGTGCTTTCTCATGCTTCGGAGGTCAAGCTGCTTGGAAATAGTGATTTTTATTTATTTATTTTAATATTTTTTATTGTGTATGCGTTTGACCTTTTCAGAATTGCTAACAGGCAGTATTGCTCGTTAAGGCTTGCCTGTTAAACACTCCCCACGGCTGCGACTTTAAATTTAGTGTCTCATTTTCCTTTCTGAAAAGAGAGAAGCAGAGGATAATAGGAATTTCAGAGCTCTAACAGCATCTCACCCCCACAGAAGAGAATGGGGGGAAAAAAGGTAGCTAACAGAATATGTTTTCAGTAGTATTAACTGGTTAGCTAAGGTGCAGCCCAGAGTTGGTAAGCCACAGAGGCCTAATGAATTTGAAGCAATGCCACTCCAAATATTAGTTTGTTAGGTATGAGTTGTAAACTGTCAACTTGCCTGTGTGCAGGGAATGTGTGGACTGATTTCTTCAGAAAAGAAGGGCATGCAATGCACATTGTGAGCCTTTGCAATTTGGATTGTTTTCTTGACAAAAGCAGGTGAATACACTAGAAGTGCAGTTTCTTGCTGCCAGCTCTAAGCTGACTTTATCTGCCCACATCTCCCAATTCATGGCCTCACATACTAACAAAAGTCCTGTTCATTAGCAATTTAAGCTGTTAAGCTGTGAACTAGGATGATGAAGATCTCATCACATGCTCCCCTGTTTCGGGGGGTTGAAGGTTGGTCACTTAACCAGGAGGACAGGAAAATTTTGGACTCTCTCTGCTACACTGACTAGAAAACACACAGCTTCATCAGAACTGTTAAGCTGTATTTGGCATTAATGCTTGTGTTTTGGTTTTGTTTTTACTTGTGAAAAATGTTTAGCTGGTAGTTCGATACTATGCATATCTTAGATTAATATGATTAACGTGGCTTGTTTCGTGACATATAAACCCCAATACTTTTCTCCTTATCCACAGAACAATATGCTGGACTTTGTGTTTGCTGTTGATGATTCTGTGACCTGGCACATGATGAACTTGTTAAAGAACAGGAGTCATTATTCCTTCCTAAAAGTTTTTGGGCCAAAACAGATAAGTAGTATACAGAGCTACGGAGCAGGGATTTACTACAATACTTTAGTGCCATGTAACGGTAGGGTAAGTACAAGTAGTTTGTGTAAGGTAAATGTTTGTGTGTGAAGTATTGAAATGATTAGCTTAAAGCAGATTTCTGTGCAGGAGGCAAATTTTGTAGATTGTAACTGGTCATTAACACATGGTATCTTCAATATGTTTCAAACTGTTTCACAAACAGCACATTAATTAAGAAGCAAACAGAGCAGTTGCTCTTGCACTTTAAAAGTGCAAGCAATGTTTGGAATTTACAACTAAAGCACTTCAGAAGCTGAATTTATATTCCTTATTGCTTGCTGTCTGCCAGTTTTGGTGGTTCTGAAGTGTATTGTGTGGGGAAACAGGGTCTTAATTTTGGCAGTTGACCATGTAGTAATAGCAAAGTGGGTTCTTACTGTTTGTTTGACATAAAATGCAAATATTTAACATAGCAAGTTGGGATTGACATCTGTGGTGTTTAATGGCTAACATCCTGACCTGTGAAGCTTGGGTATAATTCTAGTTAAGTAGTGCTTGTCCAGCAAGTCCTCCTCCTGGCTCTGTGTAGACTGTGTTTGGTAAGGAGGAGTGCAGATGGGAGTCAGGGGAGGGAGATGTATCTGTCTGTCTCAGTGTTGATTTTGAGTAACTTTTGCTACGTGGTAACAAACTGTACATAGGGAAACCAAGTTCTTTTAAGAAAGATGAGGAATGAATGAAATGAAGGACAGTCATGGAAAAATGCCATGTGAACGTTATATACCTAACAGAAGTTTCTCAGAGCACGTGCGGTTGCAGTAATGTTTGGTGCATGTCGGAATTCTTCAGAGAAAGTTGAAGAGGTAGATAAAGTAATCTATTACGTACTTGCTATTTTGTTTAAAGGCATTGTATGAGGCAAGAATTTTGGGTTTAAAGCTTGTTCACTTTGTGTAAAAAGGGATTTTTGATTTTATTTTAAGCACCGATGATCTTTGCTATGAAATTCTGTTTTTCTTGGCTCTTTATGCTCTTATCTCATGCCATTATGACTCAGTCTTATCACAGGCTGTGGTCCTTTGTTATCCAGAAATTCTGGAGTTGGCTGCCTTGCTGTGGTGATAATCTTTGGAAACCCAGGAAGTGCAAATTGGTAACAAACTGCTGAAAGTTCATCTTTTTTCCAGTTACATAAAATGAACTACAAAATCACCATTTGCTTCCTAACATCAAAGAGCAAAAGAAAAAGCTCCCTGATACTCACCCCACCCCTCAGTAATGATACATGTAAATGGAGTAGGAGTTTTGTTTATTTTAGGACTCTGACAAACTATTTCTTGAGTGTTTTCCCTATCATAAAGGATACTGCGGATTATTCCAGCTATTGTAATGTTTGCCTGGTACAAACCTGATTATAACCTTTCCAGAATCTTTTTATGAGCAGTTGTAGTTTAATGTTCAGATCTCTTCGATGTCGGTGTCTGTCTAGACTAGGTTTGTTTGGGATTTAAAGTCTTTTGCTTTAGTGATTGATTCTGGAGTGACTTTATTGTAACTTTGATTCTCGAAAGAATCTTAGAGGGTTCTGTGCATCTTCCCGGGTTTTTGCGTGTGTCGTTCCCCCCCCCCCCCCCCCCCCCCCNGTAAATAGGAATTACATATTTTTTTTGCCTCCTGTGTTCATTAAAACACTAAAACGTTTTAATATGATGCATCCAGTTTTTTGTTGGAGGTGTGTGTTCCTTAGAATTAGTGACAGTTATAGTAAGTAAGTAGTAAGTTTCATGTACTGAAAATGGTGCAGGTATATGGTTTTTCAAAAGCCCTTATTTTGCTGTTTTCCAGATGATAAAATATGGTGTAATTAGCACTGATACCCTGATTGACGATTTACTTCACTGGAAAACCCTCTATGTCGCTGGACGCCTACAAAAACCGGTAACTGTTAATCTGTTCAGTTATCTGTCTTGAAATGCAGGAAATTACAGGGCTGGAAAATTATCAGTTGTGGTTTTAACTTTTAACTGTTAAGGATCTATGCGTCAGTACTGAACAAAAAATCTGCCCTGATTTAGGGGTCTAGTCCTAGAGGGGTAATCTCTCAGAAATGAAGTGAAATATAGTCCTTAACGATACTCTGTGTTATGTGAAAAAAACCCTAAGGGTAAGTATATTAATCACAGTTTTCTGCCTGTAGTAAATCTTGAATAACTGGACTATATTAACTCAAAGTCCCTTTAATGTTAAATGTAATATTTACCTTTTATAACAAATTATAGGAGCCACCAAAATTTAACACAGTAAATAATGGAAATCTTTCAAGATGAAAGCTGCTTTGTTGTGCAGTTACTGTCTAGTTCATTGTATTGTTAAAGTATCTATAATTGACGGAACCATATGTTAAGCATGTTGGTTTTTCTCCTCCTTGTTTATGTCAAAAAATGAGGTCTTTACTTTCCCGTGAGTGCCTGATTCAGTGTGCTTTCAGCAGATGGCAGCAGTGCTAAGTTAAAATTTCTCAAGAAGGGAGAGGGGTTAGCAGAGAACTCTGTTCAAGTCTTAGAACAGAAGTTAATTACACTTTTACCTAAAAATTTGGGGTGAAAGTTTGAATAGATTGTGACAGCACTACGGGCTTTTCTCTAACCCAGGGATGTATTATAGCATGACACAGGTTAGAACAGCTGTTACCTTTCTAAAGGATGAAAATTAATCCGGTGACAAAAAGAACTGAAGGAAGAATTCTAAATTTCACATTTACAATGAATACTGAATGTTTATTTTCAGTGTAACTGCATTTGCTGCTGCTTTGATTTTATTTTAGGATTTTTCATCTTAGTATGTATAAATTGTGCTTTGCATGTTTTGGTTAAATTCAATGGGAGGACATATTTTCACAAGAAGGCAGAATTTGGTATTTTGTTTGGTTGCTAACAAGACAGTGAGGATATTGCATATGTGTTTAACAGATAAAAGAAGAAATCAGTCCAGATTATTTTCATAAAGCTCACAGGAATTTGCATTGAGTAAAGACTGCAGGACAAACTAGAATTGGGCCGAAAGATTACTTGGTGAATTTTTAAACTGTCTCTTCCTGTAGAATCTATAAAATCGCTAAGTGGGATTTTGAATGTTATACCGTGTTGAACAAAAATGACCAAATAATTTGTTTAGGTCTGTTGTATGGGTTTCAAATGTCTGCTGGTTCCTGCTTCGCGACTGATTTAATATTTTGGTATATACGGTGTAAGTGGTAGTGATAGAAAGCTTTTTACCTCCTTAAAAAATGTACAATAAGCTGCTTTTGGAAGGGACACAGGGTTAGGTTTGTTTTCTTATATGCTATAATCTCTTACGTACCATTTGCCATTTGTGCTAGTTCTGGACACAGTTGACTGAAGCCAGATTAATATTGTTTAACAGTTTGTTTGGGAATTTCTTCCTCGCTCATATAGAGGAGGAAGAGCCCAGTGCTTTCTGGTGTTCCATTACAAAGCTGTCACTCTATGAGTGAAAGCTATCCAAGCTATTCAAGCACATGAGCTGAAACATTTGCTCTGGCTTGGAAATCTTGGCTTAATTTTCACTGGAGGTTTTGTTTCTGTTATAAACTGGTTGCCTTGACCAAGTAATCTTTCCAGAATGTTTGGCAGAATAGGTGGAGTTTGGAATTGCGACTTAGAAATGCTAACTTTTGTTCCCAGGCTTCTTTGTTTCTGTTAAAAGTTTATTGGCATTTCATCCTACATGAAATTTATAATGCTGGTCAGCTAAATTTCCATTTAACTGTATTGAAAAATTGAATAAACTTAGTTGTAATTTTTCCATAACTGAGAAGTTTCCTGGGGAAAAAAAAAAGCTGCTGTACCTAAAAAGTAAATAAGCACAAGTGACACATAATTGGTTTTCAGAGGAAGATGATGTCAAAAACCATCTGAAGTGTTACTGAATTTTTGTTAAACATAGAGTGCAAGTAATTGCTTTAGTGTAAGCAGCTGTATTTACTGTTGCTCTGGAGAAACTATTAAGAGAAGGAAGACTTCAATAAATTGAAGTGAGATGAGAGAGAGAGGAGTATGAATATTTTGTACTTTCTGAAGGGGTCTTGGGAGGTTTGGGTTTTTTATAATATAAAAATTCCCACGAAGGAGTGACAGAGCACATATTTATTTACAGAATTTTTCCATTGTCCAAATCTGTAAAAACAGTTTTTTAAAGAGAATGGAAAAATCCTCTTATTGTGATATTCAGCAGAGTGTGGATGTGGCTAAATGGCGAATTGCAATACTGCTTTTGACACTTTTCATTCTATAATGAAATTTTCTTTGTGTATTTTGTTTTTCTGTACTTTTTTTTCTGTATTTTTGTTTTTCTGGGTTTTTTTTTGTCTTTGTGTACGCATGCCTGCAGTTTCTTGTGTATGAATTTCCTAGCAGGAAGGTAATACATTTCCTACTTTAGACTGTTATGATGACTGAGGGTCGTGCTTATTTATTGATATATTGAATATATCCCTCATTTAAAATACTTAATAATTTTAAAGTTTCAACTGTACTGTTCGTTAACTGAATTCTCTGTATGCTGTAAAACCAAAATAAATTGGCTGCTTCTCCCTATTATGTGATATGGTACAGTGAATAGTTCTGATCATAAGTTCTCTGTACTATGAAAAGGCCTTCCTTAACTTTGGTCGTCTTTCAGATTTACCTCAAGAATTCGCATTCATCTTTGTCATACCTTGGTGATAACTATTGCACTCTGTCTTCCTGGGAGATTTTTAGCTACCTGAACTGTTTAAAGTTTTTTGTAAATGGTATCACTACTGCAGTGTTTCATGCATGTAAATTTTGAGGCCTAACACATTATTTCCCTTTGAAAAAAATCTGGTTTATGTTAGGGAGTATTTTTAACAAAGGAAGAGACTATTCCTTTACTTCCGTAAAGCAAGTCCGTAGTCTTCCATGAGGATGAATAGCATCCCGGAGTTCAATGTTTGAAAAGGCTGTAACTGTGGTGTTCTTAAAACATGTCCATAAATTGCGGTTATTTCCAGAGCTAGCCTAAAGTATAAGCAGTTTACATGACTGCATGGGGTGCCACAGACTTCTCTCTTTCCTTAGAGTTTCCCTGTAGAAGCAAGTTATGAAAGTACATACAAGTGAATGAGACTTTAAATATTAATTTATGCTCATGACCAGCCTGTCTTGTTTATTGGATCTTATTTGAGCAAGTCTGTATGAATTCAATAAACTTCTCCTATGGTTTTCAAGGAAATAAAATTTACTCTGGGCTCCGTGGCAGATGAATATATTGTATTTTAATGTGTTTTATCATTGTCTTTCATTTTAATGCTAAAAAATACAAAGTAATTTGCAGAAGTTAGAAGCGAAGATTTCAGAATTCCTCCTACAGTGAACTCTTTATTTTTAAAATGCCAATCAAAGAAGGGAAAGCATCCGTCAAAAAATCCACATTGCACCAATTCCAGACTATTGTATAGATTTGATGTTAGGCAAACCCATGCTTTAGTGCAGACCCATTGAAACAAGCAGCATGTATACTGTTGCATTCACTGCTGTATCAAAATGAGATATTCTAGTTTTACCCCTCTTAAAGACTTCACCGTAATTAAAAATTATGTGGCATTGCTTTGTCAATGTCCTTCCTATAAGAATTTTATGTAGCAGTTACGTCTGATTCTCTTACTTTCTTTACTGAACCTGGGTTCGTTTTGTTTTTCTTCATTAACAGAGTATTCAGATTCCTAAAGGAAAATATCTACTTGAAAGTATACCTTAGCAGTTTCAGCCTATATTTGGGGGCAGAATTTCAAGTGATTCTGCAACTCATTTGTGTGCAAATGGGCTTTTGGGGAGTAAAAGCAAGTTGGATACATTTGTTTGTAACTGCCAGTAGGTTTGCATTTTAAGGTATTCTAGAGTAAACGAGTACTAAGAAGCTGCCCTTTATAAGCAAGACAGTATTGCTTAGCCAGAACACTTGAAAAAGGCAGAAACTCAAAACAGGCAGGTATGCTTGGGAGAGTTGTTTCTGAAAGAGCATAGTTGGCCATCTTGTAAACCAGGCTGACCTCATCTGTCTGATGTTCTCTAATAATATGTTTCTCTATTCAGTTCTTACGGAAGGTCTGTTTTTTATTCCAGTATATTTCCATATCCTAGGTGACTGAATTCTGTAGTTAGTTTTGAACGTTTTGAATGTTTCCTAAAAATAAACTTCTCTTTGTGGCACGTAGAAGCACTCAACTTCAGTGTTCTGTTCTTCGTGCGTATGTGAAGTTCCCACTGAGTTCACATTCTGCTCATGCAAAATGCAAAGTAAAGCCTTGCTTCTTCTAGGAGGACAGCTAATGTCTAAAACTGTTTGAAGCGTATGACAGAGGAGTCCTCTATTTAAAAAAAAAAAAAAGACAAAAAGACTAGGAAAACTTACCTATTTTTCTGGTATTCCGTTGACTTTGTGTGACAGGGGTCTTTTTTCTTGTACTGCATAATCACAGACAAAGTATTTCTGTTGATGCATTCCTATTTACTGTTTTGATTAATCCTAAGTTCATAAATAGGGAAAGGTGAGATTAGTTAATGGCTGTTGCTTATAGCAGTTCCAAAGGTCTCTGTAAAAACAGCATTTGTAGCAGGCTGTTAATTCTAAAAAGATTCCTCTCGCTCCCACTGTGTAAACAAAAGGTGACACTCTAGTCTTTATTGTACCATAATAATAGGATCTAATCTTAAATAAATTTCTTATTTATTTTTCATGTTGGATTGAGTAACATTTCTAGCTCCATCTTCACTAGCACTTTCCTGAATTCTTGCTTCCCATGACTCTGCTTTTTCAGGTGAAAATACTGACGCAGAATGAGAATAGCAGGCTGCAAGCTGCTCTCGTTAGCAATCTGAAGAGTGCAGTCACAGCAGCCTTTCTCATGTTACCAGAAAGTTTCTCCGAAGAAGACCTCTATATGCAGATTGCAGGACTCTCCTATTCTGGTTAGTATGTGGTGTCTGAAGTCTCTGAGGAGAAAAGCTGTAGTTGGAGCTGTTGTACCACAGGAGGAAGTGTGATGCGTAATAAGTCATCTGCTCTCTTGCTTTGGGATGCTCCAATAATGGTGTTTTACTGCTGCATTATGTAAGGGCTTGTAAAGACTAACTATGCTTATTCATAGAAAATAGGTATAGGTACGTAAGGAAAACTTCTTATACCTGCTTGATTTATCAACAGCTAAGTATGGGTGATTGAATATGGTGAAATAATGTGGGTTTTTTTCTGTTTGTATGGATTGTATTTTTGTTTTAATGGTTCAAAACCTTGGAAAAAGAATTGTCTTTCCACTCAGTGTAATTTGGATTCATCTGGTAGTCTGGCCCATGCTTTGTTATCTCTTACTTTTTGAATGTGCTGTGTTTAAGGTTCTTATTTAGCTAACTTAAAGATCCAGGTTATGATTCTTCAATGTACATTTACCACTCGCTTCCTGGTTGGTATTTGTTGACTTTTTTTTGCTAAGAGAATTTCCTCTTTTCTTTAGTTATGAAATTGGTATGGAAAAAAATTTAAGAAATTACTTCAAATGACTCTTCAATACAAGATTTAATAGTTACAGTTTAATTCAGCATTGCTTTCTAAATGTTGATATCCTTAATGAAATCACTGTGAATGAGTTTAGTTGGAGCTGTACGTTACACAGCACTTTCTTTGCTCATAAAGAAATGCAAGTTCGGCTTTTTAAAAAAAGGGTTTATTAGCTGCAGCTTGATTCTACTGAGGAGTGTTACTGTTCTTTACTTAGTATTTCTCTGGTCAGTTCAGATTGCAATTTGTTCAGCTTTTTCTTAGCAGTTTTTTCTGAATTGTTACTGGTTTGAAAGTGACAGTAAAGTCAAGAGGGTACTGACAGTGGGATGGCTAAGGGTTGCTAACCAGGGATGTTTGCTCCAGGGCTGCATACCTGCCCACCTGAAACCTGTCCAGGAATGTCATTAGACTCATGGTGGGCGCTAGTGACCAAGATACTTTTTTATATATCCTTTGAAACAGTGCAATTAAGCAGAACTGTGGTAGATCAGTTACCATGCTGTAAGATGTTGAAATTGGCTCAGCTGTGTGAACAAAGCTGAAGCAATAAGACTTCCAGTTGGGAATGTTCAAGAAAAAGGCTGTCAATTACATGTTTGTGGATGTTTTATTTTGCTGCTATTTTGTTAAGTCTTAAACTTCTCAGAGAGCGTACTAGTAGACAAAATCGATTTTATGTGCTACTCTAATAGGTTTCCTTGGAGACTGCTGAAAAGAGTTGTTCATGCTATCATTTGGAAAATGTTTATAGGTTTTTTTTTTTAATGTGTTTTTTTGAGAGCAGTGAGTCAGTACCATTTATATGGGAAGTGTTTGTTTTGCAGCATGGCATAAATTGAAAAAAATACTAGGGAGTTACCACCTTGCAACAACATTTATCTCCTGAATGTGGGAAGTGGGGAAAATGAATTGATCCAGGATTTTGTTTGTTGATACGTGCTGTGCTGGGCCTCTAACTCCTCGTCGGTAATCCTGGAAGCTACCAGGGTGGTACCGAACAGAGGTAGATGAATACTCTATTACAGACTGACTGTCTTTTCACTTACTATCTTTGAAACTTTTCAGTCATGTATCATAAAAGAAAGTGTAGACGTCAGTAATGTAGCAGTGGATATTTTGCTGCCAAAAGCAGTTGCTTTTTGAAACTAACAAAATACGTGGCTAAGAGGAAAAGGTGATATTGTGATCTTACCATGACTGCCGTTAGCTGTACTTCAGGTACTGCCCTTGAAGTGCAGAGACAAGGCAAATTATTTTCTTTCAATATTGGAAAATTGAAGGTTACCTTTTTCTAGATACAAAGCGTTGGGGCTGGTCAATCTGTTTAGTAATCTGTTGAAACTGATGTATAGTTGCAAAGAATGTAGCTGTGTTACTGCCGCTTTTGAGTCTGAACCTGAGAGCTGGAATTCTTCTGTCATCCAAGTGAAAATGTGGACACATGGGTTGATGACATTACCGCGTATCAGAGGCCACATAACAATTCTGAATCTTATTTTCTGTGCTTGAAGGTATTTGTATAGTATTTTTTGACTATTAGGTGAACCTTATTGTGTTTTATTGGTAGAATTGGAGAATAAAGTTTTAGATGGCAGCTTTGTACTATGTTGGTTTCTGTTACATTCTCCTTCTTTGAGTTTTCTGATTTTTCCTAATGAATTAACTGTTTTTCTTTTCTTAACTAGGTGACTTCAGAATGGTAATTGGAGAAGACAGATCAAAAGTGCAGAACATAGTGAAACCTAATGTTCCCCATTTTCAGAAGCTGTACAGTAACATATTGCAGGACTGCCCTCAAGTGGTATATAAGCACCATCTGGGAAGGCTAGAGGCAAGTGTTCTTCAAAATATTTTTAAAACAAGCAAGTGGAAGTGCTTTATCACATTGACAGAAGGCAAGAATTATGCCATACACTAGCAAGTACAGTGACTACAACTGCTCGCCTTATTTGTTATGTTTCTGTTGCTTAGTTAATTCTGCAGCCAGAAGACTTGGTTTAAATACCAGTCTCTGCATATGTAGTAACTACTGTTCATTTTCTTTGGGTATGGGCACAGAACTAGAGCCCTAGCAAAGGAACAAGAGAAGATAATTTTAAAACGTGTGTTCTAATGACTACCATATGGAAACAACAGTCTAGGAAGTGATGAATAAGCATATGGTTTGTGTTGAAAAGATTAGGCTGTAACTTAGAGGTGCAACTTTCTGCAATCAAAAACTGCATCTCACAAAAAACCCTAGAGTGCTGGTTATGAAGATCGGTTGACTAAACCCAAATGAAATTCTGGCATTATCCTTAAATACCCATACTAAAACCACTTTTTCCTAGTATTTTGGAAACAGTTATTCAAAATGACCAGTATCTTGAATTCCATCTTTCTGGCAGAAGGTATAAGTGTAACATCGCAATTAGGGGAGAGATGCCACAGTCAGGGGTCCAACAGCAATTTTTCCTCTTGCAGTATGCATGTCCGTGTGTGAATATTCAAGTGTGTTATACATTTCAACGTGAAGTTACAAATAGCGTGGGGTTGTCTCATGGACATGGGTATCTCTTTATCCTCAAGTCACCGTGGTAATTATCTCATGAATACCTCATTTTAGGACGTGTCTTTGTTAGAAACTAAAGTACAGATATAAGCAAGCTTGAGTGCAGTAAACAATTTTACTGCAAACTTTGGAGTGCAGCGTAGGCGCATCTGCATTATATTGCAGCTGTGTTTTCTTATCAATGTGCTTTTGAACAGTTTAGTGGAAGAAGTATTTAAATGAATTTTGAAAAGAATCAGTAATGCTTTCTCCAAGAAAATGGCTAGTTAGAATAATACACCCTGTTGTGTTACCTTTAAACAAGTCCTGGTAGCATACTACAAATATGTCATTGGATAAAAAATCTGGACATAATTCCATAATAGTCATCGAGGTTTTTCATTAAATGCCATCATTTTACTGTAGATTTTGAGCAAAGTGCTTTAATGCTTTATTCCTCACACTTTGGTCTGGTTATTGGCAGTTATTCCCCAGACTGAAGAGGATAACTGCTATCGGGAGTGCTGTTTAATGCAGAATAGAAACCGCTTCTCCAAGCACAAGTGTTCAGAGTTACAGAGAAAATTCTTTCTTAAAAGATTCCTCAAAAACAATTGAAGGCAGACACTAGTTCTGGTTCAGGCGTGGATTCCTCCCACATAACGTTAAGTGCCTTCTCATTGTCGGCTCCCTCTGTAGTCAGTGGGTGATTCATCTGGATATCATTTTCTCCCCATTGACTAAAGGGAGTGTATAGGGTAACTAGACTCCTGTCTGATGTCTCCATGAACTCTCTAAAAAGTTGTGTGGGAAGAATTGAGCTTTTCATATTTTCCTCCAGTGTTGGAGAGATCTCCATTATGCTTTTTTCAGTATTTGTGCTTACACTTTGTATGAATGTGTACAGGCCCGCACGTTGGTATCATTGTATTCAAAAAAGGGTCATTGAATTTCTGATTCGGATAGGAAAATGTGGAATGAATGTTTCCTTCAAATTATACAAACCAGATGTGGTTTGAGTTTAAAGCATAGAAAATGTTTTTCAAACTAAACTTGAAATGTGTATGTGTATAGTTTGATTATATTCAGGCAGAAGAAACTCAGCTAAGTGGTCTTTTGGGAGCATTTTTTTTTTTCATTGTAGTGTACTTATGTTTCCAAAGGAAATTGGAGAAAGCAGAAATGATACAGTTTCAGTGAAAAGTTGCTTGCAGAGACAGCAAGATCATGTGTGTACATTAGTCTTCCCTTGGATAAAAATTAACATCTTTGCATTTTCAGGTTCAGAATTGAGATATTCAATTTCCCAGTGTTTGGGAAATTTCATTAGCATTGTCAATGACTTTTACAAGTTAAATGGATCATGTTCTTTGTCATATTTATCAGAGGGCAGAGATAGCCAAAAGACTTTTCTGTCTTTGAAAAAGAGAACTAACTTTATTCACACTGAATGTTTTTACTGTGTTATTTTTTATAACATTCAGATTGATAAAAGTCCAGAAGGTCAATTTACACAACTAATGGCTTTGCCAAGGACTCTGCAACAAAAGATAACTTCTCTGGTGGACCCTCCTGGAAAAAACAGAGATGTGGAAGAAATTTTACTGCAAGTTGCCCATGACCCTGACTGTGGATTTGTGGTGCATCAAGGTAGGCCTAGATAAGTGTTCGTAATCTCCTTTAAGACATGATAGATATACAGGTTTATTGTACGTGTTCTTCTAATTCAGAAGGATGATTTAGAGAGAAGGAAGAAGAAAACAAGAGGTTAGTCTTCAGCTACATATCTGAAAGCATGGGTTTTGATTTGTTTGATTGCAAACAGGTTCACTGAGATACTAGCAAATAGCATTCCTACTGATATAGGAAGATATGTTTTGGTTTAGATTCTGAAAGAAGTGGTCATTAGGAATTACTGTGGTCTGCTTAGACCATGTACCTCTGGGATGTGTACACCTTCAGCATTTCACTGGCTGCGTAACTTCACCTGAATACTAAGCTAATGCAGCAGTTCAGTACCAAAACATTGGATACAGCGAGTCTTCTCAAGCCAAGCAGTTTATACTCTTAGGAGAACAAATCAAAATCCCTCTTTCACTTTTGTGGCTGAAAGACTTTCCCAATTCAGCCATCTGGGTAAAGGACAGGACAAGCTATTTGGTAATCCTACTAGACAAAGCTGATTACTCAAGCTGTATTGCATTGTCCCTAGGTATTTTACTAGCTCAATGTGATTTGTTCCCTTCCCCGCTCCACCCCTACCCCACAAATTATTTTCCAGTGGAATATTGTATCCCTGTTACTTATTCATGGATTTCCCGAAGCTTTGTTCTTCATTATAGAAATAGCTTTGAAAGAAGGATTTAAAAATAATATTTGAGATTATATTTTACATTCTGGTTAATGCAGAAGAGTAACTTCCAGTTTGGAAGACTAACTCTGGGGCTGCCGCACTTCTACATTTTTAAGTATTTAGTAATGTACAGTAGTTTTGTTCTGCACGTATCAGTATGCTTATATATATGTGTTAGAACAGATGAAACTTAGTACTTTTCAAAAAAAGTTTTGATGTTTTATCTACTATTGCACTAATACCTAAGAACCACTGGACAAGAAGAACTAAATGTGCCGCAGTGCAAAGTGGTAAACACGCCATATCTCCAAAAGCTGATAATTTAAAAGTCAGACAAACACTGCGCAATATAGGCATCTCTGCTCGATCAGAGAAGTACAAAATCCCGATTTCATATTGAAGTAAACAATGAGTATAATTTGTTCTGCTCTAGAAAGTTAATGTGCCAGCACTTAAATGAAACAACTCTGAATCCTTTGTGACTAATCATCTTAGTAGAGAAATAATGGGAACACTAAATGAATTAATTTGATCAATGCCTACTGGTTGTTATCTGTTCTAATATTGATTTGGTTTGGGGTTTTTTGTATGTTATGTATAAAATAATTTAAAATACCTTAGACAGTATCTTCAATTAGTATGACAAAGCATAACAGAAACTTGCTCAGCTTAAGTGTACGTTTTACTTTTAGGCTGGCTTGATTGTATAACTGGAAAAATATTTAACTTTTTTGTGTATGTTGCAGGATAAAAAAATCCCTACAAAGCTGCTAAGATGGGTAACATCTGTGTGCTTTTCTATCTGCAGGCATTTCAGGAATTGTGAGATCTTCCAGTATAGTGCAGAGTGCTAAAACCATACTAACAGCTGGTAAGAATGTGTGTGATTTCTATTAACATAGGCCTTCTGATTTCACAAAATAAAAATTATAGGGTCCCAAGACTGTCTTGTTACAGGAGTTTAAAGAATACATTTTTGGGTGTTGTAATTGAAAGCCCCTGGAAAATAAAAGTAATATTTAAAGCAAAAGCTTTATATAACTGTTGAGAAATTGTAAGAAGTCAAAAGGAATTGGAGTCTATATGACTCCGTAAACAAACAAAACCCCCCAACAATCCAAAAGTAACAAAAAACCTTCCGACTTCAATTTCATTTTATATGTGGTCCAGATTTGGCAGATGTGCACTAGTTCTACTCTTTTTGTATTAAAAAATGGAAAAAAAATTACTTTATAGTTCACTCTGGCTTTCTACACGTGAGTTGATCCCTAAACGTTCAGTGCATAGTATTGGTGTGTTATGTAGACTATAAGGTTATTTATCATAAAATAAAGGAGGGAATGAATTTTGAGGGAGAGAACTTTGACAGGACCCGATGTTCTTGTCAGGCTCTGAAGAGAGGTGTGTATTTGAAGACATCACGTATTCCAAACTGAGCCTGTTCTTGGTGAGCATTGGATATTACTGTAACTCTTATACTTTGAAATTAGTTACTTAGAAAAAGAGTTGAGTATTACAAAGTCAATTTGAGACGAGAAAAAAAGGACTTGCTTGTATAGAAGCATGGGAAAACTAGGGATGCTTTTCAGCTATCACAGTCTTTCGAACTGGATGAAAGTTACTGCCAGTTACATAGCTGGAGCTTCATCCTGTTTTCTGAGTTGTGGAATAAATGTAATTTTAAGGTGACCTGATTTTTACGTTTTAAAAAGCTGAAAGCACTGCAGCTTGATTTAAAAGAAAGACTGAAGACCTGAGCCTTCATTTACTGAAAACTCTGATCAGGCGATAGTCTTAATTCCTGCAAAGTGAAAAATCCTTGCTGCTTGCATGAAGTTTCTCGAATAATTTTCTGAACTCATTTTACACCTATTCCTAATTCTTCCACAAAAGCAATTATATACAAATGATGCCATTACTGGTTTTAAAAGCAGCTATATAGTTTCCTACTGAGCAATCTTTATCCAGACTTCTACAGCTGCTGTTCACTTCCCATTTTGTATTAAAGTTGGTGGCTCCATGCTGTACTTCCTACCTCCTTGTAAAGAAACACAAACTGCAGTGTTCAGGACCATTAGTGGTCTGCTGAGTAAAATAAGCAGGAACAGTTGTGCTTTTTATATGCTTCTGTTAACAGTCTAGTTATATTAACTGGAAGAAGTCTGACAAAACTATTGCTTAACTTTGTTTAGTAGCTGGAGGAGACTGAGGACATAACTCCATCTGAGAAAAGCAAATTTTTGTATTATATGCGTTAGGCATATTGCAGGTATTAGTTTCTAATGTAAGGTTTCCAACTAAATAGGTGACGTTTTTCTTGTAGGGTTTGTTGTCAAAATTATGTGCTAGTTGTTAAGACTTCTTGTATGGTAACATGCCTCTTTTAGCAATATCAGCTTGTAACCTATCTGTTTCTAAAACCACGGAGAGTAGGTTTTGTAGAGCAATGTATTTGGAGGTGAGGGGTCAAAGACAGCGTTACCATGTTGAATTCGGTGCTTGTGGAAGTTAGCAGCCTGGCTGACGTGTTGAGCAAAGCTGTTTGTGTGTAACTGCAAAAGCGTGAATAAAAATAGTTAAGCTTTGTCAGATTATTTAATGCTCCCCTTCTGTCTGTTCCGATAGACAGAAAATCACTGCTGGGAATTGTTAGCTCCTTTTGTGTGTCATGTGGTAAATCACTTACAGTCTGTGTGTCCTATATTACTAGGACTTTTGGGGGGTCCCAAAGCATCTTTTAGTAGGACTTGTAATTTTTACTGTGTTTTCTGTTTTGTGCATCTGAAATGAGGTATTTGTGAAATGCCTTTTCTTTCCTTTGTCTTAACTGCTTTTTGGTTTCTATATAGTGGATTATTTTTTTTTTTTTGCTTTAAACAAACTCTCGTTGTCTTCTAACCAGCCAGTTACAGAGAGTAACACTTGTATCTAAAAACATGTATTTTCTACTGGTGCTTTTAGTGTTGAAAATGCACTTTTTTGATTCAGGTAGAGCAAAGTGTGATCCTTTGCCTCAAACACAAGCCAAATTGGAGCAAAGGGGATCGTGAGAGTTTAGTTTTCTCACTCTTAGCATAATTTTGTTTTATTTTAACCATATTTCTGCTAGAATCTGGCCAAAACCATTAGCAACAGAATTCAGGATTGGTCTTTTGGGGTTACTTACAGATCATGTGCTGAGGGAAATGAGTTAGATTTGGAAAAGGACCATTTCTGGCATTTCCGAACCTTTGAATGTTGTTTAATGAATGCAAAGCTTGCCTGTAGAGCTAACCGTCCTGAGCACTGCTGTGCAGGCCACCCTGGCTGGAGACAGGGAGTCGTGCTGCTGCAGGAGCATCAGGAGCGTGTCTAACGCATGCTGCTCCACATAAAATGAGTGTTGCCTCACTTGCTACTGCAGGCATAGCCCTGCTTCCTGACAAGCGTGTGTGTGGGCCTTACACAGCACCATCGGTTCGCTCACTGAAGATAGACAGAAGCACACAAATAGTCTTTTTGTAATAAAAACCAACATTGTAGTGCACATGAAAGAAGAAATTGCATTTAACTGTGTGCGTGACCCTAGTATATTTCAGATGTGATGTTTGTGTGATCTTCCCTGGAATTTAGGAGGGATGGGTTTCCACGGGTTTAGGAGTTAGTTTGTAGAAGCCTTTTGCCTGTGGTGTTGTTTGTTTGGGGTTTTTTAAATATTTCTCTCCAAACAGTTATGATTGAATTTATGTGAGATCTTGCTGTATCTCCTAATGAAGACACTCTCCCAATCACAGCTTCTTAATTTAAAAAACTCGTCACTAGGGGGCAGGCATTAATGCTGTTCACCATGCTTTGCCATTTCTTGGGGCTCTTATCAGCTAACAGTCTATATATAGCTACACACGGTACACAGACAAAACATTGTGGCTCCTACATAGAAAGTATTTGCTTGACTCATGCAAGAAATGTGTTTTACAGGAAAGTGTTGAGCTTTTAAATTTAATCCCTAAGAATGCTGTATTTCTTTCTTCATTCTTTAACCAAATCTTGTCTGTTCTGTTCCCCTAAGACCTATTTTCGCACTTTCTAGTAGAGACTTTAGGAACAGTGTTATGGCTCTGTCGTTCTGCAGTGCTTATGTTAAGAATAGTCGCTAAAATAAGAGAATTATGAAAGCGATTGATGAAATCAGTGGCTCCGTTAAATAAGCTGTGGCTATTTCTTTTTGCTGTTCCTGGTAACTATACAAGTACTTTTGTCCTATGCTTGCAAAAGAATTAGTTTTCATTACATGGCCATCATTCTTTTTGAAATGTAACAGGGGACACAAACTTATTTCCTTAGCTGATTTGTTGTTGTTGTTAAGATAAAACAAAGTGAAATGCTTTCTCTCTGGTCTGTAGCGTGGCCGTCCGATGTACAGCATGTTTCGAAATTAAATGTTAAATCAGGAATAGCCGTTGCTGAGATGGCATGCTGTGTGTTAACAGTATTGGCAAGGAGCACAAGCAAAATAAAGAATTTCAGCCCATTTAAGAGAACGTTTTTCATCTTTCTCTGCCAATGTGGTTTTAAAGTTGAGCTCTAGCTCTATGTTTTTGTTTGTTGTTAAATGCCCTATTTAGTTTTTGAAAATGTGCCTATGTATTTCTTCGAGTCTGTGGTGAGATTGCCTCTCTGTTTCCCATTAGAGATGGCACCATCATTTGATTTATTTTCCCACATAACCAGAGTCTGCGTGGTCTTTGGGAACTAACTCTGAAGTTCTTATATTTAGCTCCTCTGAAGGAGATGTCGATACTTCT
This sequence comes from Himantopus leucocephalus, assembly GCA_003993805.1. Classification (NCBI taxonomy): domain Eukaryota; kingdom Metazoa; phylum Chordata; class Aves; order Charadriiformes; family Recurvirostridae; genus Himantopus; species Himantopus leucocephalus. The sequence continues at coordinate 5,214,956 of RSEF01000012.1, read as the reverse complement.
TTAGCTTAGATTTCTTCCTTGTATCTTACTAGAGGAATGCTGCAAGCCTTGAAAATGTCTTATAAATAGAAGACTATGAATTAAATCATCAGTTGAAGCAATTGTTCAAGATACTTTTAAGTTAGCACAAATGCTTGTAGCTGGTCTGAATAACTTTTGTTTTCTTAGAACTGCGATATTAGTATACTATGTCTTCAAGAATATTTTTTTTCTAACTATAAGGAACAGCTTTACACGTAAAATATTCTGGAAATATGTGATAACTGCTGTCTTCATCAGCTGCCTGAGCAGATGTTGCATATCACTGCACTTCACTGTAAATATGTGTAAAAAATTCGCATGCATCTGTGCATGATACGCTAACAATATATAACTATTTGCTTTGACATGACAGTTCTTCAGCAGTATATGCATTAGTCTTTCTTTTCAAAAGGATATAAAGTATACTTCAGCCAGGCATATCTACTGGGAAACTTTGGGGGACCTATAATATAGCCAAATTACTATCTTACAACACTAACACTTCCAAAAAACCAAACGTGGATCGTTAAGTAAAACCAGATACAACTTATGTTTACACTGAAATTTTGTGGGTTTGATTCCATGTGCATTAGGTCTTTGTTCTGTATCATATAGTGGAAAAATCTGAAGGGGAGGTGGAACCACCAAGTCATAGATTCAGACTTAAAGTAGAAAGACATTTTCATGTGGTCCAACTGCTTCAGATTCTGAGACTGAGCCATAATTACAACCATTAACTTTTACTACAGATGTGACTCATCACCCTGAGGGCTGCTTTAAGAAACCAGCTGTATGTATAAACCTGTATTTTGCTTTGTAGGGTGATGTGCTGGGGCAGCAATGTAAGCATCTTATTACATAAGGCTGTAGTGGGTGGAGTTCAGGAGAGTGCTCCCTGCAGGGGGAAAATGCGGAGGAGAAAAACCTCTGTGTGTTGAGGAGCTGCTGCAAGAAGCAGAGTAGGTTGGCAAGCTGATAGAACAAGCTGACTTGCAGGCTGCGGTGCCAGTGCAGTTAATTACAGTCCTGCAGGGCTGTATCGGCTGTGGTACTGTTCATTTGCCACATGCTGTATTGCGCTTCCAGAAGTACACTGACTTCGTTGGAATGGCAGAACAACATTGATCCTGGCAGAGCTATTTAAGCATTCGAGGGGCTCTATCCTGGAAGTATAGTACCTAGGAGATTGGACAGTAATTTTTCAAAGCTGTACAGTTACATAGTTTTAACTTTGGAGATTGGAACCACTTCTTTCATTTATGTGCTATGCCTGAGCTCGGTCTGGCCTTGTTCTGCAACTGGAATTCTTACACTGTCTGCAATTTTAATGCAGATATGTGAGGCACTTCAGAATTTATATGGTTATTTACTTGTTATTTGAGATGCTGCAAAGAAAAGCCCATCGTGACTTCATTAGTGTGCTTGCTTTTAGCAAAAACCTATTAAATATAGAAAAGTTTGAGCTTACATATGGGATGCACATGGTTTTGTAAGCTGAAAATATGTATGGGTGATTCCTTACAAAAGGTGAAGTTGAGTTTATGTAAATTGCAATTAGAGACACAGGAAGTGCAAAACTGATTATATACCGCATATTTTTTATGACAGGCTTTTTACTCTCCATCCATTTCCTTCATAAATAGAGGATGCACTTTTCCTTATTACTGCGTACTCATTTGACTTCTTGAGACTCTAGATTGCTAATACTGAATGCATCTTTCACTTAAAGTATTTTGTCTTCATTTGATTACTTTCCAAGATCTTTTCAAGATCAAATATTATCATACCCTTTTTTCCCACCCACAACAGTCCAATGCAATATATGGCTAAACCTGAGTCTAAGTTGCTCATTTGTTCCGGAAGATCTTTCCTTGTGTTCTGGTGCGTCATACTGTGTGACTTTTAGCTAAATTGCTTCTGTGTACTTTTAGTCAGTCTTGTCAGGTAAACAGCTTTCTATTAAGTAAACGTAAGAAAGATTGTAGTAAGTATAGTGTACCATACTTTAATCTGCGCATGCAAGTGTCAAAATCAAAGCTTTTTGTGCAGCATTAAAAACTTGCCTTTTCAGTTTTGAATTTGTAAGAGTGTGATTAGACTGTTGTAATTTGAAAAGTCATTCTGTATTTTATGTCTTGTGTTGTTTTGGGGTGGATTTTAAATCAAAAAAAGCTGGAAGGAGGAAAAATAAGTAGCTCCACTGGCTAGGATCTCGGAACCCCACTTAAATGCCAAGACTAACAATATTTTGCTTTTAAGTTTCCAAGCAGTAGATGCTTAAGCCCAGCAAAAGGCTGTGTCTTTTTACTGTAGGTCTGTAAGAGAAGGCTCATCTCTGGTAGAACTTGGGAAAGTGTTTAATTCTTAGGGGGCACTTTACAAATTGTGTGTGAGTCATCCTCAATCCCTTTGGATCTAAAACTTGTAAAAGCTTGGAGGCCATGTCTGCTGCAAAACCCTTCTGTATCTATATGAAAATGGAGAACTGCCTTCCTTCATTGTAGGCCTAGCATAATGGTATGGTATTTACCGAAGTGGGCTACTGCAGGATGATGCTAGAACAGCTATGACAGCTATTCTGGCTTCATATGAGGCTTATTATAAACAAGTGACAGGCAGTTTCATCTGAAGCAAAATTGGTCCAGACAACATCCCTGTGACACTGTGACAGGATGTGCACACTGGTGTCCTTGGTATACTTCTGATATTGGCAGTGTTGCCAAATTACAGCTGTTTGTCATCATCTGGTTATTTTTGCTTCTTTCAGTTCACCTGGGTATATCCTTATTAATCTGGTATTCCGTACCCATCAGTATTTCAGTATTATTTCTTGTTACCTAAGGACAGATGTCATTTCATTATGCAAATTGAGCAGTTTTATTCTCTTGCAGATGTGCTGTTCTCTCAGTTAGGAAATGGTAGCTGCCATTAGTTAACATGAGGCAATAACAAAATATTCAAGGACGTTATAATGTACTTTACAACTTGTTGCGACCAGAACAGATTTCCACCTTGGCAGTCAGCAGCATATCTCCTATGGAAAGAAACAATTCTCTGTTTTCATGTTTAATTCACAAGCCTTTGCATAGCAATGCTTTGGTTATGTCTGTTCTGGAAAGCTGCTGGTGGCGTGCAGTGTTTGATTACACTTAATCAAGATGGGCATCGGTGTGATGCTTCTCAACTCTAACTGTGTTGATTTGGTCTACAACAAGGCAGCCAAGGGCCTGACGTGTAGCATCAAGCAAGGGTAACTAAAATTTGATTAGCAGAAGAAATTGGTAAAGTAGGATTTGGAAGTATAAAGCTTGTTGTCTACCAGTCACACAGAGTTTGCATGTCTTGCTTGAGCAGACTGTTCTCTTGTGCTGGTTCACCCCTTTCTCTCTCCTTCCCCTTTATCCCTTCAGTAAAATTTTGGCTGCACGGCTTCGGGCGTAGCTATGGTTCTTTGTGATTGGGCCTCATCTAATGTACGGAATCTGGTGGTGGGCTCCTGTCTCAAGAGCTGAAATGCTTCAACAACTAGATTCTTCTCACAGGTGTGGCCAGCTAATTAACCTGCACGCCTAACAGCCTGGATTTCTCTAAATAGTCCTGCTGCAGAATATAGTCTGTCGGGTTGCTGGTGTCTGCTACCAGGCCAGAGCACCATCCTACTCGGCTGGACATGCTACCCAGCAGTAGATCAGGACAGGCTTACAAAGCATAATGTATTGGTTTGGTGAGGGTCTGCAGTAGACACAGATGGTTTAAAAGCCTTCCTGTATTTAGCATTTAGGAACAATGATGTAAATTAGAAGTTTCCCTCTGTACTAGTTAAGAGTTTTATCGTGAATCTCTACCTTTGCTATACCTTGGTCATTGTCTATACGTGCTTGTATGCAACACTGTCAGGCCTTCAGAATGAACCTATTCTATTTTGCATGCTTTGATACTGTTAAAAGTATTTTTTTGTGTCATTATTACTGTGTTTTGAACGTGACAAGAAGGTTATTTGCATGTCTGCCTGATGGATTAGGTTGTCGTTCTTCCAGGGAAATATTTTACTTAATGTAGTAAGAACCTAGTATTTGAGTTNATTAAAAGTATCTTCTGTGTCATTATTACTGTGTTTTGAATGTGACAAGAATGTTATTTGCATGTCTGCCTGATGGATTAGGTTGTCATTCTTCCAGGGAAATATTTTACTTAATGTAGTAAGAACCTAGTATTTGAGTTAGTCTTCCTAAATGTTGACATTGTCTGGGTTTTGTGTCTCTTTTTNTCTATAACTTACAGTATGAAGAAATTATATAAAATGACAAAGGGATGGTTAAGGAAGACATCTTGAGTCTTGATGTACTGTGTATGGGTAAATAAATGGTACTTTTTCTATAAATATTTTGCAGATGTTGCTTTTCCAACTTGAGGAGATTAAAGTGCATTTAAGATGTCTATTCTAATAATTTACATGCCCAATTTTACTACTAAAATAGAAACTTTTGTTAATGGGGGAAGGCTTGATGGTAATAGGGCAAAGGAATTGTACTGTGTAAATACTGAAATGAATTTTCCTGTCTGCTGTAGCTTGGATTTTCAGAAACCCTGAGTAAAAAGGATTGGTTGTACCTATGAATTAAAAACCAGACCCTCTCTTTTTCTATGTATTACTGGCTTTATTTTCCAAAATACCCCCAAGCTCTTTCAATATACTCACTGTCCCAATTTTTGTTCTCTCAGGGACTAATGGAACTGGAGAGTCAAATGAGCTTTAAGCAGATATGAAACTGTCCTTTTGAAATACATTATTTCTGCACTTACAAGTTCATCCTTAGAATTCTTGTGAGGATGCTTACTGGGTGCTTCCGCAGGCTAGACTTCATGAAAGGTAAATTTTTTCTCAGATGTGTGACATTCTGAATCCAAAAACTTCCACAGTGACTTTCGGTCTGGGAAAGACTGAGATGAGAAGCTTGTCAGATATCAGATCCTTTCATAAAAATTGTATGTTCCTTTCATGAGACTGAGATGACAACTACATAGCTAAGCACTGTCAGAAGTGTCACAGTTGGAAGGAACGTCATACTTTCACTGACCTTCAGGACCTACTTGTGCAGATTTATGAAATGTGTGTAGTTTGGCAGAAGATTCAAAGTGCTTTAATTCTTTGATTATTATTTTTTCCTGAAAATACTGTCCACAAAGATAAAACATGTCCTCCCTTGCTTAATTAAATCGGCTAAACTAAAAAAAAATTGGACTTTTACATAACATGTTACCTTAATCATGCCATTAAAAAATGGACATTTCTGATGGTGTTCATGCGTGATGCAATAAATAGGGAGCATCTGTTGTAAATAGAATATTTTTCGCAGAGTCAGGTGGGCTTGCTGATTTTGGATGTTTTTCTTAAGAAAAATAAATTGAGAGAACGCTTCATTTTATTTGTGAGAGTGTCAATGATAAAAATAATTTAAAGGTAAAAAATGGAAATAAAATGTGTCTTTCCTGATTAGCATGGGTTTTTTTTTCCTGTGTGTTATGTGATCAGTAGGGCCATCTCTCAAGCTTCATTTGATTTAGTGATGTCACTTTAAAAAAAAATTATTGGAGTGAAATTGGTTGCTAATTGTTTCCAGGGAGGAGTTCAAAGCATAAATTTAAGAAAGAAGACAAAATATATTATTGGATGTAATATGACTCATTCAGGCTTGTGTTAATCGCAGGAGAACCTGTAAATATTGCTAATTTTAAAATATTTTGAGTTTGAAGTGGCAAAATTCAAATCCATAATCAGGAAATAAATGTGTCCCTTTTTTTATTTTCCTGGAAAATGTTATTACTGTGAAACGGTACCTTTCTAAGGTCATAGGCAGGTTCCTAACACTTTGCCTTATCCGTTGATGATAGATCTAGACTTGGTAAGACACATCCCCTCAAATGTCCGTTTTCTCATATTAGGAGGCTGACTATCCATTTTATGGTGCCATATTCTGCGAAAGAAATGCCTTAAGCTAGAGAATGTTTGTATGTGCGGTACTAGCATTCTCTGTCCCTACTAGTAAGAGGCCAAAGTCCCTGATTTGGAAAGCTTATATTATAAGAAACAGAGCTAGGGAATTTAAGCCACTGCTTAAATTAAATTAACCTTGGGTTTTGGATGGATGATTTGTCTGCATGAAGAGGTTCCTTTCTGGATAATCTACAAGTCTTTTATACAAAATACACCCTATATACCTTAAAATTAACTTCGTATGTAGTGAAGACTTGAAATAGCCATACAGTTTTTTACATTTCAGCATAAGCTGTAGTAAAAAGAGATCTGAAATCAGATGTTGACTTACTTAGGTATGCTCGGTGGAAAATTCTTAAGAACAGAGAATACTGGTCCCAGTGGTAGAAGCAGACCCCGACAGATACAAGGCTTTTGGACAAATGAGCAGCACAAGAAAAGATTCAGAATGGAGTCATGACCTTTTGAATGAAATAGTTACCAGGTAAGAAGTGCAGTGCTGGCAGAACTGCCTGGTTTAGTCATCTAATGAGGTAACAGCTTTTATTTTTTTGTCCTGAATGAAGTACACCGTAGGGGAAGCTGCACATGGGCAGGAGCACGGACAAAAGACTGATATTTTACACCAGCAATTTGGTATTAGCAAATTTTTAGTAGGGTCCACTGTGTTATTTGGAGGGGGCGGGGGGAATCCTCATCTGTGAAAGTCTTAGGATACAATAAAAGAATTGGAAACTGAAATTGACAGCAGATGAACTCCTTGTAGGAAACAGGACGCTTCCAAAAATAATCCTCTGCATGAATAGTGAGCAGAATGATTATTTATTTATTTTTAATGTAACTGAATTTTATATGCTCTGGGCTTTCTTTTGTAGTTGGGTTTATTTTCTTTTAAGGCTGTGTGGGAAAGGGCCTCCTTCTAAGGGAGAGGATGCTGGTGAGGATTTGTCCTTGACAAATTCAGCGAGATCACTCTTAGTGAAATTGTATTTTTCTCTGTGTGTGTGAATTCTGTTCCTGTAGTCAACTTTTGGAAAATCAATACTGTAAGCAGAAAAACATATTTGGCTTTATGTTTTTAAAAAAATGCCAGTTGCTGCACACTGGATTACTAGAAAGCTATTCCATGTACTGAATACATTACCAGGTAATTCGAGATAACACCTAAAATGTTACTCCAAGTTTTGCCTCATTTACCTCCTCTTTATGTCTGTAAATGAAAATGGAGCTACTGCATTTTTGTAATTTGCCTAATTCCCTCAAGGATGCAGGCTTTCTTAGGTGCTGTACAGAAATGTACAAGCTGAAAGGAAAAAGAAAAAAAGGGACATAAGTGGTGCACAGATGGACCAAAAACATATTCAAAGAACAAGCAATATGACTAAATTAAAAAAAGTAGGCAGTGGCAAGACTAGACACTGACCTTTTAAGGAGCTCATTCCTTCCTCCTGTAATAGTGCAGTTAAGAGAAGTTTTACATCATGAGCCATACTGGGACGTAACATTGAACACAACCATTCTGTTTTGGGGTGGTTTTTTGTTTGTTTTTTTTTTTTTTTTTTTTTTACATAAAAGNTTTTTTTTTAAAAAACCACACAAAAAGGTGAGGATGGGGCTTTTTAAACCTGGTTAAATAATGGCATGACAGGATGTGAAACCACTGGCTCATAAATTATAACTGCTTCAAGCACTGGTTGAGAGAACTCATGTGTCATAAGATTGCCCAACATCTGGTGGAGAATTCTTACTAGCAGAACATTTAATCACATGCTTAACTTAAAATGCAAACATTACTACTGTTGTTGAATAGGTATGTGATTCCTTTTTGAGACAAATGGCAACATATAGCTTGGGCTTGAATCTACAGATGTAAAAAAAATTTTAAAAATCTATGTGATGTCTCAGTACAGTTGGACACAGCTGAACCCCTCCTGGGATATGGCTGCAGCATCGGTTGAAGCTGGGTTCTAAAAGCTGTTTCCCTTTGGTGTTTTCTATTTGTTACCTTGAGGTTGTGGCTGTTTTCCCTTTTATTGAGAGATGATTCCTTGGAGGTGTGTGTACCAGAACTTTAAATAGAATATCCTATGAGGCTATCTTGCATTCTAAGAGGCTCAGTGCTTCTCCTCTGCAGTTCGTCACTACTGTGAAGTTTGGGGATGAGCAGCAGTTAAATACAGATTTTTTTAAATTATGAAATGCAGTTGTAACTCTAGGGAAGTGTTTAAAAGAGCAGCTTTCTTTTAAAAGCCATTAGCGATACAGTTAAAGATAATGTTCTGAATATTAAAGCAAGACATTTAAAAGTGGTTTTGGTGTTTCAGAAAGTGCTTGCTACTGAAACGGTGGTTCAAAACCTTAGAATTCAATTACAAGTCAATCTGATGTGTGAGAATGAGCTCCTGTAGTGAAACAGCTATCTTCGTTCTCAACCTTGCTAGCTAAGCAAGGGTATTTATTCAAGAAATAACGTACTCGTAGAAAAAATAGGAATGTACTGCTTGCTGTTTAGCAGCTAATTAAACATTTTTATGTGCAGCAGATGCTGTATGGCGTCAAACTCTCCCAAACCTTTAAACCGTTTGTCACGCTGCCAGTGGATTGGTCTTTCCCTTTACAGGTGTTACTTTACTGCAGAGTTTGCCTGTAATCTGAACTGGCCGTGTTTGTCTTACGTGGTTGAAATACCCATTGCATATCTTGATTTGGCTGTATGAACTTTCTTTGTGTATAGCAATATAATGGGTCATTTCTTGCTCTGTGGAGAGACTTTTGCAAATCCCAGTTTAATAGTTCCTAGTTTAGTCCATCTGCTGATACATTGCCAGTATTCAAGTCTGCGCAGTAAATCTTTGTGAGATGTAAGAAAGCCCTTCCTCATCATCCATATAGGCTGAAATCTTAAACTGTATTCTGTTCTGTAAATCATTTATCTCTGTGCTTTTTAAAAAGTGGCCTACCTTTCCCCTTGAGGCCATTGGTCTTGAATGTATTTATTTTTTTGGCGGAGCGCCATGAATGAATCATAGCCTAGAGCAGCTTACAGTCTGAACTCCTCTCTATTGTTAATATAAAATACTTTATGCAGTTGTTACAACGTTTTGCTATGTAAAACTTTTAAGAGAAGAGAGATTGATTTCAGACTTGTTAGTTGCTTTTGAAGTTCCTCAGCAGTATGTGGAAATGATTTCTTATGGTTGTACAGCTGTAATCCACTAAAATAACTAGTGATTGTTGCACGGGAAGTTAGTACATGGGAATAAGTTACTAACTCTTTGTCGTAATGAGGTGTGCCTGTTCTTTCACGAAAAATAGTCACTTTAGCTTTTCATTCTGTTTGTTAACTTTCCTGTTTGTACCTTCCTGCTCCATTTCCATACTGCTTTATTGTTTTATTGTTTCTCTTCTTGACTTTAATTCTCAAGACTTTCATTCTGTTTTTCAGACGTCCCTCTTTTCTGGTTTGGCCGTTCCACCATGGATATTGTTTCCATCCCCTTTTTTCCTGTGCAACAGTGCTTTCATTAAAGGCAATCAGGCAGATGATTTATTTCTTGATGTCTTAAAAGGCTTCTTTGTAATGAAGAGCCTGGACCCCATCAAACTACTAAGGATTTCCGTAGGTGAGTCAGCAGCATGGGCCTTGCTGGCTCTGAGACTGACAGTGCTAGTGAAGTGTGTAACCCTGTCTCATGCTTCAGAGGGAATAAACTAGATGACACAGGATGAATGGGAAATCAAAATTTGACTGGCTCCATAACCATAGAGTCTGGTTTCCACTTCTCTTTACAGTCTTTAATCTCAGTGTCATGTCCCTTTATTAACTTGCCTACCGTTGCAAACAACCCATTTGGCTAGCAGTGTGATGTCTGGCTGCTCCTAAACTTAAGATTTGGGGAGTGCATAAAACTGTACCACACAGGATGCTGACTTTCTCCATCAGGGTGTGTAAGATGTGTTCTTTATCGCTTGCTCATTTCCCCTTTTTCCAGGTATTTGAGTAGTGAGTTCCTCCAGGTGGCTGGCTTCAAATACAGGCTATATTGAACGCACCTGACTTTGTTTCAACTGCAGGGACTGTATTTCTCACCTCTGCTTCAGTGGGGTTTCTCTTTAGATTTGGGTGACCTCCAATGTCAGCGAATTTGACTAACAGATGGAGAGTAACAGCTGCAATCTTATCATAAACAAGGTGCCTGTAGGTAGCATACAGCTGAAAAAGTGTTGAGTCCTTTCTGTTAGAGAGCTGGACTTCATACTACCCCATAGCTTCCTGATGTTTGCCACAAGCATCTCTGCCAAATTGGGAAGGTAAAGATGGGTATGGAGGCCAGTATTCCTGGGTGGTTTAGGGAACTGAACTGTAAGGTCCACGTTCTTTAAATTGATTGAGGAGGTAATGCTAGAGCCTGTTCTGACTTGGGAAACTTTAGAATAAACATAGCACTTGGTGAGTGTCCAGTAGAGGGGGATCCAAGCAGGGCTGTGACTCATGCCTTTTCCCAGCAATTAATTTAAAAATAGAATTGAAATTGAAATATGCTTTGAAGGTCAGAATGTCAGGTCAGTGTGTGTCTGATAGTTTTTCATGGGTAAGGTGTTCACAGAGGACAAAGCATTCTTCATTTTCAAATTTGCTTCTGCTGGCCATATATTCTGAATGCATAGAAAATGAATTTTCTTTGTATTATCTACTGCAGGAGGAAGAGACGTCACCTTTGTATAGCTATTTTTTGTTTGAGTGAACAGCTGCTCTGTCACTTTTGGTACTGTGGTTTTGCAGTGACCTTATTTACCTGTTTTTCTAGATAAAAATCTACAGTGCAGTTGCTAACTGATCCTGAACTTAATGACTGCTTTAGGGAGAGGCTGTAATCATTTTACTCCTGCATGTTTTAACCTCTTACTCAGCCTTGTTAAATCAGAAATGTTACGAGATGGATTGAGTTTTAGAATATGAACAGGAAGCTTCAGACTATACGGTCTGAAATTATTCATAAAACCTCCAAACATTTCAGTTACATCTTTAAGTCTAAAAACTTATATGTCATTTTTGCCTTCAGAAGCCAGTGTTCTGCCAAAACCATTTCATTAATGGTGGATGGCTATTTTGACAGTTGCGCACATTTTTTTCTGAGAAAATGAAGGTCGTACAGCTGCAAAGACCAATAATCTGATCTGACTGAAATTTCATGCAAGTGTAATGGCTATAAGGGGGTTCTTCCTGGTTTTAAATTTGAATAGAATTTGATTCTTAGGAATTTGCAACCATAAGGCACTGTCTTTAAAAAAAACCAAAAAAAAACCCAAAAAAAAAAAACCCAAAAAAGTCATAACACACTGTCCTTCGGTTCCCTCACTTGCCTTTGTACTGTAAGACCTTCTTTGAAAGACTTGAGCCGGATGTTTAAGATATCTCCTCTAGTCAATTAAAGAAACTAAGTAAATAGTTTAGTTAAATATCTCATTTTGGCTTTATTGAATTAATTTGTATTGCTTCTCTTACATGGAATCTATCTAGCTCTATGGTATACTTGGTAAATTTGAAAGGTTGTGTTCCCACACAGTGGATTATTTTTTTAATCTCTGCCTCCTGCAAAAGTTTCTCCAAACCTCCTATTTTAAAATCAGTAGTGAAGCATGAGAAGGGGGCATTCAGTGGTTTTGGGGTTGGGTTTTTTTGGTTTTGTTTGTGGTTTTAGTTTTTTCTTTTAATGTTGCCATCCTCGAGTTGTCTTGTCTTATGCAGTGATGAAATGTCTGGCTCACTCCCTGTACAAGACAGTAGTGAGAGCCAAGAAGTTAGTAGTTTCTTAGAATGTTTCAAGAAGTGGTGTAGGAGAGAAGGAAGAGCTGATACAAAGCAGCCTACCAGTGCCTGTCTCATGATGCTGTCGCAGTGCTTCATATGAAAGTCTGGGGCAAGGCTTTTTAGCCCAAGTTATTTGCACAATAAAACCTAGGCAATCTCTTTTATTTATTTTTTTTTATTTCTTCATTGCCTCCCAAGTCTGGTATTGGGGCATATGTCCAAGATGATGAGATTGTGCACATTCTGCATGCTCATGGCTAACTCTGACCCTGCATCCTTGCTTTAGAAAATTGCCAAGTAGAAGACTGAGTCAGTAGCAATTTGACAGTTTGAAGGTGAGTTTATGTGGAGAACAGTAGATGATGAAACTACATCACTGTGCTTTAAATTCTTATGACATTTTTAAGTGGATTATATTTATAGGTTGTACTTGCGTAGGTGCTTTTAAAGTAAAGCATCTGTTGCCTCTGCTTTACTTTTGGTTGTTTAAAGAATGCGTGTCCGCTGTTCCTTGTCTAGTTTATTTGTGACTAATTTCAGCAGGATTTTCTTTCCAATATAAAAATTAAAATGAGTGTGCTACTTGTATTAAAAACAATGAGAAAACCCCACCCTAGAACGCCAAACTCTTCTACCCCCCTGAGTTCATGACTAAAATGATCTGATGGCTGTCTGATGTTCCACTTGCATTAGCACAGCTGCCCAAGCAGTGCCCTTCAGCCCTGTCCCTGGTAAACCCAGGGACTGCAGGCAGCGAGGCTGTGCTGGGCTGAAATCACAGTGACGGGGGGCACATCTGGAAACCTGACAAGAAAGCCCACTTGTTCCAGTGAGATAACTGGCCTTCGTCTAGAACTTGCTAGTCAGTGAGAATTTAAAGTCCTTAGTAATTACCAAGGTCAGGCTGTAAGAGCTATATAGTTGGCACATAGAGACAGTATTAAAGTTGGTGTGCGTATTCTCATGCAACAGATGTGGCTAAACTTGATTCTTCCAGTGTGATTGCCTGATGTCTCTTTGAGCTGTTAGGTGGGTATATTCCAAAGAGCTTTAGGCAGTCTTCTGGTGTCCAGTTCCTTTAAGCAGGCATGTTACTTTTGTCCAGTGACCTAGTGCTGGTGTCTTTAGTTCAGAAGAAATTCTGGTGACTAAATAACCTTTTCTTACAGCCTTGAAATGTATGTAAATTATGTAGCTTACAATGAGTCAGTATGTAAACTCTTAAAATAATTTCACATCTAATCATGAACTGCAACCTGTTCATGATTTTGATGATCCCAGTTGCACCAAAGTTTCTGTTGTCCTGTGTGAAAGTTAGGATACAAATCTAATAGGGAGTTAAATCTATTATATGAATGTGTTTACTGTACAAGAAGAAGGGCAGAATCAGAAAAAAGTGGGTCATAAATAGGTTACTCTGAATATTTACCTACATCTGTGTATCACTGATTATGCTGACCTTTCTTTTACACTCAATTTGTTGCCATTCAGAGTTTTGCTGTGAACCAGCTGTGGTCATTTTACTGGCGTTTAACAAAACTTTAACAAATTAAAACCAGTGGGTTCTGGCCAAAGGGTGCTTTTAATTTGTTAAACTGACACTCCTTTTTTTTTTTTTTTTTTTTTTTTTTTTTTTTTTTTNCATCTTATGGGAACCTCCATAGGGTGGAATCTTCCTCAATCTTCCTCTTCTCTAGAACAAAGCAAGCAAAAAGCACCTGTGGTTAAATGTTCTGAAAGAACAGAGTTAGTGGTGTTCATATTTGTGTTTGACTCTGAAAGCATCTCATTGTTTGCTTGAAGATTATGCTGCTGTTATGACCCTGCTCCAACTGAAATTATACTGTCTCTTTTAATCTTCCTTTGGATGATGGGGCAGACAATTACGAAGAGGGCAAGCTTTGTCTTGAAGCAGGTAATAAATAACCATCTCCATCGACTTACAGTTTGGATCAACTTGTCTGTCTGGAATTACTGCAATTTAACACATTATGGTCTAATGAAATAATAAACTATCTTCAAAAAAATTTAAAGTGTCTTTAAATCTTAGGTGCTACGGTGTTTTGAATTTGGGTGTGTTTTTTATATACAGTAGCTTTGAGGTACAGTGCAAATGAATCTAGGTTTTTGCAGGGAAAAGTTTTAGATTTGGAGCTTAGCAGTGTTAACATTGAAGAAAAGATGTTTGCTTGTGAGGCTACGTAATTTGGTTTTGATAGAATGTATTTTGAAATACGACTTTGAAAGCTGCTGTCATTTGGTGTAAAATTATCCTATTTTATTAAAAGAAGATGAGGATAGATGGAGGTATGCATTGTAATCGTACTGACAGATATTGTGAAGGAATGACATACCTTATTAAGCCTGTGACATATAGTGGTGGTTTGTGATAGCTTTGGAAAAAAGTGTTTGCTTTTGGCACAAACCTAATTGTCTTTGTGCAGTGTGTAGTATATCTTGGGCTTCTCTTCAGACTTAAGGTAACTTCATGTGTTCCTGTCTGTTGTAACAGAAGTATCTGTATTGCTGCTGTTTGAAAACCAAAACTGAGATTGCAGCAAGAAATTGGAAAAACTCAGATAAATTCTACTTTTCCATGCAGTGAATGCCAGCTGGCAAATCACTTCCTTGGATGGGCACCTAAAGAAAAAAGAACCCTTGTAGCTTTAGGCTTGTATTGTTGATTGAAGCAGCACACAACATGTGCCCCCTGCTGCTAGTCTTACAAGCTGAAATCACTTGAAAATAGTTTAACAAAACAGGTTTGAGTCCCTTTCCACGCTGAGTATCCGTGTCTAGTTAGCACTGAAGTCTTTCACAATAGTGAGGCATATCGCTGCTGTGGCCCACATGTAGGGAGATACTTGCCCAAGGCATTTTTAACCAACTGTTATTGTAGTGGAAATGTTTTATTTTCTTAGTTGGTCAGGGAACAGATGTCAGGCTTAATTTCAATAATAATTACAAGCTTAATGGTTGAGTAGGGTCTGTAGAACTAGGCCATCAGATCTCCCCACAGACTACAACTGCACTTGATGTAATTTTTTTTTTTTCCCCCCTCTGCTTTCAGGTCCTTTCCATCCTCTATATTTAAAAATAAAAAATAATTTAAAAAACCCCAAAACTTAAACCAGCTTGTGAAACAGTGGTCACTGTTCAAAGAAATTTCTCAGAATGTACCCAGAAATGGCCCAGCAGCTTTTGTTGCTCGTGAAGTATTGGTGCCTTTCCCTGAAGCTGCGCTAACACGTTGTTGTCCAGCGTGTTCAGTGGGCCCAGGGGATGTATGCGGGCTGTTACACAAATTCAGGGTAGCAAATCGTTGCTTGACAAGCATCCTCCGCAGCAGAAAAGCTAGGAGATGTGGCAGATACTGCTACAGCTGAGATGCACTGTCCTTCACAATCCTGGATCCGTCACGCAGCGGTTGAATGTTCTTCTGTTGCATTGGCTGTACTGTGTGGAGAATGTCTCTAATTTTTCAGCGATTAATATACATATGGAAGAGGGGTGGCAACTGGAGTCTGTCCCAGGATTGGAATTGTACCTTAGGCGCTCTACCTGGGTGCCTGAGTTTGGGCCAAAGCCCTGCTTTTGTTCCAGTTCAGGTACAAACCCTCAGCTGTCTTGGCTGGTTTTTGTGTTTCAGCAAAGTATGTTTTTGCTGGTATCTGAGTCAGCAAAGAGCCTTTGATATCATTCGGTTATGAAGTACATGCAAAACGAAAAACAAATTCTAACACCCAAGCAAACCAAAATATGGTTCATCAAACGAGATTGTTTTTGCTTCACTAATTTGTGAATTTGCCTTTTGAACAGCTTGGCTAAGTACTAGCATGTGTTGAGTTCAGCAGCTTCAGCAAGGCTTGCTTATGGTGCGTTAGCTGTTCAGATTTGGTTTTGAAGTTTTCAAATGTTTGACAATTTGCACTTCTTTTTGTTGTTGTAACAAACATTGACACCTAACTTTAGTGGGAAAGTCTGTCTGTACTAGCAGTGTTTGTAGGGGATTGCAAAGGGTCATCCTTCCCAGAGAGCTGATGTTCCCTCAGACTCTTGAGATGTTTAATAAATATCCTGTTCTAAAACGTTTGTTGGGAGCTGTAATAGCATATGCAAAGGATCAAAAGCTGTTTTGACCTCTCCTTTTTCAAGCTCCTCCTTGTCCCAGGAGCTCTGTCTCTTTAAACAAAGAAACCCTTCCTACCTCTTCCCCTCCAGCAGTTATAAACAGGAGTGGCATACTTTTTTCTTGAAGATACATATTAAAAAGGTTTGTAATTAGTCTGCAGCAATTCATTCTCATGATATGTACCAATGCCTATTTCAGATCTTTTCTCAGTGCCTGTGGTTTTGTTTTCCATATTTCACAGTATTTTTCTTGTCCGGTATTTTTATTTTTTTTCCTCAAATAATTTTTACATTGCTATTTTGACTACCGTTTTTCCAAATATTAGATCATCAAAGTCCTGTTCTGCTTGCTGGTAATGAAAATATTTTCCAGTAGTCTATTAATACAATATCAACTTTGAAAAAATATATAAACATTACTATATATCATTACAAGTGTCATAGATGAAGAGTTTAAGAAATTTATAAAATAATTTTTATGGTTGTTATTAGACTATATGCCTTTCAGTTTTTTTAGCAACTGAAATCTTTCTATTAGATATACTGTGTTGAGTCTAAATCTGGATTTCATTTAGTGTTTGGAATGCATTTTTGGCTAGCTTTTGATGGCCCTGCGATCTCATGACCTGTCCTTGCAAGGATATGAAAATACTTCAATATCAGTATTTCTTGCATGATTTGGATAGATTTTTTTTTTTTAATTGGAACTGGACAGCACAGACCCTTCATGGACTCTGAATCTTTCAAGGAATCGCAATGCAGGGTGTGTGGGTTCATCCCCGACCCTTCCCTTCTGCGCAGCCTCCCACACCACTTGGCTGGGCTGCTGCTTTGGCTGCACCTCTCTGGGTGAACGTGGGAGCTGGGCTCCCTCCGCTATTTCATACATTAATCCCAGTTTTAGGATCTAAAATAAACCTTGCTGTGTCTTCGTACTTTTTTCCTTGAGAAAACACAGACAGTTGTGCTGCCATTTATATACTTAAGCATTTATTATATTAGCGTATATGTCTGTCACATTGAGAGGAGGAGGAGCTGAATAGGAGAAATACCATGAGCAGAATTGTACCGAGACACTTTGTATTTCTGTTGCCCTGCGCTCTTTGCAGGTTCCACCACAAATCTGCAGCCCTGAGGCTTTTTGTGGCGGGGCTCAGCTTGATTTGTTGTCCCTTTCTTTCCCTTTGCAATGGACTCCAAGAGCCGCCTGAAGCAACTTCAGTTCCTTGTGGCCTTTGTAAAGGCAAAATGTAGCATTATGGGACGTGGTTCTCCAGAAGGTGACTGATGTTCAAGGTGGACACCAGAGCATGAGTACAGTGCTTTTTCATATCATAGAACGGTTGGAGTTGGAAGGGACCTTAAAAATCTTCTAGTTCCAGCCCCCTGCCCTGGGCAGGGACACCTCCCACCAGCCCAGGTTGCTCCAAGCCCCATCCAACCTGGCCTTGAACACCTCCAGGGATGGGGCAGCCACAGCTTCTCTGGGCAACCTGGGCCAGTGTCTCACCACCCTCACAGTAAAAAATCTTCCTAATATCTAACCTAAATCTCCCCTCTTTCGATTTAAAACCGTTCCCCCCCATCTTACCACTGCACTCCCTGACCAAGAGTCCCTCCCCAGCTCTCCTGGAGCCCCTTTAGGCACTGGAAGGGGCTCTGAGGTCTCCCTGGAGCCTTCTCTTCTCCAGGCTGAACAACCCCAACTCTCTCAGCCTGTCCTCACAGCAGAGGGGTTCCAGCCCTCGGATCATCTTCATGGTCCTCCTCTGGACCTGCTCCAAGAGGTCCGTGTCCTTCTTATGTTGGTCCCTGAGCTGGACGCAGCGCTGCAGGTGGATTAGGAGTTATCCTCCTGCTAATTAGTTAGTCAATTTATGCAAGCCACAATGCCTGTTGCAGGAAAACAGCATTACCAGGTTCTTCGGGGTATGTTGGTAAAGTCTTAGCTCAGCTTCTGAGAAGTGGTTGTCTCATGTGCCCAAGCATGACATGTGACAGTTTCATTTCATGAAATTACTCAAACCAGGCAAAGTACTTCAGCGAGACGTGCTCCTAAATGGCTTCGGTCTTGAAAATGCCAAACTGGGGCTGAACANGACTGGGGCTGAACAGCGCTGCGAAGCGATGGGGACGACCGAGGATGTGCTGGTATTGGGGTGGGAGAGAGGTGCTGGGCTCACCAGAGCACTTGTGTTCGTTGCTTTTCGCAGTAATCCAGTTTGGGGGGACCAGGTCATTCTGGCTGCTTTCCGACTTTTTGTAATGGTCAGCGGGAGCTCGTACGCGGGGAAGGGCAGCGTGGGAGAGCTCTTTGTTGAGCAGGGTGGGAGCTCAGCTGTGGTTTCACACAAGTCTGACTTTTGGCAGTTTCCTCAGCTGGCTGAATGAGTCACAGCGCGCGCAAGAAGGGATTCTGTAAAAATACGCTTCAGGAGTACTGGCTGTAAACAGGAAATAAAGAAAATGCCAGATCTGTTCAGAGCTAATATCTTCAAATCATATCGAACGTGTGCCCGTTACGTCCCTCGTCCTCCGGCCTAGCTGCAGCGCGCTGCCTCCCAATCTCAATCTTGATTTCCGTCATTTGTGCTTATTTTAATTGCGTGTGCGGCTATTAAACCGGTTTCTCAGCTGCCGAAGAATGCTGCATTTCAGTTTGAGATGCCTGCGGTGTATTTCTGCTTTTAAAAACTGCTTTGCTTCGCTCTTGAGAGAAACTTTTTTCCACCGTTTGCCCCTTGCTTCCTGAAAAGCTTTTTAAAGTACGGTTGGGAGCCCCTGGAGCGTTCTTCCTCGCTACCTGCGTCCCCCTCCCGCTGGCGGGGACACCTTGTGGCTTTATTTCCCTACCGCTGTCGCTGCCCGGGGCGGGGGCGCCGCCTTTCCCCCGCACGGCCCCGACACCTCCCCCCCCCCAGCGGGGCCGCGCCGCTTTGTGCGCGGGAGGGCGGGGCGTGGCCGGCGGCGGCGGGCGTGGCTATGGGGGCGTGGCTACGGGGGGGCGTGGCCCAACGCGGCTCCCGCTTCCTCCTCGC
This sequence comes from Himantopus leucocephalus, assembly GCA_003993805.1. Taxonomy (NCBI): domain Eukaryota; kingdom Metazoa; phylum Chordata; class Aves; order Charadriiformes; family Recurvirostridae; genus Himantopus; species Himantopus leucocephalus. Next base: position 5,195,959 of record RSEF01000012.1, on the reverse strand, counting down.
CGCCAGCGCCGCGCTCTCCCCTACCTGCGAGGATATGATGTCAGCGCCTCATTACCCTAATTATGCTGACCTCATAGCGAGGCCCAGCCAATGGGGCCGCCCCGCTCTCCCCACCTGCTAGGAGGAGGATTCCATCATTCCTGGGATTCCTCCCCGGGCCCGTGCAGCGAGCGGCGCCGGGGCCAGCGGCGCCGGGGCTCGCCGCGCCTGCTCCGCTCCGCTCCCGGGCTCGCCGCCCCGGCCCCGGCCCGGGAGTAAACAAGCAGCCCTCCGCCGCTCGCCGGCCCGCTCCCTGCCCTCGCCGCCCCCGCCGCCCGCCCCGGGAGCACGCTGGTGAGTGAGCCGGGGAGCGGCCCCGGGAAGCCCGGCCTCGGCCCGCCGGAAGGTTGGAGGCGGGAGGAAGGGGACAGGTGGCCCCGGGCGGCGGTGGCCGGCCGCGGGGCGCTGAGGGGAGCGTCGCTCCGGGGGCGCTGACAGGCGGGACGGGACGGGGCAGCCCCCGGCCCCCGCGCTGCGGGGCTTTCCCCGGGCCGCAGGAGCGGGCGGCGGAGCCGAGTCCCCCCGGAGGCAGCCGCGGTGGGCCGGGCGGGCGGGGGGTGGGTGNGGGGGGGGGCCGGGACCTGCGGGGTTTGTTGGGAAGGGGAGGAAGCGGGCCGCCCTGCCGCCGCCCCCCGGGGTGGCCGGGCCCGCTGTGCCGGCGGGCGGCGGGGCTGGGTGCCGCCGCGGGCAGGGCGGCTCTCCCGGGGAGGGACAGCCGGCGGTGTCCCGGGGAGCCGGGAGGGCTCGGCCGGCCGGGCCCGGGGGGCGGCAGCGAAGGGTGGGAAAGCGAGCTGTTAGGGAATATCCCGACGGAAGTTCCTATGCGGAAAGTTATCCGGGAGCGACAGGGCCGGGCAGGGAGCGTTTTGACTGCCATCTTAAATTCACACCTTGGCCTCCGGAGAGTGGATTTCTCTCACAGAGAAAATCCCTGGAATTCCATCAGCGCCGTGGTGAAAGTCTTCTCGAGGGGGTCCGGAGGGCGCTGTTAAGGCTTTTGACTCTGCCTCTGGTGTATTACACGTGTAGAGAGTTTCTTATTTAATCTTTAGCAGTGCAATTTCAGTCTGTTCAGTCAAGCCGGCTTTATCTTTCCCAGAGTAATTAATTTTCTGAGTCAAGCTGACTGGACATGATGCCAGTGCACCCCTTTTCTGAACGCGCGATGAATGGGAATTTAACAGCCGTTTCCACTGACTTTTGAGAAACCACGAAGCCGGCTCACTTCCCTTTTACTCTGTTGGTGCTTCAGGATTATCAGGAACAAGAAATAATGGACATATTTTTAATTAAACCAAAGAGGACTAAACTGATCGCTCCAGGATTTCTCCTGTCGGATAATTTTTCTGATTAGATTTTCTCTAACTTTTAGAATAGGGATTTGTTAAAAGAGCATTCCTCATGGAGGAATGAACTGTAGGTTGTGAAACCTGAGTGAAGCTCTCTTTGCAGGCAGACGCCTTAGATCCAAAACTCTGTAAAATCTGGCAGCAATCTGCCTCTCCTCCTTCAAAAATACATAAACTTTTTTTAAAGGCTCTTCTCTAAACTTCTTGACCTTTATTTGTATTTTCCCATCTGCCTACTTATGACACTATTTCTAATGTAGAGTGTGTTTTGCTTAAATCCCCTACATCTCTCTTTCCTCATGTCGATACATGAGTTACAATCTCGGTATTTGGGATCAGTTACAAGAACTACTTTCAGTCATAATTAAAACACAAATCTGGTCCGTTAGACTCTCAGTAGAATTTGGCTGTGTCTACGCTGTACGTTTGTGTTGTTTTTTGAACCAAAGGACTGGGCTGAAACAGTTGTTGCTGAATCGCCAGCGTCTCCAGCGCCTGTTGCGGGGAGTGGGGACAGGGTGTTCTGGTGCAGGATGCTGAGCTGCTCGCCGCCTTTATCTCCACTCGGTAGTGACCCAATGAGATGAATGCTACCACCCAGCTTTTACAGCCACCCTAGAGCAGGAATTAGGCCAGTTCTGTAAGCGATGAGCACCCAGAAGTGGTGCTGAAAAGGGTAGATCTGACAGTCTGGTAGTATGAAATATGGCCAGTAGCTAAAACAGGATAGAAAATTGATGCAGACCTTTGGGGCATGCTAACTGAAGAAGTGCATTCACATTATAAAGCGTCAGGAGGTTCTTGTTTAAACATATGTAGCTTTGATAAGTAGTACGATGTGGAAGCACTGAGAAGGTTAATTTTGTTTTCAGATATATTTGAAAGTTTTCTATTATAAAAGGTAGTTTCAGTTCAGTTCCTTTGACTGTGGTTAGATGTTTCACAAGATGTTTGCAGCACAATGTATAACATATAGGATGGACTGAGTGGTCTTGTAGATAGAAGACACAGTCTGGTTAGACTTTTCCACCTTTAATTTCTTCTGTTTGCTAGCTTTTAATTCTAATACCACTGCTAATAGCTTTCTTTTTAGAATGTTACCTCGTTAGTGAGGATTTACGCAACAAGAAAACAAAAAGCACAAGGTAAAATGCCAGAGCTTTGCTTTGAGCTTATAATTTTCTGTGTGATAAGTTAAGTCATCGTTTCTGTTTGAAGATTTGCCTCTTCAAATACATTTTCTGCATGCAAAACAAGCATGGTAAAAAGAAACAAAGTACTGAATTAATACATTTTAAAGAAAAAAAAAAAAGTGGTATTTCAATGATTCCTTTGGCCAAGTAGCCTGAACTCACCCTGGAGACGGTGAGTTGTAAATGAAGGAGGGTGATCATCGCTACATGGTAATCACAACCTAAACTGAGCACTTACAGTTAACATTTCGCATGGGTATCTCAGCACAGGATTTGTGTATCCGCAAGCAGAAGCTCAGATCTAGGTGCAGCTGAAGGAATTCAAATGTATTTTGGCTATTGAGGCCATATTGAATAAATACAATGTGCTTATCGTTATTCACATTCACAGCACAAATATGCTTTACTCTCACCTATCTTAAAAAATCAAAGATGTTGACGTGGTTTGCATTAATCTGTTGCTTTCCCCTGTAGAGTTATTGGTTGTGCTGATAAGTTGCGTCTGGATTTCCCCTTCCGTTTAGTGTTCTTCCATTGAAATCGACTGGAATCTCTTTCTCAAGGTACTTCTGGTTATGAATTTGACTGGGAAGTACTGTGCCTGTATCTTCTTAGATGTCAGTTGCTTTTGACGTATTTGACGATCCTCTTCAGCTAATCTTGTTTTCCTTGTTTATCTATACTTACTTCACTTTAGTCCTCACTCTTGTTTCTCAAGCGTCCTGTTCTTGCCTCGCTTTTTCGTTGCTGTAATGGGTTTTATTTATTAACCCACTTCTTCCTGCAACCTTATCTCTTTAATTTCACCAAACATGAATTCAAGTACCAGAGTTTTCTCTACATCATTGAAAACTTCAGTCTTTCTCTCTCCTTGGCATTGTGTAGATGTCAGTCTCTAGTTCACATTCAGCAAACTTAAGAGACACCTCTTACGAGTGTCTGTTTTCAGGTGGTTCTTATTAAGGCGTTTGCAATGGCCGTTGGCCGTGCTGCTATTCTGTGCGTCAGTCAGACCTGTAATCCAAGTGTCTTTGTGCCTGTGACCTCTCTGTAGATCTTCATGTCCAAACTATGTCTAAATTCTTCTGATTTTTCTTACCTGCAGGGCATGTCTTTTGTACAGGCCTTTTGTTCTCATCACCCAACTTTTTCCTTGTTTCTGTCATTCAACTTGTTGCTTCAGTTACTAGTTAAGATCCATGCAGGATGAACGCCATCATATTGCCATAATGGAGATTATTGCCGCAAACATAATCTTTCACGTTTCTCTTTCCTTTCTGTCCTGTGGCTATTCCACACTTTTTTTTTTTAATCAAATCTTCTCTTCATTTCAGATCTTTCCTGATGTACCCCGCCGTGAATAATAACTTCCATGGGATGGAATAAATGTCCCATTGTTCAGTCTGAAGTTAGTCTCTGGTGCTGGTTTCTCTACTGCCTGTTTACTTACGTTTCAAACAAGCGTCTTTAGGGTTTTTCCCCATGTGCTTTCCTGGATACTTGGAAGGTGCTGTATAAATCCATCAAATCACTTAACTGTTCATTTTCAAGAGCTTTAATTTCTCTGTAGTCTTCAAAAAGATGTTAACGGTTAGCCATTTGTGAGGCAGAGAGTACTCCGTATGTGCATGGAATTTGCAAAAGCTTGAAAAGAGGAGGCAAAATAGTGTCCTGTTTCGTTACACTAATGGGTGTTGTGTTCTTCAAGCGTTGCCTAAAAATCTTACTGGTGGATCAGTGTTCAGTAACTTGTCTTTTAGACACCCTATGATTTTACATTCTGTGTCTTTACTGTCTTTCAGAGTGTTTCTTTACTGCGAGATGACAGTCTAGGGAAATGTTGAGTGGAAGCAGTAACCGATAAGTAAAAGGACTGAGTAAGATATCAAACTAATATTTGAGATTATGGTAGATAAAAATATCTTGAACTCTTGTAAAAACGCTTTTGGCTTGTGTCTCTTTAACAGTTAAGATTTTGTAACAAGTAAGACACTTATGAAACTGTTTCCATAGTGTTTTAATCAGATCTATCCTGAGGAAGTTAAGTTTGCGTACTTGTATCTTGCCAGTCACCTCTTTTCCCTTACGAGACCTGGGTATAGAGCAATACTTGCGTGTTGCCTGCTAGAGAGTTGCTTTTTGACACGCGTACTTATAAAAACCCGACTTTGATTCAGGTTAATTTGCGCTGCATGGACAGGTTTCTGTGTCACACAGAGAACTAGCTGGCTTTTGTCAGAAATCTGCTTTTTTAACTGGCTTTTGTCAGAACCCTGGGAATTGAACTATTCTTTCATTTCTGAAACGAGACTCCTTCTGAGGGTGACTGGGCTGTTCTCTGAAGGCTGTAGCAGTTGCTGTCCTTGCCGGGGTGGAATTAGGCTTTTAAGCTTTGAGCTAAGAGAAGATACCTCCTTTCTCATTCTCGTAGGCAACTTTTATTTCTTTCCTGAACTGTTACCCTGACTTGCTAGTTTGATTTAGGGATAGAGGGATATTTCATATTGTTTGAAAAATAATCTGGAGGTTTTAGCTCCTTGAAGGTAATTTTCGTAACTGTAAATGTTGGCAACAAGTTTTAAAAATCGCAGCATGTATGGTATTGCACGCTGGAATTTGCAGCGCTCTCTGTTAACAGCATCCCTTCAAAGAAGCCCTTGACTGGACACAACACTCTTCACAAGACCTTAACTGTTAGAAAGACACTTTTGCAGCTCTCTTGTGATATGAACTTAAATAATATGCACAGTTACAAAACTATATCGAGGCCATTTTTTGTGAAGTTGTTTTTAAAGTGTCTAATTTCCTGAACAGAATTAAGACTTGGTTTCTGTTTCCTTCTCTCAATGTGGACTTCTGTCACCAGCTAATTCTCTTACTGGGAGCATGGTCCGGGAAGGGATTGGGCATCTGCTACTCCCATTATTTGAAAATTACTGAAAAACTTAACGAAAACAGCAATTTGTTTTCAATAAAAGACATCCTTATTTCCTTTGCATTGTTCTTTATCGAGGGTTTTTCTAAAGAGTTGACCAAAAAGCTTTGTATGACTGTCTTTGAAGTATAGGACAAAGCTGGTTAGTGCTAAATCAGGAGTTAGCCATCAGTTTGGTGTAGCTGCAGCATCTGATCAGACGTATTTTAATCTTTTTTCCAACTGAATTTTCACTCTGTTAGAGGAATTTGTGTGATAGAGTCAGTAATCAACAGTCTGGGGAGAAATAAAGTATAAATAAATAAATAAAATAAGTATTTTAAACTCCAAGAAAACAAAAAGCAGGAAAGAAACCAAGCATCAAGGTCTAAGGGATCAAAGTGGAATTCTTTAGTGAACACTCTCTTTCAAATCTTTGCTTTGGTTTGGAAGAGAGTGTGGCCAAATGTGATATAAAGAAATATTTAATGAAGACAAAGTTAGTAAAATAAGAATCTTAAGATCTTGTTTTCTAAAACCTCTTGCCCACATGTACTGTCTTTAATAAAAGAGTTAGCTGATTTTATAAGTTTAGTTAAAATACGGTTCCTGAACAAAAGCTGATTCTGACCGAGAGGGAGAATGCATGTTTTTATCCTCAAGCGCTATACTTGGTTATTTCGATTATGTCTTTTCTTGCACAGTTCCATGGAAACAAGACTGGATTTAATTTTTTATTGAAAAAATATTTTTGAAACTTAAAAATACTTTAAAAATCTCTTCTCTTATGCTCCAAAATATTTGATTAGTTTTAGTCTTTGACATTATTTAGGAAAAGGAAGGGAGGATAGCGAGGTTTATTATTTATAGTGCAAAGTCAAGGAATTTGCTTCCCAAACATATGCTTGTTGTTAAGTCTATATACATATGTTTGAGATTTCTGTAGTTGCCACTACCTTTTTTTTTTTAAGATCACACTGTAAAGTAAGTTACAGTAAACAGTTCTTATTGCAGAATAGCATGCTAGTTTTATGGGGAAAAACCCAACGGAATTGCTAGCAGTCCTGGGTTTTCTGTCTTTGTCCATTTGTTTTCTTAACAGTCTGTCTATGCTGTTGCCTTCTTATTTAAAAACACATATAAGTTGTTGGCCTTTTAACAAAAGCTTCTCGACAACGTGTTATTCCCTTCCTTTCTTTCCCGTTCGTGTCTTTTGGAGTTTCATACTGGAACGCTTTTTTTCAGTTTTGAAGCCATTCATGTGAAACTTTGAGAGGTTTATGTAAGCTGTAATACATTTATGGTTTTTTTTAGGGCAGAGTCTGTTGCTTGGTATAGTGCCGAAATGTGTGGGTTTATGTGATGGGGTTAATTTTTCATGTATGGGAATAATGTGTTGTCCGGGGGAAAAAACAGGGAAAAGCAGCTACTGAGGTGTGATTATGATTTTCCAAGTTGCAGTTTTCTTTCTGTGTTGTTATACATGCACACATGCCCAGTGTTCATCTATATGTTCATGAGTAAGAAAATGTCTTAGTGGCTTATAAACTTTGGATAATTCCACTGTGGGCATGGGAGAGTATGGAGGACAAGTTTATTGAATACTACGGATCTAAAGCAATCTTATGCTGGTGTAGGTAGTTGGGCCAGCTGTCGTCTTCACTTCAGATGAATTGCATCTTTGGATATTATCTCAAGTAGCTATTTATGGGGATGGAAGACCGGCATGTGGGACGCAAAACCGCTTACAACATACAGCAGATAGCCCTGTTGCAACATACATGAGCAGTGGTCACCAGCTTCAGTCAAGTACTCGAGAATTTGGTCTTCTGGTTTGTTTTCGCTGAGTAGTTGGTGGGAAAGCTAATTCCAGTGTTTCCTTGTTTTCAGCAATGACTTAGTTTTAACAAATGCTGGGCTGGTACAACGTGAAAAGAGCAGCAGAAACCTGGATTTTTTGATTCTTTCTGCTGTCACGCTCTTGTTGTTTATTACTACTTCCATCTGTAAAACCTGGTGCATGTATGCTGTGAACAAGTGGCATACCACCTACTGCGTTGTGGTAAGGGCTCTGTGAGTTTACTCTTTGAAACTTTGAATTTTCCAGGATCCGGAGAGGAATGGAGACTCCGTTGGATGTTTTGTCGAGAGCAGCATCTCTAGTACATGCTGATGATGAGAAACGTAAGTCTGAAACTTAGCTCTCTGCTTTGTTGGATCCCAATGCTTTCTGTTTGTACTATGTATCGGCCTGGACGCTGGCTTTGTCGATCTTTGCATTTTACTGACTACAAGACATGTAGAAAAATGTCTTCAGAAGCCCTTCAAAGGTCGTCTTCCTCAATTGCAAAACCAATACGTTGCATTTGAATTGGTTAGTATGCAAGAGAGAATCATTCCTGTTGTTTTGAAAACATGCTTAACAATTCATATAAAGGTGTCTCACTTTTTGCAGTTGCGTTTGCATTGCTAATAGACGCAAAGTTGTAATGGAACTGCTCTCCAACTAAGGATGATTTGAGAACTCGCAGTCCCCAGTAATATCAGTTAGACCTGTTCTCATTTAAGAACACATAACTGGGTAGGCATGAGTGGGTGGCAAAGATTCCTATTCCGTTCATAAAATCCAAAGAGGTAGACTGTTATCATTGATAATGAGCACTCTGTTTTCTTTTTGCTGCTGCTAAAAGGTGAGTACAGGATGTTAACGTTGTGAATGATCTCAGTTGCAGCTACAGAGGCTCACGTTGCCAATCATTTGGGTAATTTTTTTGCTTTTAACATTCACAATAAGTGTTTAAGATGGGTTGACTAATGTTAGAGTAATATTGTCAATTCTACCAAATTGGAGTGCTGCTTTGTAGATCACATTTTTACCTGCATGCTTAATAATAAAAGTCTTTGTCAGGTTTTTTTTTTTTGAGTGGTGTAAGCACTCAGGAAGCGTATGCATCTTGGGTATCAGCCTAAATAGATGCTAACTAGAAAAATGGTGTTTTGGATTTCAGACTGCTTTTGTGTGTGGCTTCTGTGCATAAAAGCAACTTTTAAGATTAATTCAGCTTTTCTTCTTTTGGTCTTTTTTCCTTTATTCTGTATGTATTTTTTGAAAAGTAATTGCCTTGAATAAAAAAATTGGTTTAATGCTGTTGCTAATCAACTTACTAAAGTAATTGCAAAGTAAACAAACGCAGTGTATTTGGACAACAAGTCTCAGAATTTTTGCGTGTATTCCAATCGTCAAGATAACAGTAGCTTGCTCTTTCAGAAGTTCGTACAAGGAAGGTTTCATACTCTGCTGAGCTCCTTTGTATTACTGGCTCTTCGCTTTGTAATGAATATTGGTTTTGCTGTTCTTTTCGTGTTCACCTTGCTGCTGGATAAGTGCCGAGTTTTTACTGATCCCACAGTAGTAGGGTGTTTTGGTTGATTCCTACAGTTAGTGACTATTACTGCAAAAATGAACAGCAGTGGAAGTCCTTGAGGAAATCATTTCAACTGTGATTTTGGCCTGGGGGATTTCTCTTGTAAACTAACTTACGTATTTGTAGAAAAGGCAAAAGCTTAACCTATTTTCTGTTGACTGCATTTTTAATACATATTTTGAATACGTATTCTCAGTTTTCTTAAGCTTAAATGCATCCTTTTTGATTAACTATTGCCTAAGACTCTGGTTTGATTTTGAGTTCCACCGGGTAGGAATGTTGGGCTGGATTTAGAGAATCCAGAGGAAATCTGATTCAGTGCAACTTGCATGTGAGGAAGCTGATACGTATCTGGTTCTAATTTACATTCCTTTAGTCTTACCACTTAGACTTAATTAGATTTATGCCACTCTGCAGCTTCTCACTTATGCTGTCTCTGAGTTTGCCCTGCTGTTGTGCGTATTGCACACCAAGAATGTTGTAGTATGGAAAGCTGCTCAAAGGAAGAGGTGAGTAATCCCGGCCAGTCACCGCACTCGCACTTTTTTGTGTCGGCTTTTGTGGAAGTGGCACCAGCCAGACTTCACTCTGTGTTGCAGAGTGGATACTGACAGCTTGAAGTTAGTCTTAATCTTGAATTTAGCAATTATCCTTGAGCTTTCCACTGAAGTGCCTGGCATGCTGCTCTTGGAGTTGTAGCAGTGGTCCTGTCTGTATTTCTGTAGCCCCTATGCACCTTGTCTGACAAGGAGAATTCTACATAGTTTCTCGTACTTCAGTCATGACCAGGAGTGGAAGAATTCCTTTTTTTTTGTATTTTTTTTTTCTTTAAATGAGATTACCTTCAGATACTCGCTATCTGAACAAACTATTGAATTTATTTTAGTGATGTTTCTTACATTCAGGTAATACATACAGGTAATTTTATTGCTGATTCATTGCAAAGAATCCAATGGGTTCTTTTTGACATTTCTAATGATACCATGAAGTTTCCTGCTTCTGAAGTTTTGAATAAGGATTTCAGATTAATTTAGTTTCTGAAACATTTCTGTCTTACCCTGAGTGTTTTATTTTTGTGCTGGAATAGAAATTTGTCTAACAGATAGCTCCTGGTGCCCTTGGCGCATTTCATGGTTGAAATTTTATCCTGTTTTTGAATGGAAAGCAAAGGAAATCTAGCTGTATGCTATGCTGACATGACAATGCTAGCAAGTAACTGGTGGTTAGATTCCACTAGTGAAACAGTAAGTCTGCTTGTTAGGATGATTCAGCTCACCTCAGATATTTTCATCTAAGCTATATGCCATGTAGGGGTTGAAAACTGCTAATTTGCCACTTTTTAAAGATCTTTTTAAGCAATTGAGGTATTTTAACTATAGTATGTCAGAAATATTCCTCTTCCAAGTAGTTCACTATTACAGTTTTTATGAGGAAAAATAAAGGTAGTCTTAACACTTCTTCTCTGTCATCTAGTGAGAGAAATATGTGCAGAATGTATATAAAATATCTTAGTTAGACTGTGTATGCTGCTACACAAGGTACAAAGCTAGCTGAAGTTGCTAGTGGTCTCTTTTTCATATATATCAATAACTGTCACTACTTCTTTTCTTGAAAGCGTTAGTACTGTTTGTACACAAACCCATGGTCCTCTCGCAGACATCTTAAATTGCAAACTTTCACACCCTGTTATGCTTTAATGCCATCTAAATCTGAACTTCAAACTAGTTTATATAAATCAGCAGCCTTCAAGTGCATTTACTGAATCCAAGCAGTGCAAATACAGGTTCTTGTTAAAAAACGAGGTTAATTTTCTGAAGCTGGTAGGTATCTTATTCTTGTTTGTCTGGGTGTATTCAGAGGAGGAATATTCCCAGTAGTTATGAATTTAATTCTTTCACGCATGAAGGATCCTCTTATCTCTGTGGGCACTCACTGCAGTGCCAAGTAAAGTAGAATTGGCTCGGTGTATATGCAAATCATGCTCTATTTAAAACAAATACCTTTTAAACTTATCAGCACTTAAAGAAATGAATGAGGTGTATGGCTATGTAGATTTCCCAGAATGGTTATTGATTTCTTAAACAAATATGACCTTCAGTTGTTTTCGTTTGTTTTTTTTTGCAGCTGCACCTGTGTCAATAAGGTTGACCTTCAGTGATAGGTTTGCACTATATGTTGCTTTCAATTGCATCTCTGTTTTATTTCATGAACTATACTATATTTCAACAACTCCGGGTTTAAATCATTCTGTGCTTGTTATCCAGGAAAATTTATGAAAAGCATTTGGTTAGCTGCTGTGTCGTGGAAGTGATTAATTATGGAAAAGAAATGATTACTGTAATTTAGTATTTGTAACAATTACTGCTGTGATGTAAGCGATTATTTAGGCTTACGGTATAGTGGATCTGTACTTTAAAAACAACAAAACAAACCAAAAATAAGCTGAAGAACAGAAGACAGACACTCCTTTAGAGGTGATAACAGTTAAAGGAGAGGATAAAGATATTTCCCAATGAAGTTCATTGTTTACTTATTGTCCAAACTTGCTCTTTCGTTTTGGTGGAAGGAAAGCATACAATGAGGTAATTATGAGCCAGTCATCTTGAAGGCTTGTCACTAATTGCTTGCTTGTCTGTAGAGAAGGGAAAGCATGTAGGGAGCCTGTGCTGGTGATGAGCAGCTGTTCGGTGCCAGGGTAGGTAAAGTGCAGCTATTTTACCTGTAAGTGGCATCTGTAAGGCTTTGCTGGGTTTTTTTTCAGTGCTTCAGAAGTGGGCTTTAGACGATGTGAACGTCTGTAGGACCTGTGTGTGTATGCTGTCTTTTTAATGTCGTCATGGCCGGGAACCTTATCAAATGTGGGTTATTGCACAGTTGCAAAAATCAAGTTTACAATGAGATGCTTGATATTGCTCATTACTCTTATGTTCCTCTTCTTTCCCTTACTGGGCTTGTACCGGTTTCTCATACGTTCAGGAGTTAAGTTGACTATTTTTAGAAGACCACAGTACAAGCTGGTAGTATTTAAGTAAAGACAAAGAATTACTGAAAGTACTGTTTTTCTCTTCATAATTGTATGGAACAGCAAGTGTTCAAACATTAAGGAGGATTACCAGTTTGTATTTATCTCACATAAAAAATAAGGCCTTTGGGAACTGGTCTTTCAGTTTTAAACTGTTTCAAAAGCATAATACTGTTGTTGAGAAAATAGTGAAGGAAGATGCTAATAAGGACTTGCACTTGCAGAATATCTTGAAAGCACCGTGTACTCAGCCTGTGCTGATTTTACAGTAACGCTTTATCTACACTTCCCTCCAATATGCAAGTCCTGTTTAAGAATATGGGAATGAATGAGATAAAACGTGTTGTTTCTTACTCCTTCAGGATAATGTAGTGAAAAGTCTGTTGCTGGCAAACCAAAGAAAATATACTTCCACAAGGAAATGAAAGGTTTGGAAACAGCTAATAAATGGCACAATAAAGTCCTAGGTAATATATTTGCATTCTAATACATTGTACCCAATCCATATCTGTTGAGTCTTGATTTATGTTTTGAAAAACTGATACAGGACTACATTTAAAAAAAAAAAGTCATCTTTGATCAAGCCATGCTTCTTGCACGTGTACCATCAGTCGCATGTGTCATCCCTGTATGTGTGGAAGCCTGGAACTGCTCTCCCACACTTTTTGCCTGTGAACACTATTACTGTTTGGCAACAGTTTCTTTTATGTGGTTTAGTTTAATCCACTTCAGATAATGAAGCTAGACCATACAGTTGATATTTCTAGTACAGAGGCATTATTGTGCTTTAAAATCCCTGCTCTAATCCACTTTGTAATGAAATCCTAATATAGACAACTCCTACAAATCAGTTTTTACTGTTCATTCATATCAATCAGTTCAGTTAGGAGAATGAATTTGGTGCTGGCTACCATCTCATAAATAATAAATATGCAACAACTGGTTGTTTTAGATAGCTGATCCTAAAAAAGATACTACTTTAAGGCTGAGTTGAGGACAATTTATTATTTTTTAACACTCTTGAAGAGGATGCCGATTCTGTAAGCTTATTGTCTTTAAATACAAAACAAGCACTAGTCATAGTAGAATTAGACTTGAATGTTGCGATTTGTGCTGAAGATGTTAATGATGAAATATTTCTAGCGTCACCAGGACACTTCACCTACACTACTGTTTGTTTTGTAAATTTATAGCGAATTTATAGCAGTGAGCCTAAGGCAGGTTTTAATATCCGTGTTTGCAGAAGTTTAAATAGCTTCCATCCTACTGTGTGAACGCTTTAATCAGCACTGAAAATCTTGAAGATCCTGAAGGGGTTTTGACTGGCTAGAAGTGAGGAATTGTGTGGAACTTGCTATAAGAATGAAATTAGTACAAAGACAATCTCAAAGATCAGTTTCATTCGAGGTTTGCTTTGGGGTGGGGTTTCTTGGTGTTTTGGGGTTGTGGGGTTTTTTTTCCCCCTCTAGAAATTAATCTGCTTTAGAAAAATGGGAAACAGTGATAGCATTTTTACACAGAAGTGAAATAGCAGTATCACATTACAGCCCTTGTTTATTTTCTATTCACAAGTTCGCCTCATTCCGGGTAGAACTGGGAGGAATAATGCATGCTTGTAGTAAGGATGACAGATATTGCATAGAATCATAGACTGGTTTACGTTGGAAGGGACCTTAAAGATTACCTAGTTCCAACCTCCCCTGCCACGGGCAGGGACCCGTCCCACTAGACCAGGTAAAACATAGCAAAGCATTACTGAAAACAAAATGAAAAATTTCCAGTAGACGTCATGTGACTCGCCCTTTGTATTTTTATTTGCACATACGTGTCCAAACCAGCAAATTTTGTAACAAAGAAATAAATGGAAAAAAGTCTTAGCTGCATGTTGTACTTAAGACATATTTCAGTATTACTTCTCATTTATGGAACGTTTGTTTTAGGGGTGGACGGGAACCAAATTGGTTCAATGAGGACAACTTGGAGCCTGGTTAGAGTTCTTTTGAAAGCTAAAATGTGTTTGTGTACTGACCCTTAATTTTCATATAGACTGCGTTGATGGTAACCTGTTTTCCCTTCATGCTGAAATTCTTCATTTTCTGTCCCCAATAATAAGTATGATACACTTAATAGTTTAGTACATCACCGCTTCTCTGTTTTATGTTTATTGTTTTGTCGTTATATCTGTAGTTTGTGATTATGTTTTTCACTGTATGGATGTTGAGAACGTTAACGTTATCTGTCGTACTTGGCGCCGTACAAATACGTGGGAAAGGCTGGTCCCCGTTCAGAAGGCAGAGCGTCAAGGGCAGGAAGCAGAGCACCGCTGTCGTGATGCGGGGCTGCTGCCGATCAGCCAGCGAGTCAGGAGCAGAGATGGAAGCTCATGATTCCCGATTCCTCCTTGTAGCACCTTGTTCACCGCACTGCTAATGCCATAACTCCTTTGGAATCCTGAGCTCTCTCGGTGCACAGAGCAACCTGGCAAAAATGAAATAGCGGAGTTTGATGCCCTGAACACTGTCGCTGCCGTGGAAGTGGAATTTGGTGGGTAGGCGGTACTTCTCCTTTTCTGCTTGTCGCTTTTGGAACGTTCAGGAAATAAATTGGTTATTGTCTGTTACAGTAGCTCATAGCTGCACTGTAAAATTGCTCAGAGGGAAACTATCCTTTAGAAATTCTTTGCTTTGAAGAGTGTGGTGCTAGTTTCTGTGCCCTCACCTGGGCAAGCCGGCAGTCATTGTAGATAACATTAAGATAGCATTGCCAGCAGGGCTGACTAAATCACTCTTGTTTTTTCCCAACTTAGGCTAGATAAAAATCTCCCGTATAATGAAAAGGTTGTATGTGATGCTTCTACTAAAAATCTTGGTTCCTATGACTTTTGGGATACCAAAACGGAGGAGGTAAACGGAGGAGTCATTTTTGATCTTAACCTCCTACTTTTTGTTTTGTAGGACAACACTTGCTGAAATCCTACTTGGCTAGGTTGAGGGCAACACAACCACGTTAACCCAGACTTTTCTTTTGCATTCTGTAAATAAATTTAATAGTATTTTGTATGCGTGTTGTTCTTCAGCGCTTTCAAAGTTAGGGGATTTTCAGTCAGGGTTTGTCAACTCTTGGGTGTCTCTTATTAACCAGCCCAGCGCAACCTTTCGTTTAGAGCTTGACTACTTCTTCAGAAGACTTTTCCCTTACTGGGTTGAAAGGAGGGTAAGAAGTGCTCTGCATTTATTTCTCGTATGAAAATAAGTGGACTGTCCATATGGTTGTTTTGTGGTAAATGAAAATTTGGATTTGGTTGTCTTTCAGCCTGGTTGGTGATTGGATGAATATGTCTGTTGGTTCAGAGAAGAGGCAGATATTTGATATAGATGAAGAGTTAGGTCTTGAAAGCTAGAGGTATGTTAGACTTTGGTGTTCTGCAACTAAGTTTAATATTCTGAATTCTTTAATTGCAGAAATTAATGCACAATTAAGAAATTGAATAGCTTTTATGAATTAGCAACTGTGCTTGTGGTCAGAGCTTATCTGTGATGTCTAGCAAAAGAGAAACTTACATTTTCTGGAGGAAAAGCCAAATTCTAAGAAGCAGTATCAGCAAAAATCTATGGTTGTAATCCCTCAACAGCCTCGAGAGGTGTTGAAAGTAGATTTGTCAGGTAGTCATTTACGTAGTGTTTAATCGATGGTAGGGGGAGTTCTGTTAGTTTTGGAGTGGAATTTGTGGCATAAGTCGTCTTTTTTTACTGAAAGGGGGAAAAGTATGGAAGTGTGATGTTTCAGTTTAGTAATAATGTGATGGAAAAACGTATGTGGCTTGATCATTGAGGTGCAGCCTGAATCATCTGTAGTTGCTGTATGAATACCAAAAGCTTTAAAGCATAAAACTCTGAATAATAGCATGCATAGTGTTCTGCTTTTAAATTTATGAACCCTACGGACCAGAAAATACTAATATCTTCTCTGTTTTAAATATCAGTTAATCTGTTTTTGAGTACAATACTTGAATGGCGGAATTCCTGACCTTCTGCTTTGTGTCTTTCAATAGCCTTTAGCTGTTTGTATTTCTCAGTGTTTCACAGGGTAGCTTCCTGTAAATGGTGTCAGGGCCATTTCATCATTTTTAGGATTTTCTTGAAAGTCTTAAATTGGATAACTGGTTGGTTGGGTTGTTTTGTTTTATTTTTTTTAAATTTAAAAAAAAAAAAATATTCTTACCTCCAGAAAGCTTTGCCCTTTTTTTCTCAAAGTTTATTGTGGCAAGGAGATAAAGAATGAGTAGAGTTATGTTTTCAACTTGTTAAATAGGCTGGAAAATGGGGTAATTGTCTGCTTGGCGCCTAGATGTATTTTAATAGCAGTAGAACGCCATTAGCATAGTCAGTGGAGTGATGGTAATGCCTGCAGGAACAAAAGTGTCTAAACTTTTTTTTTGAATTAATTTAAAAAAACAAAACAAAACCAACCATTTGCAAGAGGTTCAGCTGCCTACAGTTTGTAAACATGTTGTAGCATCCTTCAGTGTACCAGATGTTTCTACCCAAGCTGCACCAGCTCAGGAGACGGGCTGCTGGGAGTTACTGGGCAATGCCAGCCAGACAATAAGTCTTTTCTTTCTGAATCCCCTTTTTAGCTAACTGATGATAAAATATTTGCAGTGATTGGTGGCATCACCCCCAAGTAAATGATGTTTACAGAAACACTATCTCTTTAAATGTTGTTTGGCAAATGGAGGGGAAGGAATCTTCTTACTAGATTGGAGTTTGTTGTCAGATACCAACCATTGCTCTGAAAATCGCAGCTGACGGAATACCGTATCATTAAGTGTGGTGGCACATACATAACCGTATGGAACTTGTCAATGCACGTGCTTCTAAATGATTGTAGTTTCTGAAATGCTGTATACGGAACTTTGTGCTCAATTTGTATATTTTACAATAATATATATTTTTTACAGCCTGAATTTTGAAATAATGCAGGGAAATTATTCAGTTGTTAGGCTTTAAGTTTTCTGGCAGTGACTGAAACTACATAAATGGATTTATTTTTTTTTACAGCTAGGCAGAATACAGTAGTGTATGAAAATCTGGCCATTCTTCATGTGGTAAATATTTGGCTTATTTCATTAACAAAAAAAAGTCCTTCTTTAGTTAGAAATACTGCAGGCTGACTTGTGAAATGCAGGGTGCTTTCCCAGGATGTTCTTTCCACGTCTTTTAAGAGCACAGAGAATCAGGGCAAGCTGGGGAACGTCAGTGTCACACATGAAAACCTAGTGATCATTTCGGGCAGAATTAGTAAGAGGAAAAGAGCTAAAATATTTCAGAAATACTTCGGATTCGGTATATTTACTATTCCTTATCTACTTTTCCTTACTTAATTGTTTTTGTAGGTACTTATTTCGGCATTGTTCCCACGTGTCTGGCCAGGAGTGCTTTACAACTTCCTTGTCGCCTCTTGCCAACGGCCGCGCTGTGTCCCCCTGCCTTGCTCAGGTTCTCCCCACCAGATGCCATACATTCTGCAGCGACTGTAATTCATTTTCCAGATGGCAAAGCAGAGCCTTTGGGGAAAGAGAATGTCTTTGGTGCAACGTAGCAATTCTTAGTTTTGTTTATGCAGGCAGGCAAATCTGGAGGTACCTTTTCCTGTAAGCAAATGGAAAGATTGTATTTCAGAAAGGAGGACTGAGTAAACTTTGTGTTCAGTTAGGGTTTTAAAACCCCTATGCTGAAAAAAAAGGTGATTCTAGTTAAATACATAGGTTTTATATACACACACAGTATGTTAAAACAGTATTAATGTTGTAAAGTCAATTCTTTTAGAAGCAGTGCGGTGCTAAAATTGAGGTGTTCCCATAGTCTTTACTGTCTTTATACAGTCCTTAGTGGAATGATCATAGAATATTTACAGTTCTGTTGTAAATAGAAATATGCAAGTTCTTAGTTAATGGGCATACGTTTGGTATTTTCTTTTCCCTTGCTGGGAACCCAGGCTTTATTTATGGTACGCCATTCAAATTCTGACCTGAAGGAGGAGGGATCTGAACATAGGTTTTCCAGTCTGAGATGTGTCCCAATTAATGGCTTATGAATAACAGGATACAGTCAATTATCGCACTCTGTTTTACTACCTTGTGCCTTTTGTTCTGTTGCTTAAAAAAAAAAAAAAGGCAGCAATACTTTGTTTCAGGCTAAAGAGAACATGTTTCTCCCCCAAGAAGCAAACACCAAAATTACTTCCTTTGTATTTTTCCCCTCTTGCTGCTGAATCAAAAATCAATTACTTGTGTAAGCATAATTCTGGCTACAAATCTGCTGTGCAGCTATAAACAATGTCACTACAGAAACTTCTGTCATCCATACGCTTAAAAGGAGAAATGCTTCTTATTTAGCAAATTGAAGAGTGAAGAGTGATTTATTACTCTCCTCTGATTTTTTCCCCCCCTTCTGTTCTCATTTTAAACATAATGACACATTCATTAAGAAGTCCCCCAAAACACTATACTGTATTTTTGTCCATCAGCTACAACAGTATTGTATTAGGTGATAATACTTTCCTAGCACAGGAATTAAGTTTGCTTTGGATATATTTTTATTGCTTTGGAAGAGAGAGAAATTATAAACAGTAGTCGGACAGGAATAGTCTTTTGTGTGTTCTTGTTTTAAATGGGATAATTTGAGTACAGGTACTAGGCTTAATTTTCCTGAAACTGCGGCAATAGCAGTAACTGCTTTTATTTTCTGGGTCATGCCCATGTTGTCTGCTTGGTTCGTGTGAAAACATCTGTGTATTACAGTTGTAACTTTATTGCTATAAATCCCTGGCCTTTATTTGCTTTCTTTGGAGCTGGATATACGAGGCTCATAATAGCAGAAGAGTGACAGTTCATCTATCGCTCCATCTGTCTCTCTCTCCAGTTCTTGGATCTTAATGCACCCCTTGCTTAGCATCACCTGGAAAGCATTTGATTTATAGAAACATGCAAAAATGTTACTTTCCCCTCTGAACTCACCCACAAATTAAGACAGAAATTAAGGACCTTTTTCAGTAGTTTTTATCCTCAGAGTTATCTCAGCAGCAGACAATATACCCGTTTTCAAATAGTTTCAAATCCGTTAAGGTTCAGCAGTGTCGGCCTCTCATTGAAATCCATGATATTAATGTGCAGAGGCCAAGGAGAATTTCAGAATATTTATTGCATAATGTTAGCACTTACCATAATTATATTGCTTTATGTGTTGTCATATTTACCTCACCATTTTATTTCAAAATGATGAGCTCTCCTTTTAGAATATAGTTGAATAGTTAATTAACTTCAAATGTATTAACATTTATAGTAGTCCTGAATAAAATGGTTATAAATTGATAGTACTGTTGTTCTCTTAAAATATGTGAGAAACTTAGGCTTAAGAATGTCATTTTTCAGTGTCTGAATATGAAGGAAAGTAGTGGGCCACAGTTTCAGGAAAATTAAGCCTAGGACCTGTACTCAAATTATCCAACGTAAAACAAGTAGTGGGCTTTCCACTGCCTCTTTCTGTGGACAGGAAAAACAATTCAGAAATTTTCAGCCTATCCTTATTACAAAAATCTAGATTGGTGTTTTTTGCTTTTTGGGTTTTGGTTTTTTATTTTTTAGTAGAATAATAGTTAACTAATCTCAATGAAAAACTTCTGAGCTGTCTGACACTTCTTGATTAAAGTACTCGATGGCCTTTATCGGAGTTAATGGCAGTAACCGGTTCCGTGAGCATCTTTGTGGTTCCATGAGGCGGTGGGTCAGCTGCCTTCATCTGTTTGACTGAACTTCTCGTGACTCCCAACAGATGTTTTGCCTTTAAAGGGCAGTTTATCTTTCTGACCAGACTAGCTCCTGGCTTCCCAGAGCATGCCAACATAGTTAAGTACTGGAATGCAGTTTGACATCAGGAATGAAATTTCATGAATTTCTTTTTCACTTCCTTAGTTATTCAACCAAATCTCACGATACCCACTTTCATAACAACTGGCGGAGCGTAGTTTAAAAGGAGAATACAACGTCAGGAGAAAAAGATTATATGAAGAATCTGAAGGTGTTGGTAGTCTGAATGGTTTAAGGCAGGATCATTGAAGTTCTGAGTAGTGTATTTTAGTAATGTTTACTTGTATTACAAGAGTATATAAAAGCATGGTTGTGCTAGGCACTGAAAAATACGCGTCATTACATTCCCATCCAAAATGTATGGTATGCATACCTGTGATACCAAAAACAGCCACAGAAGGTTGGTCAGTTAATGGATTCAAACACCATTCTTGACAATGGAAGCGGCAAGAAAAATTTGTCCCTCGGAAGGCCAGAGAAAGGCATGAAGTTTCAGCAGATTAAGCTCTCGGCAGGAAACCGTTAGCTCTTAAAATGAGAAACATTGGTATCGTAATGTATTTTCAGGGAGAGTCAGAATTCGCTGCTCTTTTGGAGCAGGAGATGTGTTCTCCTACGGCAGAGCTGCGCGTCTGGTGGCTGGCCGAAGTCTGCAGTAGGTGTTTCCAAGGAAGGTGGTTGTGAACCGTGGGCAGTTACTTGCTGGCTCGTACCTGAAGCACGTGGGTTCAGCCTGGCGGGCGCAGCGGGGCAGGATGGTGCTTGGGTGGTACATCTCTGCCAGGATTCCTGCAAGTACCTTGTGACTTGGTTTAGCGGTGGTTTTGGCAGTGTTAGGTTAATGGTTGGACTTGATGATCTCAAAGGCCCCTTCCAACCCGGACGATTCTATGATTCTATGACTTCATTTCATGGACTGATGGTGGGTTATTTGCAAGAACACGTAGGTGTGAGTTACTACTGTGCTTACTGTGGTGCTCAATAGCATGAGTACTTACTCCGCGATGTAATTTACAACATCATTTGGCATATGTGTATATGTTTTGACAATCTGCTGTATGAAAAGGTCAGTATTTTATCGCCACTAATAAAGTAATAGTTGTTAATAAAATAGTCCTGCACAAGATCGGTTTCTCGACCAGCAAGCTTTGCTGAAGGGTTCAAGAACTCTGTTGCATTCAGGAGAGGGAAAAATTAATTTAATTCTCCCTTCAAAACTTAGTATCTCCATTTCTATAGGTAGAGAAGGGGCAAACAAATTGGTACACCCACATGACAACTACAGTGTCATGCTGAAATAACAACTTGAATCTTATTTAGCTGCCTTTATTCTTATGTGCTTCCAGTATAGATCTCCCTAGCTAGACTGTTTTTTAATGGTGACCTCTTCATATATGCATGCGTATGTGAGAGCAAGAGTCCAGCATGGGATGCATGTGACAAGCCTGAAGCGTTTGCCCTGGCGTGGCAGAGATGGACATTCTGTTAGAACAGAGTAGTGATCCCTCGGGTGGTCTCTAGCAGAGCGTGACTCTGGTGGGGCCGGCCTGGGGAAATGTGTGGTGCTGCTCACAGGTGGAGGTCCAGGTCGGGTCTTCTGGCTGAAACGTGAGGTGGGATGTCCTAGAGGTTATGCTAGGCTTTATGTTGGTGATAAAAAGCTGAAAGGTGATGTGCCAGCAAGACAGGAGGTGGCGGACGGTGGACTGCAGTGAAGAGTCTGCTGACCACTTTAGCAGATTTTTCTTCCCCTGTGATGTAGTATGGGATTTCATGTGTATTTTATGAATATAATGAACATATGTAAAGTAAGAAAGATTTTAGAGGAAGACCGTTTCTATATTTCTCAATTTGGATTCTAAATATATTTTTTGTACTCTTTATTTCATTTTCCTCTTTGGATCCCTGCTTTCCATTAACTGGGGAAGAGGTTATAATTTTCATTTTATGGCTGAAATGGCGCAAATGATGAAACTTTGTGACTTCTTTTCCTTTGACTGTTATTACACAAAAGAGATAATTAATTTCTCTAGTAGGTGCAGAATACCTGTTGTTTCCTATGAGAAATAGAAGCTACGGTATAAAGGAGAATCTTTTTTAAAAGGCTCTTCCATTTACTTACTAAATTTTAGTACCTGTTGTAAGCTGCAGATATGGATTGTTAATGTTAAGTGTGAGAATTCAGCAAGACGTGGCCTTGATTTGTTACCTGTCTGTTACCTTCTTTCCCATGCTATGGTTACCAGCTGCTTAGGACCGGGATATTTGTCATTGCTGCTGCCTATGCTTGGAGTGCTCTATGTGCTGCCTTGATGACTGCTTGGAATTTCTACCAGGGTAGAAATAGCCATGAGTACCTTCCTGCCAAAATAATAAATCCTTTTTTTTCTGAAAAAGTGTAGTAATTTCCTTTGTGTCTGTACCTGTAGCTCACCCAGTCACTCATTCTTGAATGTCCAAAAAAAGGATAAGCTTATGTCACTAGTGTGTGTCCTTTCCTTCTTGGTCACTTACCATTATGTGAGTTACTTCATGATGAGCCAAAACTCCAGTAGAGCTGTGTCTTCTTTTAAAGAAACTTTGGATTCTCTTTGTCTCCTGTATTGGAGAGAACAACTTAGTTGACTTTTTACTGCATTCTTGTAAAACATTTGCCTTTGAGTGTTGATACCGTGTATCTAACCCAAATTTAGAATAAAAATAATACTTAATTGGTGAGCTCTCTTTCTTGTGGATATGATAGTTTCCCCTCCATAATCTTACGGGGTTTTTTTTCTCTCTCTCTAACCCAGAACTGCAGTTTTCTGTNCACTTTTTACTGCATTCTTGTAAAACACAGTATCAACACTTAAAGGCAAATGTATCTAACCCAAATTTAGAATAAAAATAATACTTCACTGGTGAGCTCTCTCTCTTGTGGATATGATAGTTTCCCCTCCATAATCTTATGGGTTTTTTTTCTCTCTCTCTAACCCAGAACTGCAGTTTTCTGTTGGAATCCTCTCACAGTGAAGGTCACTGCTAGTAGACAGGCTGGGTACGTGCTTAGTGTTGCACAAGTAACTTTGGCAGAACTCATGGTTCTGTTTTCATGGCACCATAAAAATGAATGAACCTACACCATACACTTTGTTTTAAGCATAGTGATTGTTAAATGGTGATTCTAAACAACTGTGTTAGGAAAAGGGGGAGGTGGTTTTGAATTATTTTCTGGTGTGGCTGTACAGAATGATGACAAACAATTTAAAAGGGGTTTGAAAAAACACCCAAAAAGTGCAACCAAAAAGTATCTGTGAATGCTGTCACTGCAAGGAGCGAAGCCATCTGTAACCTCGTGAAGTATCAAATTTTATTTTGGACTGGGAAAGCAAATGATGAACATCAGTTTCCTCATTTCTCTCCCCAGGTTACCCGTATGTCTTTTAACAAGCCCAGCTTGTATTAAGGATTTCCTACTCTCCAGCAGCTGGCCAGAGCTAGAGGAGTACTGGAAATTCTGTACAGTGTTTGGGGAGGGGGCTGACTAGGAATGTTAAATGCTCCCCAGCTGCTTTGGTTCAGGGACAGTTTGTCTCACCCGTCGTTTCTCTGTTTCATCATTCCCTCTTCTAGGAGATCATATTTGTCAATGGTACTGGTAAGATTTCAAGTAAGATTACTGTTTCTCAATGGTACTGGTAGGATCTCAAAGAAGTTTACTTTTTTTTTTTCTTCAGACCTTTTTTTATCATTTTCTTAGCCACTATTTTATGAAAAGATGTGGCAGATATGGAAGCTTCAGGGAGACTATATGCTAATCTCTTTTGTAATGATTTCTTTTGGTGCTTTTTCTAAGATTAGTTATGTTTAAGTTTTGGTCTTGGCAGATAGTTCAAAATTTAATGAGCTTTCTGTATATATTCTGTATTTACACTTATGTTACTGAGAGTAGAATTTTGGTTTGAGGCGTGCTTTATTTCTTGGATCTTTTAAAGCCAATGCTAAGTACAAACATATGAAGGAAAATATTTATACACCTGTATTCATAACAAAAAAAAGATGAAACAGAGCAAACCGGATTTGTTATTTATGGTGACCCAGGAACGGCTTTTTGAGGGTTCCTATTTGTCTGTGTAAAAGTGTGAGAGTCAAATACGCCAGTGTGTTTGGACTGAGATTGTGGAAAAAATAATGATTGAATTCTCATATTTAGGGCCCACTACCAACTTCTTCTAAACTAGAATTGTTGCAAATCCAGAAAAATGAGTGAATATTGATATACGGCTTATAACAGTTTTAATGCTGAGAGGGACTGGGGACACGTGTAGTAGCGTACGTGTGTAATCCCCAAAAGGAGCCCGGGCCGGACACCGGCTGAGCTGCAGATAACCCTGTGTCCCAGCAGCTGCAGAAGGCAGCCACATGCTAAAGGTTGCACGCGTTTTGGGGTTGGGGGTTTTTTGCATAATTCTTCACATGAGGTGTGCACGTGTGAGAGAGCTGCGTTCATCCGTAATCCCCCAGACAATTGTTTTATGCCCTGCCGAACATGAAAATAAGCTCTGGTATTTGTGATAAGCGTATCAGATCCTTTTTCAGAATTAGCCCTCTGCATTCTCGGACGCCTTTCTTTTAATTTTCTTTCTACCTGCCATTATAGAGGCAATATTGTGTGGTTATTCTTTTGCTCATTGTGCGCGTGGGTAATAAATTGCAGGCTGAAAATGAATGTACAACTTATTGTTGGAATTGAGTTCCATGGCCTAAGTATTTAATTAAATGTTCAATGTGAATTGGTGTCCTTACATTTTTGGTGTTTGTATGGCTGTAAGGAAATCCACTTAATGTCATTTGTGAAGTAATTGAGATTATTTTAATTTCAAGAAATTGCACTGAAATTAATTAATGTAATGAAATTTTAAAAATATTTAATGCTTTTAGCCAATAATTAAGTAATACTGCTGGTCTTATTATTTTTTTTATGTGAGTTTCTTCTGCGTTTTGCTGAAATAGCAAGAAATAATTTGAAGATGCTTGGTTTCAGTTGAAGATATATTCCTAGAACAGTGGAACAGAGGTTTGTGTCCTCCGCTTTAACTGAAACATACCTCACTGCAATGTGGCAGTTGCTCTTTTAAAGGTCTGTTGCTAACGGTGAGTGAAATGCGGTGAGCATTGTAGTAAAATGGTGGTGGAGGAATGATAAGAGAGGCTGCCCTCTGTCAGTACATTCTTAGCACATTTAGCGCAATTTTTTTCAGCGGTGTGAATTGTTGAGGGGCTGTTTTAGCCTGTAATTCATAAGACTTTAGGTATATATTTTTATAAGGCGTAATATCCAGGTCATTCTGAAGTCAATGTATGAGAAGAAAATTGGAAAAGCATAGGGAGTTCTGTAGGGAATTAAGCTGGAGGTTGGGGGTTGTGGGGAGAAAGGAACTGACAATTTAAAAGATCCTTTAAGAGCTGCAACATTATTTCTTAAAGTCTGTTACAGTCATATGTTAGCTGATAAGGATTTTTTCTGACTGTAGGGTTTGGTTTTGTGACTACACTGGGAAATAGGTCTTGAATGTGTTATCTAAATCAACGACAACACTCTCTAACTTTTCTGGTGCAATGTTAGACAAGGATGAGGAATAAAATTAACAATGCAATATGGTGACTGTTCATTTTCCACTGAATTTGAGATATCAGCTGTGATTTCCTTGCTTGTGGTGAGTTGACCATGGCTGAACGCCAGGTACCCACCAAAGGCGCTCTGCAACTCCCTTCCTCAGCTGGACGGGGGAGAGAAAATATAATGAAAGGCTCGTGGGTCGAGATAAGGACAGGGAGATCACTCAGCAATTACCATCACAGGCAAAACAGACTCGGCTCAGGGAAATTAGTTTAATTTATTACCACTCAAATCAGAGTGGGATAATGAGAAATAAACCCATATCTTAAAACACCTTTCCCCCACCCCTCCTTTCCTGCTGGGCTTCCCATGGGGTCACAGCCTCCTTTGGGCGCATCCACCTGCTCTGGCGTAGGATCCTCCATGGGATGCGGGTGGTGTCTGCTCCAGTGTGGACCTCCATGGGCTGCAAGGGGACAGCCTGCTGGGAGCTGGGGGTGCCCCTTGATGTGCTGTGCCTCACCCCTGAGGCTGTGCCTCCCTGCACCCCCGATTCTCTGCTGCGCAGCATCACCGCCTCGCACAAGGATCCGTTGGGCTCTTTCCCAAGCCTGGGTCAGAGATGCCTGCCTCCCAAAAACATTACTGAGTAGTTTTCCACGATGTATTCTCTGAGAGCAGGTCAGCACTTTGGCTGAGGATGTTATTTTATTCCGATTCCTTTCCACCACGCACATTGAGCAGAGCAGGGTTCTCCACAACTGCAAAGGAATTGGAATTTATTTGTTTAAACAGTCAGCTCTTGGTGTCATACCCCCTCCCAGTTTGTTTTTAGGCTGTGTGCAGATGTGTTATCCATTTTACTTGGAAATGAATACAAAAAGACAACTTTGTGCAGACCCTTGTGATGGGAAAGTAGTATCGGTTCAGAGTTGACTCGTACGGTAACGTGCTACATCAATACACAACCATTTGAACTGACTCCAGTCTTCACAGGCCTTACTGCAGTTGAATCAAATCAGATCAAAAATAAACTTTTTCATTGGTATATTAGAGGGGTATACATGTAAGTGTGTGAAGACAAGAACTTGATGTTTCTGTTAGATTTTTTTAATGTGCTTATTTCATTTGGGAGGCCTCACTGTCATCTACTGAAAGTCTGCACTTAGAGCTGTTTATCTGGAATCGCTGAGTTTATGGTAAACAATATTACACAAGTTTTTACACTGGCACCCAAAGATACAGAGTTTATTTTGAATGTTTGTTATGCAACACAGTTACCTGAGTTGTATCACTTTTTTTTTTTTGTAGTAAATTTTTTTTCCTCAAAACTTAGCAGATTATCGGATATGTAAGAACCTCTGACGGTGCTCAGATAGCATTCGTGATACCGAATTCCAGGCCAACTGCTGTGCAGGCTGGTGGCGCTAATTGGTTTCTTTGGGATTGTCTTCACTGCGCAGACATTCCTGACACAAGTTGCATCTTCAGGCAGGCAAAGGAAACATAAATCAAGTAGGCTTTGGTTGGTTGGCCTGCCTGGGAGTATAGAATAAAGCCTAAATTAGCACAACTCCTGTGATACAGAAACCATGTTGCTCATATTATTCTATAATGTGATGGCTCTCTCTTGTGTTAGTCTTACTGGAGGGGAGTTTCCATCGGCGTAGACAGTTCACCAACTCTTCTGAAGCCGTAAAAGCTCAGAGTGTTCAATCTTTGTTAAGTATGGGGAAAAGCTCAGCAGAAAGCGGTGTAGAAAAACGAAGCTATTACTGCCTGTCAGTAAATAATGAGAATAGCGAGCGTGGTAGAAGTACAGTGTAACTACTACTTTGTGAAAATTGTGCTAAACTTTGAAAATTCATGTTCCACGTGTACATGTTTGCGTTCAGAGAAAAATGGAGGAATGTAGAAAATGTATATAGCTTGGCAGAGATGTATTTTCTTGGTGGCATAAAATTCAATAGAAATAAAAATGAGACAGCAGTTTTGACAGGGACTAATGCGTTAGTCTGTTGTTTCACGCAGGCAGCTCAGTTGGCCTGCTATTTTAGAATACTAGTAACACGAATTTACTTGTGGCATATCTGCTGCAGTCTGACAGAACATAAAGCGCTTACTGGCTTTTGCGTTGGGAGGATTATTTGTTTAGGAAAATTGGCAGGCATGGCTTCAGCACCCTGCTTATGTTCTTCGGGCGACCCCGCGAAGGTCCTTTTCCCTAGGGAAGTGATGTGTACACATGGAGAGCTATGTGCTATGGGTATGTGATATAACTCTGATGGTATGTTTCCCTTTGTAGCTGAATCCTGCTGCTGATAAGTCTGTAAGGTGAACTTTGATCTTGGGATCATCTGTACTGCAGATTTTTTACCGAGGCTGCAGTCTTGCCAATGCTTATTCCCACGAACAGTATTGCGAAATTCTAATTAATGTGATGTATGTGGATATGGAGTCCTCGTTTTGACTAGCTTTCTTATATTTGATCTTGGTGGAGTCAGACGTACCCCAATTTAAATGCAAAGAACGTGTGAAAGGACGTCTTTCTGAGACCAAAGTCAGACTATGGTTTTTCTAGTTAAAGTTAAGAACCAGATTGCGCTCCCCGAGATGTGTAAAGGTTCACAAGAAGAATCCAAGAATGTCAGGAGACGTGCAATTCAGCCGGCTTCCCAAGGGCTGTCTACAGCAGCGTTTTCATTGATGCAACGCTGGGCTTGCAGATCAGGACTTACCGGCAGGAATGAGCTGCCTTCGCTCACTTTTGTGAATCTCCTTGACTTTGCAGAGGGTAAATGCACTCTGTGCTTACTTGTGAGGAGATCAAGTCTTCTCCCTCGTTGTCCCTGGAGGAATCTGAACCCCACCAGTATTTTTAATGGGAATTTCTACCACTTTGCAGTTTCTTTTTATACGCTTCATTCTGCCTGGATCACAACAAAAGGAATAATACGGTCCTATATTTATTTGTTTGTTTCCTGACGACTGAAGTAATTTCTTTGTCTTCTTGTAAGCCATGTTTAGAGAAGGCGTTCCCTCCGTAGAACAAAAATCTGGTACAATTTGTACCCCCTATCATCCAAAACTAAAGAGGGTGGTATGCAGAATGAACACAGTCCGGAGGAAGGCAAAAGAGTTAGGTATTCTACAAGAAACATGTAGTACCAAGATTCTTTTAATAAAGGTTCTCCCCCGGCTGTCTGTCTTGTGACTTTTTAAATACATTGTCAGTAAATTAACAGGTCAGACAGGTTCTGCCTGAAAAGAATATACAGACCGAGGATTCTTTTATTTTTAATTACTAGAGTGGATGAAAGCAAGGTGTGGTCTTTGGCTCAGCGCAGGGAGTCAGGAACCGACTAGCTTCTGTGCCTTCAGGTAAATCTCATCTTCCTGCCTTGGTTTCTCCAGCTGCGCCATAGGTGCGATACTTGCCTTGGGAGGGAACTGCGTATTCATATTCATAACTTCACCTTTGCAGGGTTCCTTGGAGACAGAAATTCTGTGCATATGGTCTTTCTAATACGTTGTCTGTATTAGACGTTAGAAAATTAACCTTTTTCATAAACATTTTAAAATAAAACTACTGATCGCATGGCTTGAATTTAGTTTAGTTGGGTTCTTTCTTCTCTCTGTGGAAAGTAACTGGGAAGTGCCCTCTTAGACCTCTGTCGTAAATATTTCCATATGGTAATTTCTTCAGTTTTGTGTTACGGGTGCCTGAATAGCTGACTGCAGAGAAAGCTTAAGATAGAGAAGCTGCCCTGAGACAGAAGATATCTAAATGACTGAGTGCATTTGATGAATCAGACACCTAAGAAGAAACTGTATTTTAACAGTATTTATCCATCTATGCTGTTTTTGTGTCCTGCCAAACCCAAACATTGTAGTGCTCCAAGACTGGCCTTCAAAATTGTTCAGTTAAAAAGTTTTCACTGCTTTCTAGTTTCGAGCTTTTGGACTCACTTTGAGGCATAACTTACATGATTCTTTGTTTATCTGTTAGAATTAAAAGCTTAAAAAATAAAAATAAATTGCGTGCAATGTCTTCAGATGCCCTTGGGAGAAATGGGGCTTTAAGAAAAACATCAGTATTGCAAAACTTTGCAATATTATGGAGTTGCAACATAAAGAACATGGGGAAAAAAAGGGGCAAGGTCACTGCTAGGTTTTAGTTTTTCAGCAGTGGAGTCTCTTTATTTCACTTACTGTACACGGGCTGTTATCATATTTGGAAATACAGAACAGCGTTTAAGTTTCGGGCACATCAGGATTTTGCTCTGTTGACCCCGGCACTGTTGTGTCTCTGCCCTACTTGAATTTTCTTAAGACATATGTATGAAATACTCGGAAATCTTCTTCAGTTCCAGTGCCGTGGCTTTAAATTGTTAAGCTTTTCATCCACATATCTTGTGACTTGCATTTCGTGTGAGTGCAAGTGTGGACAGGAGCGTGTGATATCAGCGGAGCGGCGATGGGCTGAGCCGCTTTCTCCGGCTGGGGAGGCGCTCGCCCTGCCCGGGAGCGGCTTTGCGGGGCGCACGCCGTCGATCCGCCTCGGCACAGCAACTCACGCCAAGGTAATCGTGTCGGGAGTTGAAGCTGGGGCCAGTCACGCAGCTCCGCAGAGGACAGCTGGAACCCACTCTGTGTAGGGAGCTCTTCTGCGCATTGCTTTTTTTCCTCTAGATAGAGCTTCACCACTCCGATGTCTAAATCCACCACCCCAACGACTAGTAGAGGAAGGGCGCAAAGAGAGAAAATGCTGGGAAACGGAGACTGTGCACTGGTTTCGTTGCATTTCTCTTTGAATTGCAAATAGTTGTCATTGGACTTCGTAGGCTGCAACACGTGCATAGACATCACAGGGTTTGGTTACTTGGCGCGGCAGACGCATTCTGGCTTACAGGAGATGCAGTGAGCTGTTTCACTAATCCTCTTCCACTAAAGCCTGTGGGATTAATTTTGGGGGCAATATTTGCTTTGCTTTCTTTGATACAGGATCTTAACATTGTTTTGTGGAGGATTTGATTGATGCATATTTAGATGGAAAATTGGAAAAGAATAACAATTTGAATTTTTTCGGTCTTAAACAGTTTTAGCATATTTTTTTTTTTTTGTTCTTATTCCAATGAGTAGCACTTTCCAAAGTGTATTTTAAAACACGTTTGAGAACACGGAATGATTTGGTAGAGTATCTACTTGAATAAAATGTGTGATAAATAAAATTAAGCATGTCCAAAAAGAGGAAAATAGGTCATCAACTCCCTTTAACTAAGCTGTATATTGCTAAGGTTTTGTTTGTTTGTTTGTTTATTTTTAATTAAGCCAACAGCACACATGGAGAAATGTAGTTCACATCAGTTCTGTTTTAATAATCTGAGGCAATGATGATACAGAGAAAAATAAGCCTGTTTTTCCAAAGTCGTTATAGATAGACGCATAGGTGTGCATATACATGTATGTACAAATATGGAGCTGGAATAGGTAGCACCGATTATTTTCATGGTTTTTTTAGTGACTAGAGGCTTTGTAAAATCCTAATCTCAACTAATTATATATTCAATGAACTTTTAACAGCCTAAGAGGTGATTTTTTTCCATGCTAAAAGTCTAGATTAAGATGTGGCTTTTTTTAACCTCTTTTTTTTTTTCTTTATAAAACTCTTTTCCTGTAACTTCATTCAGAATGAGTTACCTCTTTCCAAAAATAAGAAATAATGCAGGAAATAATAGGAAAAAAAGAATTATTTTATCCATATTTAAAAAAAAAAAAAAAAAACCACGTTAATTCTGGTGACCTTCTGTTGTGGAAGAGGGATTTGAAGTCTGACACTTGTGTACTTTCTACCGCCCGTGTAAATGTCTGTTTAAGTCAACAAGAAACTGAGAGGTGTTAGCACCTAAATTTTGTCAGGGGATGGAGGGGAGGTGGCTGAGGGGAGGGCGTGCTTCGGGAGGTGGGAAGGGATGTTGGCAGGAGAAGGTGGGAATCGGGACTGGTTGGGCAAGAGTTTGGGGCAAGTAGGTACTAGTGAGGGCGTATTGGAACTGAAGGTGGGAGTCAGACGTGGGTGGTGGGGCGAAGTAGAGGAGGGGGAGGGAGCAGGGCTGGCACCTCACACGGAGGGGGCGATGGGATGAGTTGGGAAGGGGCCGGGAGAGAAGGGGCTGGTGAGCAGTTTGCCTGCTGGGCGGACAGAAGTAGTTCAGCCTCACTCTTAATTCATTAATTAATTAATATGAATTAGTTTTGTGGAGCAGTGGGGATAGTGCCGGGGGGAGTGATTCTTCTCTTTTTAACTTGCCCTGTTAGGAAAATAATATATGCTGGAGTACCGTGTTGAAAAGAAGATGGCAATTAAATTCAACTTCTATGTTAAAAACGCACAGTATAGAGCAGTCCTGAGCACAAACTATTTTTCACATAAAGCCTTAGTCACATGTAGTGAGAGGGACAGTGCTGACTGAAAGAACTATTTGATATTTGGGTGGGTTTTTTCCCCATTGCTTACTGGACCCTAAACTTTATTTTCTGCCCACTATTCCAACGAAGCTCAACAGGCAGGATTAATCAATTCCCTGTAGGTTTTTGTATGGCACTTATCACTGTACTCCCACAAAGCTTCATAAACCTTTAATTAATCTTTGCACCACCTCTTTGATATGATTCAATTCAATCATTATTCAGGACCAGAGCCAGTAAATCTTTCTTTACACAAAATGAGGTGAGGTCCTGTGGGAATATAGTCTGCAAGGTAATCAAAGGTGATTATGCAGTACAACTGCGTAACGGTGGCAAATCAGGGTTACCCCCCAAAATCCTTTTCCTGGAGTTTTTTAACTTGTGGATGTTTGAGTTTCACAATCGTGATACTCTTAAAACACTTTTGTATGTTAAAAATCCTACGTAACATTATTTATCCTGAAAACAGCTTCCTAAGACGTGATGGAAAGAATAGAACACCTCCGGCTCAGAATGTTTGGCGTTTTGATTTATTAAGTTTTGTAACCTTTTTGCTACGTCTTCTTTTAAAATGAAACCAAAGAAGACCAGCCTAGCTAAGAATAGGTGCTGTTCTGGCACGTGCGTGAGCGTTTTGGTGCCGTGCCGTTCATGTTCAGTCAGGGCTGCTCACCCATGCTGGAGTCTCGCTTCTTGACTCATTACCAAGACTGACATAAACTCAGTTCTGCTGAATATTAAGGTCGTAAACTGAGAGCCTTCGATTTTGAGGACACAGTATCATACTTTCGTGCATGGTTTAAATGCTTGTTGGTGCGTGTTGTGCCTCCTTGTCTCTTCGTCTGTCATTGTTTCAACAAATCAGCAGTTCAGACCAATGATGCGACTTCTTATTTGCTTGTCCTGACCCAGCCTGAGCAATCGTTTTCATGTGACAGTTCAATTTCTCTGACTTCTGGAAACAGCAAGCCCAGAATTTTTGGCAATAATATGACTTACATAATTAGGCTTTTGCCCTACCATTGCTCCCCGCCCTCCCCCCCGAAAAAAAAACCAAAGTACTTGTGAATGACTGAAAAGGTAGTCTATGTTGAAACCTCAGTAACCACGCTTAAATGGGGTTCTCTGTCCTGTCTCATAAGGATCACTTCAAGAAGAAACTCCCATTGCTCTTCTAAATGTAAAAATCACTTTTGATGGTTTTCTTGTCATTATTTATGGCTAAGCAAATTACATTTTTTGAGTTGGTTGGGGAATTACAATATTGGCAGTCTTAAAAGAAGAGTTGATAAAGAGTATATCTTTCCTTTTCCTAAGAATTCTCTGTAGGCAAATAGTTAAATTTTGTATAGTAAATTAGTTTGCATTCTTATGTATGTTTGCTGTATTGAATGGTGTCATACTAACAGGATGTTTCTGCTGAAATAAGGTCTAGGAAAAGTTTAGCCTTATTGTAAAACTTTGTAATTCTCTACTGCCTTATTTCACAATGGGATTGGATTGTTTTCATTTCTAACCATGTCCCAAAATGGAATTTGATACAGTAAGTGTGAGCCATAATTTTTTGTTGTGGGTAGAAGGCAAAACTGAGGAGTTAAGTACAATTTGTTTTCTGTCCTGTCAAGTTCTAGGTCTGTGAAAGGGCAGAGTGCAGAAAATTCTGTGCAGTGGATATCTGGACAATTTAATTCCAGCTCCACACTCGCTTATGTTCATTACCTGAGTCTTAATTAATACACTCATATTTTAATATGTTATATTATAACATATTTATATAACATAATATAGTTAGATTTTGCTACTAAGGTTTGCAGTGTAGCAACATCAGGGATATTAGGATCCTCATTTAGCATTTGTGTGATGTAATTAGGAAAAAAAAAAAAGAATTTGCTTTGTTATGGAAATGAAACCTTTTCCAAAAAAAGGTGCTAACTGCAAATGTCTTTGGGTTTTGTTTTTGGTTTTTTTTTTTAAGGTGATTTTTCTTAAGTTTCTGAATGCAGGCCTGAGGTGGATGGATATTTACTTTGTATATATAGGACTAGCAGTAAGATAATATTTTTGTTCAAGATGGATACTGTTGTCTCTATGCCATCTAGTCATTGCTTTATGGAAAATAAGGGGACCGCTGGGACCCGTCCTAATCACCACAACCTTCCAGCATGCTACATTTGTATATAGTCTTCCGATTTACAAGCCACGTGTGGAAAACGTGTGGTTAATGTTTTTTGCCTATACAATTACTTCATTGTAGGGCACACTGATGATGTTTGCACATATAAGACACCCTGCAACGTTAATAAATTTCATGTTCTGCGTCTCTGAAAGAAAACGTTTGTTTTGGTAATGCATCATCTTTTATAAGCGTTACATGCATCAAAGGAAAAGGAATGACTGTATTCGGGTATTACAATCTTCTCCAGCCAGGTGAGATTCAGTTTTATATAATGAATGCTTTGTGGTATCTCCGTCTAAAGTGTTATGAGCCCAGACTGATGACCTAAATTTTGTCAATTGAGATAGATTTAGGCAGCATTTTAAAAGCAAATGAGATTTGGGCAATGTCTCAATATGTTTTTGTAGGATAGTGAATCCTAGATGTTAGTTTCCATGAGACTGGTGCATCTGAACCGTACATTCACAAATTTAGCTTTTTGCAAAAGTGTAAGTGAAGAAAGTTTGTTGTCTGTCAGTAACCCTGTGCATGCTGGAGTGAGGCATTGGATTGTTGGATGCTGATTATTTTTTTTTTTCTTACTTGGGAGCTGGGGTCTGTCTATAGGGGAATTTTATCTACAATGCAGTCTTGATCAGAAGGAGATGCTGGGACTGTTAGGACTCTTTCCTCTTTAGCCACCAGTCCTGTCACAAAATAACGCCTTTTTTACCCTCTTCTCTTGAAGGAGGAGTACGTAGACTCCATTATTATACCCAGGATGACTCTGCCTTTTTCCAGCACTTTGGGAAGATTAGTAGAAGCAAATGTTGCTTATCTTGAGTCCTTATTCCTGCAGCTGAGAGGACCTGTAGCTCAGAGGAAGGAAACAAAAGGTCAAGAGGCAAAGGACCAAGACAGAGAGGGATAAGGTGGTATAAGGCTGACAGTGTGATCTGCCATTTCACTTCTGGGATATCGGTGCCCCGTGATTGTGTATCTTTCGGTATTGTGTATCTTTTGGTATTGTGTGTCCTTAGATCTGTCCCGTTGCTACCAGAACTAGAGAAGCCTTGCAGCTGGTATGGAGGTCAATAGGCCGAGTGAATTTTAAGTCTTGGGTTATGAAGTATTAGCCTTTGATTGGGAAGGGCTGGGAAGTTGGGGTGTGGGAGAGGCTGGGAGGCTCTGGGGTGATCGGTCAGTTGAGGTTGATGAGAAAAGTAGGTGCTTAGTGCAGTAAAAGAGGGGTGGGATTTAGGGCAGTTGGAGAACATATCTTGAGTAAGGGTGTTGAGAGAGAAGCCTGTAGATAAGCGAAAGGGGATGTTAAGATGGGAAAGACTTTAAAAGGCTGAGGAAATTTTGGGCATATTGCAGAATATTTGTCTTGTTTGGGAAGCACTGAATGTCAGGAATTGAAGGGGTGGTGGATGTGAGTCTTGGGAAAAGACCTGACGTGTGGCCATATGTCTGCATGCCCAAGTCTTTTTTTGTTGTTGAAAATTCGGTAGTTCTGATCCTTTCTTCTCTACCTCTACCACCTCTGTTTCCCCTCCTCAGTAGTCAGGGTTAGCCTGCTTGTTTCTGCTGACCCTCAGCTGAGCTATGGCAGTGTCACCCCCACCCAACTGCCACCAAACAGAATGCACACCAGTTGAGTTCTTCTGGCTTTTCCCCAAGTGGTGACATTGACTGTGGCCAGTCTTCTCTCCCTCCCAGCTGTTTGCAGAGAAGGGACAGGGGTGCAGTTATCTTGGAGGACTCTGGCTGCCTTCGAAGCGTGAGTGAAACTTGCCCGCTATCTCAAAGTGTGGGGTAAGGTGAATGACAGGAGTTATGGTTGTATAACATGTTTTCCTTGAAAACTAGCTTAAAAACAAGCAAGTGATAAAAAATGAGAAAGCTTTGTGCCCTGGTAGTGCTCACTCTCAAATTACCGCAGCATTTGTCTGTGATTCCAAGGAGTGGTGAGTAAAATCTGTGGCATGGGCAGCGTTAATCAAAGGGCAATTTTGACTTTATGGTACAGAAGCTAATGTTTGGTTTTAAAACGCTGTTTTTAGCATTGTAGTTTGGAAGCCCCATGTTGCTGTTACAGTTTCCATGCTGTGCAATGGTCTCTTCTGTTTAAGGTGGTGAGTGAGCGTTGTGGGCACTGTGTTCCCTTAGAAAAGGCGAGTGCCAGCTGCCCAGAGAGGGGGAGTGATGGGAAATACATATAAATATGATTCCTAAGACTTTCCTGTCTTGTCAGAAAGCTGAAAGTTAATAACAGATAATTAAAACTTTTTTGGGTTTTTTTGTTTGTTTGTGTCTTTTGTTTAACGTAAAATGTGAAAAATTTGTTTAAAACTTCTTGTTTCCTTTTGGGGGGGCGGGTGGGGACAAAAGCACAGTAAGAAAAACTAGTGCTGTTTCCATGGAAAAAAGACTTCTGATGGAGAATTTTCAGCAGTGTCTAGGTTTGCTTTTGAGACTAAAAATGGCCTTTCTGGAAGGAAAAACATCTTGTGTACCTGTGGGATTGGAAATGATAACTTGTATCCATTGGAACAAGTAGGGTTTCAGCTTCCCAGTAACGTCACGNCGTTTGCTTTTGAGACTAAAAATGCCCTTTCTGGAAGGAAAAAAGTCTTGTGTACCTGTGGGATTGGAAATGATAACTTGGATCCATTGGAACAAGTAGGGTTTCAGCTTCCCAGTAACGTCACGGCATTCACTGTCAGTACTTGTCGNGGCATTCGCTGTCAGTACTTGTCGGGGCTTGAGAGCATGAACTTTTGAGGCTTATGTCGGT
This sequence comes from Himantopus leucocephalus, assembly GCA_003993805.1. NCBI lineage: Eukaryota > Metazoa > Chordata > Aves > Charadriiformes > Recurvirostridae > Himantopus > Himantopus leucocephalus. The sequence goes on along the minus strand of RSEF01000012.1, from coordinate 5,159,128 downwards.
ACTTTGGAAGAGGGAGGCCTGGCTGCTTTTGAAAGGTTTTCCCTTATAAAGGGGCTGATGGGAGTGTTACTTCTTTACTTTTGAGACCAGTAAATTTGTATTTAGGGACAGCGAGGACATTCTCTGTAGTAGCTAGTGGAATTAATACGGGTTTTAACATTCCATGTGTGTGTTACAGAATACTACACACATGCACATGTATGTGTGTGTGTGTATATAACATAGACAGTTAAAACATACTCTTTCTTGCATTACTACTTTAAACAATGCAAGGGCAACACTTTGACAGCTGAATGTGGTGGTTTGGTGGTTCTTTTTTCTTGTTTTCTTTTACTTGATCCAGAGGACAATAGATCCATCAGCATCTCGAGCAAAGGCGCTGCTCTCTGGGTGGCTGGGGTTTTGGGGAGCACGACGGGTTGGGATAAGTGAATCTGTTTAGGTTGGGGTGGGTTTTTTTAGTGTGGTAAAATAATTTATTAAGATCAAATACTTTTTAAATGGTAGAGAACAAGACCCTCAATTGGAAAAGAATAGTATTAGAACTTGAATGAAATTTCATTTTAATTTAATGAAGTAGTAGGTTGCAAGCTATATAATTGGATTCTGTAATAGGTACTTATTAGCATTTTCATCCTAACATTTAGGATAAGTAATTACTGTAATGTTTAAAAGCCAAAATTAATTTGTTCTGTAACAAAAGTTGTAACTGATTTTGCTGCATGGTTCTTAGCAAGATAGCATTGGGATTCAGGGGTTTATCTCATTTACAAGGCTGTTACCTATGTTGCCTGTAATAGTCCTCATGCAAGCAAGGTCAACTCCACACACTAAAGTGGATTTCCACACATTGACATCTAAGTTGAATTAGGCCCTGTGAGTATATCTTATGTCTCGCCAAGCTAGCTATAAAGGGGAAATATTTTCAAAGACTTTAGCAATCTTAGAGCTCTTCGCTTTATTTCTAAACCCTGTCATTAGTGGTTTCAAGAAAACTGGATTTGCTTCTTCCCAAAGCTGAGGGATACGCACGGTAATTTTGAAATCTAGCCTCTAAACATGGTCTGGCTCCTAGCTTTCCTAAGTAAAAAGTGTTTTAGATGTCTGAGCATCAAGCTGACTTAGAATTGGCTTTTTTCTTTGATACACTCTTTTTCTTTTCTTTTCTTTAATTTTTGTTTTGTTTCTTTCTAATTTCTCATATTGGAAAAATAGAAAGTATTTTCTTTGCCCTGTTGACACAATATTAGGGCATGGCAAAGATAACACTTCACTGTTTGCATCTGGAGGCTCTGATGGTGTTTGAGACTCTTTGTAGTTCAAGATAAATTATGTTTGTGATTATCATCAACCCTTCAGAAATTTAAATTAGTATGCAAATAAGAGGAAAGGTTATCAAGATTTTAATTAGCAAATAGCAATTTTTCAACCTAGAGAAACTCAATTTATCTGTTATGCATTCTAGCTGCATTTTTAAAGTGTTCTTAGCCCAGCTTAAAAGAAGAAAAAGAGAAAAACACCAGCAAATTGTGAATNAGAAGAACAAGAGAAAACCACCAGCAAATTGTGAATTGCAAGGTACTGCTGAGAAATGAGAGAGATTCTTGGTAAACCTGATCCTTCCTAGCCTGCTGTTCAGTNGAAGAAAAAGAGAAAAACACCAGCAAATTGTGAATTGCAAGGTACTGCTGAGAAATGAAAGAGATTCTTGGTAAACCTGATCCTTCCTAGCCTGCTGTTCAGTTTGAGTAAGCAGTCAAAGAATGGAGGTCAAGATAAATCAGGCGCTATTGAACACTTTTTTCATTTGCATTTCACCTCATAGAATTTGGAAGAGACCACCGGGTTCATTGCCTCTGCTGCCCTGCAGTCTTCAGCAATTGTGAAATAGTTATTTCGTTTTAGAAAGATCAGCAGAATGTGTACTCCGCATGCTCCTGCTCACCATTCATTATAAAGCTTTTAAAAACAGTTTAAGCTTTGAAACATCCAGGAGTGACAGCTTTTGTGCCACAGTAAGAGAACAGAAGGTAACGGAAGGCGTAGCTGAGTTCTGGGTCAGCGTGATCCAACCGAGGGAAGCAAAGCAGGCTGCTTCCAAAATTGCCAGCTGCTTCTTTCTGGAGACGAGAAGTACCTGCTGGAGCATCATACGCGACCTTCTGCGCCCATTTGCTGGTTTGACCCAGAGAGCTAAATGTGGCTCTGGCCAAAAAAACCCCACCAAACCCAAGTGGGAGTTGCAGTGAAGGCTTGTCTCTGCCCCGCTGCCTTTGTCCCTGTCTTTTCTGTCCTCTTACCCTTCCCTCGCTCCCGTCGGGAGAATGGGCTGCGGTACACTAGGAGGGTGCGTTCAGCTTGGAGGAGGGGACTAATAGCTTTCTGGAGGTGATGGAGAGAAAACTGGAAAACAGAGGGAGAGGATTCTTCCTGATGAGGGCAGGCTGTAATAAACCAAAAGCTTTTTGAGTTGTTAAATGTGCGAGAGCTTTTTGATCCGATATGAAATGGCTGGTTCTAAATTGCTAAAGATTTACAAATAAGTGATAAGAATTTTTATTATTTACAGTCACAGTGATAGGCTTTTTAAAATGTCTCTATGTCCTCAAAGAAGTGAGTAATACAGAATAAGAACTGCAGTACAGCTAAATGTTTAAGAAAAATAATAAAAAAAAAATCCAATTCCCAGTCCACACAAGCCATCACCATCCTTTCCTGGGTCCTAGAAGAGCTTGCAAATGTAGATATTCTTGGGCATCACTATATTCTTGGTTTCCCTGGCCGTTCTAGTCTTATTAGGCCAGCAGGGAACTGAAACCAGGGTGGCTGCTGGCTTGGTCCTTCAGGGAACAGACAGCTTCCTAACTTGAGTTACCCAGCAGCTTACGAGTGCGGATGCAGTTAACTCCACATGCACGCTCATAAACAGATCTCCTTACGAGATACTGCTATGTTTGTTTTTTAAGCAGGATTGCATAAGTTAGGCTATGACAAGAATGAAAGAGAACATACAAATGATTTTGCTACAACTTAACATTGGGCGTAAGTCTAATATTTCAATCTAGAAGAACTTCACTGATAAGAACAAAAACATCTTTTGTCTTCCATAATGTCTGGCATATTGTTGAAACCTTTAGCTAATAAAGGACAGGTAAAACAAGAAGGCACGTGCTAGCTTTAGTTCAGAGGTGTTCTACCTGGTGGGGCTTCTTTCTTTTTTTTTTTTTTTTTTTTTTAAGGCTGTGACAGGGAGAAGGTAATTCAATGTGATTAAAATCTATTTGCAATGTACCTTTATGTTGAAAAAAAAAAAAGTGATCTGGAAGAATGTGTGTTCTGTTATCCTCTGTTCACTGGTGTAATCAGCATTACTTAATGCTTCGTAAGAAGCGTATAAAGTTGGTACCTTTTGTGGTATCTGACGCACTGAGCAAAGAGTTTATTTGGGTATTATTCTGTGTGGATCTTGGAGGCACAACTGCTGAGATAGCTGTTTGCGAGAAACTTTAAATGTCTTTTTTCTTATCATGCCTCTCTGAACTTCCTGCATGTTTAATACACTTTAACTGTATTTCCTTATCATATCTGAATGTATTTAAAAGCAAACACCCCATCTTGCTTAAATGAGAATTTTTGTCTATTTTTTTTAATGTGAAATATATTCTGACTGAAATAATAAAAATCGTGGTGATAAGTGCGGCAACTCTGCAGTTGAGTGTGTGGAAAAGGAAAAGCAGTATTTTTCCTTCAGGCACATCGCCACCTAGCAGCTGTTAACTAAAATTTGCTCCTTTTTTAGTGCCTGAGCTGCCACAGGTATTTTTGTCCCTTCCAAAATGGAATTATACTGAGCAATCCTCTATGGTGTTTTACATCAGAGTGTGTCTCACCTCTATAAAGACTGTATTTTTTTTCCTTTCAGTTGCAAAATTGGTCACTGTAGAAATGGTTCCTCTCTGCTGATGATCATCAAGGGTGAAACTTCAGTTGTGTCCAAGTGAATGGCTCGCATGTTGTTCTGCCTCGGTGTTGGTTCTCGGCCAGGGTTGCGCATTTTCCCACTGAAAGGGGTTGTGTGGCATGGAGTGTAGACCAAGCTAGTAAAACTGCACCAAAACCATTTTCTCAGGTAGAAGAGGCAGCGGCAAGCACAGGAGAAAAGCGAGTAAGGAGGGAGGAGAGGGGACTGATGGGGCTGAGGACAGCAGAAAGGAGTGCTTCGTGGTAGCTTGCTTGAAAACGTTTGCTCTAAAGCAGCTCAATATATGTTTAAGTGCTGTAAAAACCATATAAAGTCTTACTGTCAAATCTGATACTATGGACTTGATATATTACAGAATTGCCATTTTTTCCTACAAAGATTCAGGTAAACAAATAATGTACATCTGTAAGGATTTATTTTTATATTTGGTCCTATTATTGCTCAAATAAGTCAGGACTATATATTTTTATAGTGGAAAAGTTTTATCAGCATTTAGGAACCAGTGACACAATAATGTACTACATTCATAACATGCACTGTAACTCTTTGAAAAGGTAAGTTCCTCAAGCTTTTTTAAAATATGAAAAATGCTCTGTTCTTCTCACCAGCTGTTGGTACATCTGCATCAGTGCTTTAGTTGGGGCAGATGTTTGCTTTTAGAGTGCATCTCCCGATTGCCCTTCTTTGGTCTGCATCACACAGTGGGCTCAGCCATAAAACCAGATTCTGTTCAGACAAAAAGCAGCTGAAAGAAGCACAGCAAGAACGTCCCAAATGTGCTCCAGCTGCCCAGGGACATTGGTCCATCTGACCACACATAAGCCAGTTCAGAGAAAACCCATGGAGTGTAGATGGTTGGGCCCACTGCAGCAGTTGCTTCACATTACTTTCCAAAGCATAACACTGTATTGTCCAAGAGAGAGAGTTTTGATATTTTCTTATTGTGAGAATTCATAGAATCATAGAATGGTTTGGGTTGGAAGGGACCTTAAAAATCTTCTAGTTCTACCCCCCTGCCCTGGGCAGGGACACCTCCCACCAGCCCAGGTTGCTCCAAGCCCCGTCCAACCTGGCCTTGAACACCTCCAGGGATGGGGCAGCCACAGCTTCTCTGGGCAACCTGGGCCAGTNATGTCTCCTCTCTTTCAGTTTAAAACCGTTACCCCTCTTCCTACCACTACACTCCCTGACTAAGAGTCCCTCCCCGGCTTTCCTGTAGCCCCTTTAGGGACTGGAAGGGGCTCTGAGGT
>RSEF01000012.1:5141805-5153796 GCA_003993805.1 Himantopus leucocephalus | reverse complement strand
GTTTTTTTTTTTTTTTACAGAGGGTGTTTTTAGTATTAATTTTGCTTTTCCTTAGGGATGACATGAGTTAGATTGGAGGGCCGCGTTGCTTTTGTGGCAGGCGGAGTTTCTCTTCATCATTGCCGCAGCTGTAAAAGCAGCGCTTGTGCCCGGATGGGTGTGCGAGTCCGGTCCCCCCCCCCCCCCCCCCCCCCCCCCCCCCCCCCCCCCCCCCNGCGGGAGGCGCTCCGCGGCCGCGCTGCCCCCCCGCCGCCCCGGGGATGCTGCCGGGACACCCCCACACCCCCATCCCGTTCCGTCCCGCGGGGACCGCCCCGCCACAACCCGCTGGAAAAGGGCTTTTTCTCGTCGCCGGACTTCACGTTTTGCCTAAATTTTTTTTTTTTTTTTTAGGCTGGCGTTTGCCCCGCGTGTTGGGAGCGTTAACGGGTTGGCAGTTGCCCGGAGTAACCGGGTAAAATGAGTTTCTTACTGTAGTGGAGTTCTATCTACGTGCAGTCTGAAGAAGTGGTTATGGCTTGGCTTGGACTGGAAAGAAAGGCACCACTGAGCTAACTCAGCTTGGCAGTGGGACTGTTTTTGCTGTAGCCACACACAAGCATTGCAGAAATCTTTCTTCTGATTCAGCAGGAACATTTTCCATCTTCATTTGGAAAATAAACTTGCTGCAGTTGTCAGGGCAGAAACAATCGGGAGCATCCATAGGACCGGGAGCTATGTGTTCACGCTCTTCAGAAAAAGACCAGGCCAGAAGGCAGGGGGCTGCACCTCGCGTTGGAAAAATCCCATCTTTTCTATCGTTAAATCGTCACGGCCACATTTCTTTCCTTCAGGAAGTGGAGGGGCTCCCTGCAGAACAGTTAATATCTCTGCCTCTTTTTTGTTTTCCTCTTTTTTTTTTTCCTGCACAAATACGTATATATCTGCTCGAATAAAGCTCTTTTACAGAAAATTGAGCTTGCCCATCAGTACTGAATACTATAGAACTGGGATTCAATAGAGTTGAATTTTCAAGCCCTTTTTCTTATTCTTCATTACAGCAAGAAAACTAGTTTAGGAAAAACAAAAAAGGAAACCCAACTTGCAGGGTCCTTTAACTTTTTCGTTGCCCTCAGTAGTAACCAGTGCTTTACATGGAAGCAAGTGACAGCTTCTGATGAAGGCCATGAAGTTTTACATAAAATTCTACTTAGGTGGTACATGTTCCTGAGTGTTTTCTTGACTGAGGCAGAAAAACTGTAGTTTTGGCTCATTAGTTCAATTCGTTGTAATTATGCCTAATATTTATGGAAGAGTCTTTCCAGCCCCCCTTTTCCCCACCCTCTTCTGCTTCAGTAATTGTTATTTAACCAGATCTTAGCTTTAGTAGTTGAAAAGCAAAAGAACAGCTTAAGGAATACGCTCTACTATAGCAATCTTTGTTTAGTTTAAACATCTGTTGCTGTGTCCCTTACTATGGAAGTTAACGTTTTTAACACTAAAATAAACACACACAAAATGAAGAAAAGAAAAGCAAAACTTCAGTGGTGGTTATAGTGAGGTGTTTATATCCCAGTGGTTTAAAAAGTGTAAACACTGGCAACATCTGCACTGAACTGGAAGGGTGTTCTAGAGATGCCTACAGATCTCCCATGCCTCTGCCGTAGTATTTATTTTTTAAGTGAGTTGTGTCAGCAGTGATGGATCCTGTCTTTTCAAAGGTACTGCTGTGGTGGTAACTATGTTGACAACAAAGTGCCCTTTCAAACTCAATTAATTAGGATTTATTGAAGGTCATACTTGGACTACTTATAAATAGATGTCTTCCTGAAAAGTACTTTTGCAGATGTAGGATAAGATACAAATACATTGTATGATGTGAAAGTAGGTTTGTAATTTCAGAGGAATTATAGACCTATATGCCTATATGAGATGGGTTCCTTATTCCTTTCAGATCTCTTTGAAACACTTGCTTTTGCTTATTGAAGTAATTGGTATGCTGGTGAAATGTGTCGTTATCATTTTATGAGGTTTACTAGCGGTTTTAATTGTTCACCTCTGGCACAAGCCACTGGAACTATCATTGATTTGTAGCTGCATCTTATGGATGAGAGATGTATTGTGTACATTTGGCAGCTCTTTAGTTCACCACGGAGTAGAAGAAGGTAATTTGTGTCCCAAGACGAGTCCTGCTTTTTCTTGCCTGGCAAGAGTTACAGATAGCAATTTGTTATCTGCAAACTTGAGGCTACTGAGTTATCACCAGCGCTTGGTTAGTCTTCCTTGACTGGTAGGGGCAGGAAACCTCAGCTATGTCTTAATCTCATTCGGTTCCTAACTAGTGCCGTTCATGACCATGCTCCAGTGAGTATGGGAACATTTATTGACAATGCTGTTTTGTTCATAAAACATATTTCTGATTTTGGCTTACCTGTTGGAGGGCTGGGGGAAGAAAGTAGGATGGTGGCTGATACAGATGGGATCTGCTTTATGGACAGACAAGTGTCCTTTTGTTAAGGTTGGGGGGGAAGTGGGAGATCTAGAAGTTCTTCCATTAGCCTTTAAGAGGTAATGGTGTGTTGCAGATGTAGCTGACCGCTTTGTAGTATGGAACCTTAACTGAGGTTGACTGTTTTTGCAAATATAAGAATTTTTTTTAGGGTTGGTTTTTTTGGTGGTTGTTGTTTGGTTGGTTTTGGATTTTTTGGTTGGTGTTTTTTTTTTTTTGTTTGTTTGGGTTTTTTTTGGTTTTTTTTGGTTTTTTTTGCTTGTGAGGGTGATCTAACACTGGCGCGGGTTGCCTGGACAGGTTGTGGACTCTCCATCTTTGGAGATACTCAGAACGCGACTGGTCACAGCCCCGAGCAGCCTGCCCTCGGTGAGCCTGGTTTTGAGCAGGAGGTTTGGACTCGGTGATCTCCTGAGGTGCCTCCTAGCCTCAACACTTCTGTGATTCTGTAATACAATAGAACACTCTGCACGTTTGTATAATTAAGACAGCCACAGCCAGCAAAAGGGTTATAACCAGCGATGAGGTGAGAAGGCTTTTGAAAGGGGGTCCATAACTTGGAACCGCAGATTAAAGCTATTTCCTTTCCTCAAGATTGTTTTATACTGATAACTTATGTCCTTTTGAGCATTTTCTTAATGTTATTACTGGCTCTGAGCTCCTCGTGGTGCCCCATGGTAATCTCAACTCTGATGCTTTTGGAGGAAAATCTTACTTTTAACAACATGGTGGTGTTTTTAACAAGTTGCGTAAAAAAGAACACTTGAGGTTTGTCTCCCTCTCCAGTGAAAGAAAAATTTTAAATCATTCCAATGAGAGTGTTTAGCCTTCACCAATGGGAAAGCAACAGTTATTTTAGCAATGATTAACCATTTCAAGCAATTTATTGTAATATATTTGGTGCAAAAGAAAGGTAAGGAAGAAAAGAATAAATAATTAGGGAATTGTTGACTCAACTTCTGGATGCTGATTTCTACCATGAACACATCTGAGATTCTCCTACTAAACCTTTGCTGCCAGTGATCAACAATGGCCAGTTTAATGAGTAGTGCTTTCTTGTAATTGTTTTCTTCCTAATGAGCTCAGGGACATCAGAGAACTCTCTGGAGACGGTTGTCCTCGCTGAGGTGCAAAGGCCACGAAGCAGAACCGTTCTGTACCAGTCTGGTGTTCCCAGGGCTTCCTATCAAATGACAAGCACTTGATCCGGGCATGCATTCAGAGGTAGAACATCTGCATCTTGTTTTGCAGTGGAAACTCACTTAACTTCAGCTGAATATTCTTTCTCCGAGAGCCTTGTGTGTGAGGTAATGGCAGGAGGGCTCAGAATGAAACAAGTCACAGGTGATCCTTCTCTTTGACGAGCGCAGGGGCAGCCGGGCACGTTTTGGCTCCTCGTTTCCACTGGAATATGTATGAGAAGGTGCAGTCTCCGAGTAGCAGATTTGTTTCATTTTGTTGTTTATCTGAGGGAGTGTACAGATGGCTGTGCTTTGGAAGGCAGATTTCTGCCTTCCTTCCTCTCTCTCCCATTTTCAAATGCTTTGGGTTATTACTGCATTCTCGATGCTTGAACTGCTGTGCTGGGAAAGGTATAAAGAAATGCAATAAGATGCTAAGAAATCCCCCAGGCACGTTAGGAGACTTGGAGCGCTCAAAATAGTTATACAAAGTTCTCTGGACAGGCCAGAAGGCTGGATTTTTTTAAATGAAGAAAATTGTATCCAGATTTATCAAAAAAACACCCCTTTTTGGTTTCGGGACAGCTTACATTAGTTAGTGGCATATTACATAATTATTTCACTGAGTTCCTCTAACAATGAAGCATTCGTTGGCTACAGCCCTGAGCTTGCATAGCTATGCATCTTCTTAGGGCACTGCAAGGCACTTTGAATGGATGTCTGTCTTCCCAAAAAGGCCAGTTTAGAAGTTTGGTATCAAAGGAGGAGCCTGAAACAGATTCTGCTAACTTCATTTGCTTTTTAATGAAATGTAGCGTGTTTTCTGAAGTGCTAAAGAATGGTTTCCATCAGTTTTCTTTGCTGACCTTGCATTTTACTCTGGGTTTGTAACATCAGTTTCTCCTATTAACTCCAAAGTTTGGTTTAGTTTCTAAATATATAAAACGACTTTAACACTGTTCCTCTATTAAGAATTAGTGGAGTCATAAGTGGGATAAAAATCGCCTTCATGGTGAATTCAGTGTTATTTGTAATGCAGTGTAAAATCTCTGTTCAAAGTCATGTAAATTAAGATGCACCTACAGAATGTTCCCCATTTATAGCACATTCTGTGGGTTTTGCTTTTTCAATGTCTTTTATCTTCAGGAAAAAACAAAGAACTCCAACTTCACAGTTGGGCTTTTCTTACTCATTTCCTCCTAGCATGAAGTTGGGAATATCCTTTTCAGTACTGACATCAAAATTCAGTCTATTTTCCTCATTCATCAAAGGCAAGATAGATTCAGGTCATACTTAAGCTTTTTTTTTTCCCTGGAGTTCTGTTTTCTCATCACCCTTGATGCTAGTTCAGCATTTGTACTGAGAACTCAAACAAGGAAATTAAAAAAACAAATACAATAGTGGGTTATCCCACAACTTTCAATAGATAAGATAGGCAGCACATTTTTTTCTGAGATAAAAGGTAGTGAGGTTTGTAGAAGTAAGTTGAATTCTGTGTTAATGAGCAATTTGCTTAAAGGCTGTAACTTGTTACTCACAAGTCAAATTTGTTACAGTGCCAGGTCTCTTTGGATATAAATCCAGGGATTTTAGGAGACATTGAAAAAGCTTAAATTGCTCCAGAGTTTGAACAATGCACGGTATTGTAGAGAGAACTGTTAGAGAAAAAATAAAGCTTAAACAACAGTCTTCATTGTGTGGCGTCTAAAATTATGAATGAAAAAGTTCATCCATATGTATTGGTTTTGCCTTTTTTTAAATATCTGCTTTGCATGAAAATAGTTGTCTATTAATTTCTTCTTGAGGATTAATACAGATGGGCCTTTATATTTGAATTTGGCTGAACAGACTACAGAGTTTTAACATGCTGCATGCAGACAGTGTGCCAAGCAATTTAGCAAAGTTGTTTACACTAACAATAATCCAGCAGGACAGAGCCTGTAATTTTTCACTGATAATAGTATGAGGTAGTGATGAATACAAGTTTCTGGAGCAGTGTTTACAAAAATGGTATTATACTTTTTCAGTGTTAAGGAATCATGAGTGGGTTTGGGTTTAATTCCTTTTTTAGAGCCAGCCAATTTTTTGTTCATCTTACAGTCTGTATCATCTCCCTGAAAATTACTTTACAAATCGGCGTGGAAGTATTGCTGGACACACAGGGTCATTGTTTCCTCTCCCTTTCAGTATAAGCCGTGTGCTTGGGAAGATAACTGACTGTGTGATATAGCGCCGCTAGATGTTGTTGTGTAAGCACTATGCCAGGGCTGTGGGTGCAGTAACGGGTACGCCATGAGTGCCACGATGCCCAGTTGTAATTTCCTGGAGGCAGGTTTCCCCTGGTGCGTCATCTAACAGCTTTTTTGAAGAACGAGCTGACGGTCTCATGCCTGTCTCTAGCAGTTGATGTAATGGTGCGTGTAGCTTGGTGTGTACTGGCAGGTACCTTGGGAGTCTTGGTGGGACGGAAAGAGAGGCCATAGACCATGCAGCACAAGAGCAATTTGGAACAGGGAGTTGAGCTCTTCATTAGGGTTATCTCTGTCAACTTGTAAACCGCATGGTACCGATGGACGGAGTTGGAAGAGTTTTATTCTTAACATCAGTAGTAGTGTGGTACCGATTCTAAGGTAAGGGAAGCTTAGAGCGTTTTAGTTGTTAGGAAGGAGCTCCATACAGCTTTTTCTTGTATAGCCTTGGTGAAGTTGAAGTAAGGATATTCCTGGGACTGCCACAATGTTGGTTCTAGCCAAAGGAAAAAAAGTCATCCAGAAACTTCACTGAGGTGGTGAGTCTTCATCAGAGATCTTGAGATACCTCGTTTTAATAGGAATCTAAGTGCTGACAATCTCAGGTAAAAAGGAATAGGAATGTGGCGCACAAAAGTGTGAAACGGAGTTTAGAATGTTTCCTTTACCTGAGTTTCACGGCACTGTTTGGTATCAGATTTTTTTAAAGTTACACTTACCTTTTTTCCTCACCTTTTAACTTTGTTGTTGCTAGCGTTAAAAACAAGAACTCGTTCAACATAGTAGTGTGTGGTGCAGTCCAGCTTCTCCCTCCAAAAACATTATGTGACACTTTGGATGATCTTTTCCTCCAAAGACAAACTGAGGCACAGAATGTGGTGTAGATGGATGAAGGTAGATAATATTTGGGGTAAAGTGGAATGTTACAGCCTTTGTGGCGTAGGAGGAGGAAAGCAGGTATGCCTTCGGCAGGTAGGTGCCAGGTTAGTTCCTTCACAAAAAATGTGGCTCCTGTCTTTTCATAATACACATTGTTACAAGAGTCTATCTTTGATTATTTTAAGACATGTTCTTTTTCACTCCTCATCATTTTGGAGTGTTCCTTGTCAACTGTGAGAATCAAGCACTGTAGTGTATAACTTTCCTCCTGTTCTTCCAAACGTTGCTAGCAGGTTCCAGGAAATATATTTGCTCTCCCAGGAAAAGTTTGGAACCAGTTGTGTTTAAAAAGCAATAGTTTTTCCTGGAAACCCATTTGACAGGGCAGGCGTGGAAACCACTCAGTTTGCAAGACTTTAATATTTATTCCTCAGCGTGCAGAAATAGGGTTTTTGCCTCTAAACATGGGTTGTAGTTAGAAGTAAGAGAGATGCAGTAGCTGAGATCTTTTTTGCCAGGGTAGGGATGGCACTGCTGTACGCAAATATAAGCCACTATTGAAATACTTATTATGTTTTATTTTAAGCAAAAATCACAGAACAGCAGATTGGCAAAATAGCCTTTGTAGTTTCCATCTACGAAGCGCCCAGCCCAGCGATTCTTTGCGTAAGGAGAGTGAAAACCAAAGCTGCGAAGTGGATCTTTTGGAATAGGTGTTGTCTTTTGGGGAATGAGCGTTTCCTTGGGTTTACAAATGGCATTGGTGCACTCTGCTTGCACCTTAGAGACGGTATTGTGACTTCCAGTTTTGTTGTTGATGCTTAGTATGTCTCACTTCTCAAAGTAAATGGAGATATTTGTAAAATTAGCCGTTTTTGACACTTTCAGAGCAGAACCTTTCAGAAAATTGCTGTTTCTTGGCTCCAGATTACTAAATTTGAGTTGTTTTCTCTGTGATGCATTGTTAATCTTAATTAAGTGGCCGTATGAAGAAAATCAAAGTTGCCCAGTCAAAAGGAAACTACTTCTATGGATCTAAATTATCTAGGAAGACGGGTAAATGCCACACAAGAGCTAGCCAAGTTGTTTAGTTGTCCTGTTTATATTCTCTGGAAAATAATCTGTTCTAACAGAGAACTCTAACAGGAGTTCTACAAAAAGTACTCTTAGTGTACAAGGAAAAAAAGTTGATATAACTATGGCACCTTCTTTGTGGTGGTTTTATACAGAACACATTAAATGAAGATGGGGTGAGGGAAGTGCTGTATGATTCATATAGGACGAGTTTGAACTCAGCTACTTTCTTGGATTTAGTATAAATATTTATGGCATTGAAGGGGATTTTTTTTTAATATGCTTCCTTGTGCTCCGGATCTTTTAGATGTCCTCCTCAGACATCTGGTGTGCATTGCTGCTTGTTTAACCCCCACCCTTCAGTTTTCATGCTGTGGCATCTCGGAGAGCTATCGCAGTCACTCTGTGGTTGGCGTAAATTAAATCTCATCGAGCCAGCTGGGAGATTGCTGACGTGCACACTTTTCCTGCTGAATGCTCTAAAACCGGTGGCTACAGTTAAAGAGGTGAACACTTTGCTCTCGTCTTGCTGTAGGCATCACACTGAGCCATTTACCAAAGGTGTCAAAAATAGGAATTTCAGCATTAGCAATGATGTTTACAGATTCTTGACTAGTTCCTGTCTCTTAGCAAAAGCTCCTCATATCCATGTAACATAGTCAGTGTACCTAACTTGTCACATCAGAAAAAAAAAAAAATTAAGTTCTCTTCCTTTAAAAATCCTTAAGTGTCCTAATTTCTAAGACTGTAACTGCTTTGAGGTACATTATGCTTGCCTTAACAGCTAATCTGTGCATGTACTGAGTTTTTCTTTGTAGTACAGGAAATTGAACACTACCCTATTTGGTTTCAAGTGTTTCTCGATGAGTGCATTTAGAGAAGCAAGTATGATAACAAACATTTTAATACTCATTGTAACGTCTTTATGTATATCTATTTTTAATCCTCTTTGTAGAATCCAAGTCCTCACAGAAGCCTAGGGCATTCAAACTTCAGCTACCCCCATGAAATAAATAGTGAACGTTATCCTTATTTACAGAGGGGGAAAAAGAGCTGTAATCGCTTAAATTCACATAAGTCAGGAGTAAAGCTGACAGCAACATTGAGTGCCTTGACTGTAATACTGTGCCATAGCTGCTAAACCTTACTGCCATCTGCTAGTAAGTGAAAAGTGCTTTTACTACCTGTGTGTTTTGAGAAGTGCAAATCAAAATTGTAATTAATCAGCTAAACAGATAAAAACTCTGGTCTTTGAAAGTTGGACTGATGATATATGGACTAGATGCTTGCGTTCTGCTCAGCAGTCATGGAGGGAACAGGAGCTTTTGGAGTAAAATCTCTTGTGACTGCGGTGCATCTGTAGTGGACCCCTTCTAAACTGAGATGATGAAATCTGTTTCGGGGGAAGGAGTTGAGTCTTTTTAGCTGATCCAAGGAATGAGCTCTTACAAAGAATTGTGGGATGGAAGAATTTTAAGTTCCCCTCTTTGAGCCGCAGGACCTCTGCAAGGTCTGCTCTTTCATATTTGAGGCCTGTTGAGTTGCATAAAAGGAGCGTGCCCACTGATGCCGTCAGTTAATTTTATATTCTCTTCAGAAGATGAGGTGGGGTAAGAAACTTCAATTAAATAGCAGTCCAACTGTGGTCATGCAATGCACGGCTCAGCAGCAGGCAAGCTGATAACCCATTTATGACCTAAAGCAGTGCTTCCAAACCTTTTTAATTAATGCAGTGTCTCGCTGCCCCTGAAGTGACTGTTTGGTTCCATTACAAAATTCACAGCGGTATTTAATAGAGCGCCTGCTTAATTATGGGATGGAACATCTTTAATGTGTGATGGAGGGTAGAGGTCTGCAGAAATGTTTGGGATGTACATCATTCAAGTAAAATGGGGAAGGATTTAACAGATGATTAAGTGGGGAGTGATGTAGTAACGTAGCGAGACAGTTAATTTCTGGATCCTGGGGAGCTAGTATTGTGGGAATGGGGGGACACAGACATACAACTGATATTTTTTTGTTCCCTTTGTTTTGTTGACCCATCTGATCTTCCCTGTCTTTTCTGTGTTTTGTCAGGAATGAGTTGCTTCTGCAACTTGGAAATAAATAAACAAGGAGCCTGGATTTAAGTTAATCAAAAGGGTGATTCGGCTAAAGACTAGCAGGTATAGGGGGAGGAAGACGAAGCCCTAATTAAAGGTCTTTGAGAAGTAGAGTGTAACTTTGGTACTGCTCACCCGCTGCAATCCCATGACTGTCAAGATAACTTCAAAAATATGAAATTCTGCTTGTTCCTTACTTATCCAGGAGTTCTGGAAAACCTGCCCTCAGTGCACAGAAAACTGAGAGAGAGGCTGTCCAGGCAGCGTGTAACTTCTTGGTAGCAAACACAATCCCTGCCTCTATCTTTCCTGCCTTAGCTTCCCCTCGGAGACAACATTTATTTTAAGTGACCCTGCAACTTGGCCCCATAAACCACCCTCCTTCTCGTGAAATAAACAGTCCAGCTATGATTTAGACAGTGCTCCCATCTATCCCTTAGCACCATAGGGGTTTCTGCCCTTTTATCTCTCGGAATCTGACAAGCTCTATCAGTCCCACTCACCGTGTAGTAGCGCTGGCTACTGGAGTGGGCAGGGGCGTTAATTCAGATCCAGTCTCTTCAGTCCTTTTGAGGAGGAAATAATAAAGTTCTCTGGTACCAGATTTTTCACAACTGAATCTTCTAGTGAAACAGTGGGTTTCCAGCTCTTGTACTCTGTGGTTACCTAATTTTTTTCTGTGGACCTCTTCATCGCGAGTTTTTTTTCCACAATAAAATTACTTATCTTAGTGGCATGTCATGAACCCAAGATTAAAAACTCCTGTTTCAGGGGAGCAAAATTAATTTTTTCTTCAGTGGTGCTTTGTGTCTGTTGGGTCGGTTTGTTTTGGAGACAATCCTTTCAGGAACAATGGTAATACTTTGGATTTTTTATGTATGTTTCTTTATACGAGCACCTGTAAGCCTGGAGAAATTCTATGGCGTCCTTTCTTCTCCATCTCATGAGCCACACTGGTGTCTGGGCTTTTCTAGAAAATGAAGCCTTTGTGAGTTTTTGGTTGTTAAAATACTACATGTGAGCAACAGCGGAGGAAGACTATTGGGTTGTGTCTTGGAATAATACAAAGCCAGTGGGATGAAGGAACTGTATTATCCAACCTTGTAGTGCTTATGATGAGCTTGAATTCATTCTCCTCTACTGCCTGAGGCACTGGCTGGGTCGTATCTCAGCCTGCTGCCATCAGTTACAGTAATGCACATAAGGAATTGGCAAGCTGACACGTCCTCCTCATTTTCTGTGTAAATAGCATGATCAAAAGACTATCTTGTTTTCATCTGAATGGCTGATGTAGTTTGCCGTTGGATTCAGAGTGCTCGACTGCCCTGCACAGTTGTCATTGCTCTCTTGCTTTCCCTCTGTAGAAGGGATTTTGGAGCCCATTTTGAAGACAAAGGGATTTTGTTCTTTACAATGGATTCTTTGTGGGAGATGGGTTGGAATTGTTCTGCCGCTCTGTGGATGAAAGTCTTCAGTATTCTGTCCAGCTCGGTTGAAGGGGCTCTGTGTTCCGTGAATACGCGAGCCCGTGTCGGAGGGGCTGCAATCAGGTAGCGGAAAACCAAAACTGAAATTGAAGTTTTTGCTGTGTTCATTAGGCCAAATGTAATTTGCTCATTACACCTCAGTTTAGGAAGAGATGATCACGTTGGTGACCCTGAAGGAGGCAGCAGCTCCTAGTTGTGCGTCCACGTGGATGTGATGGTTAAGGCTTGCCTCCAGCCCCAGCTCCTCCTGCCCTGTGCCGGCAGCTTCGGCTGTTCGACTGCTTGCCCACATGCCATACGGGCAAAATGCAGTGGCCAAGACTTCTTTGCTTTTTGTGGGGTTTTTTGGTTTGGTCTTTTACTTTCCATTTTGAGGTCGCTTGTGTGCTACTGATAGGAATCCAATTGGGGAAGTTAGCACTAAGCTTTGCAGTTCATTGACTCTCCTTTTTTCCAAATCTGTTCCGAAGGGAGCCACCCATGTGTGCGTATCTTTTACTAACGTTTTGAATATATTTGCCTTTGTGTTTT
>RSEF01000012.1:5121821-5141705 GCA_003993805.1 Himantopus leucocephalus | reverse complement strand
CAGGGCAGTGAGTTTTGCCAGGGAATTAAATGGATCATGTATCTTTTGCTGACCAGTAAATCCTAATGTCATGTTTTCTAAGCAAATACAAGAATGTGAAATTTAGTGTTTTCTGCAGAAAATGTAAATCATGCTTCTCCCTTTGTCTTCCTTTCTCTTGTATCCCCCCTTTTCGGGAAGCCCTTGTTGGGTCACGCTGTTCTGCACCGAACAAAAGTAATCAGTAGCTTTCTACACAGGGTGTACAATTAGGCAGAGGAGTTTAGCAGTTGTACCTTCTTCAGCTTACTCAGCAAGGTATTATTGTCAGTTTTGAAGTATCTAACATCGGGGCGCGTTTGCTCTTCTGACAGTTTCCATTATGTACCAGTATCTTGACTGTGGTGGCAAGGACTGTGTGTGGCCGTGTGGAGTCCCAGGAGCAGGCTAGCCCGAGTGAGGGTGTATCTGGGAAGGACAGCCCGCTGGTTTGTAACGACTGTGGATCTTGCTGTGGACCAAAGCCCGTACGATGGGGCAGGGCCGGGTGCCCAAGCGCAGCCCCGTATTAAGGCACGTGCTGCTTTCTGGACCCGGTCGGACTTGGTGGCTCGGCTTAGGTCGGCAGCTTGCCTTTCTTTTGTAAGAACCTCTAGTGCATTGAGCAAACAGAAGATGGTAACTTGGGCTAAGTTTTAGTCCCTTGAAACTGACTGTAAATGTTTGATGGAGGTTTCTCCTGGGAGAGCTGGCAGAAAGGCTCAGAAAGGAGTACTCTGTGGGAGCAACCCTGCTTCCTGAGCAACGTCCTCAGTCTTGACCTGGGGGAAATCCTTTTTTGACATTGATGTTAACAAGTATTGTAGACATCCTTGGTACTATTTATCTGGAGATTAGCATAGTTTAGCATTGATTGCATTTAAATCTTGCCTGCCAGATAACTGAAATCATTTTTTAGCCATAGTTTACAGGAGTATAGGTACTCTAAGCAGAAGAAAGGAACACTTTTTAGACTTCCAGCTCAGCCAGGTGCTCCAAGAGTTAGCTAAATGGGGCACTGTCTTACAGGGAGATGTGCAGATTTCCGAAGTAGTCCCATGCTCTACAGTTAGACCTAAGCCTGAGTTCATTGTTGGGTTGGAACTGAACACAGCCCCACAGTCACAACTGTCGAGGTGTGAAAATTGAAATTTGATAGAGGAAATATTAAGAAGCTCTGCCAGACCAGAGCATTAAAATTTATTCCATCCTGCTTCCTTTGTGACATATCTGCTGCCCTCCTTCTTTCCATGCCATCAATTTCTTGCCTGCTTACCAAGATACTTTTTTACAGTTAATTTTTTTTTTTTTAAACTCAACACCAAAAGTGTATTAAAAGGCAACTCTACCAGTTGGCACCTGGTTAGCAGAGTGAAGAAAATTTATTTCAATGCTATTTTAAGTGGCCAGCAGAGACTTTATAGTTCTCTTATGTTTATGAAGTAGTTTGTAGAACTGAAAGAGTTACCCATGTAAGTCAATTTATGTACAGAGAGTATGCATATGCTATTTGGTACAGCTATGCTTTTACAATATGATGGGAGAGAATATAAGATGATGTAGTCGGTTTTCCACAGTACACTTGAAGGAGCAAATACAGTTACAGTTGCGTTTGGGGAGGCAGTTTTGCCATTTTCCGCCTGTTGCGATTTAATGTTTTGTATGTAATGTAGCATTTTCAAGACCTGTTAAGATGAAATCTGCTTTAACCTGTTTTACTCAGCTCTGCTTAACAATACGTGTGTTTTGAAAGGATCCTCAAGCAAGCATGCCTGCACTCTGCAAGTGATACTGCTGTACCTAAGTTCTGGCTCCTTTCTTTGTGCAGTCTTTTGAACAGAAGAGGAGGAAAAAGTGGGTGGAGATGATTGAATGCAGAGGTCACTATTTTATGTTCTTGCTTGCCATGTCAAGCATCATGTGTCCCTCATTGGCAGGCATGGTCAGATGGAGGAGCCAGAAGAGAATAGTCGATTGAATCGCTGTATTTCGGGTTTGGCCATGGGTTTTCTGGCATACGTATCTCTGCACAGTGGTAGCCAGAGCTTGGTTCCAGGAGTAAGTGCTTTTCATATGTTTTGTAAACGGATGAGAGCAGGCTTTTGCCAATTTTTCTTTACATGTGTTTGTTTCTACTAAATTAGTTTTTTGTCGTATTACAAGAAAGTCAGTAAAATATGTGTCAGATAAGTGAATCGGTAAGTTGGCTGCTGAAAGAAATCTATCAATTATAATAAAAAATATTTCCAAGATCTAATTTCATAGCAGCGTTTTATGATTAGGCTGTTCTCATTAATACTTAATTTTTTGTCGTTCCTGTAGTTTGCTGTTTTATTGCGCTCTCCAGGTAGGCCTGTTTTATATACTACAAAGGAAATGCAGACTACTGTGACTTTGTTGACAGCGTTTGGCAGACTGCTTCCCAGAACTAAAACTTATTTAAGCTCTGCTTAAATCATATCTTTTATAGAAACTGCAATCCAGAAATAAAGTAGTGGTGCAAAATGATGTTTTTACATTAGGGATTTTTTTGTTTGTTTGAGTGGGGGCTATAGAAATATGCAGCAATTATAGAAATAAATATCATTTGTGACTGCTTCTTGGGATATCTTTTTTCATCAACCAGAGGTTTACTACTGAGGGGTCTGAATGGATTAATTAATTTTCTTTGGTCGAGCAAGTGAAGTAAATCTGCCTTAAATTACATACTTTTAAGGTTGTCTGTAGTCTAACTTCTTCACACAGATTTAATTTCTGGGGAATTTCACAATTTCAAGGATATCAGTCCTCTGACAATGTACAGTATGCTGTGAAGTAATACCCCAACTAGGCAGCTGACAACATCTGCAGATTAATTTCTGCGGTATACTGTGTTGTGATTCTTTTGTGATAACTTGTTTTGATGACTTGTTGAATTGAGTAATTTGCGGTGACTTCCCTGCTTGGTATTCGATATCTCAAAATCATGTGACTTTTGTCCATGAATTGGAATTTTTATGCCATTTATCCCAATTTATGTTGGCACAGACTGACTTCTGTCTTTGAGATAGTGCAAGAAAACATGCAATGGTTTGTAAATTCATTCCACTCTATTTGCAATTTAATCTCATGATTGTTAGAATATAGGAACAGAAAATAAAACAAGTTTCATTTTATAGTATCCTCTTCACATATATGTAGCTTTTGGGAACGTCTTGGCTTTTCAGCAGAAATGTTTCATCTGTCATGAGGGCTAAATTTTGATCTTGGATCAGTACAGAAAACTGCTTTATTGATTCCCGGGAATGTCTGGCCCGTAGAAACATGAGGCAACTCCTTTTACTAATGAGAGTTTGTCTGCATGGAGGTATTGGAAAAGGTAATTAAAGGTGTAATGCATGTTAATTAAAGACTGTTAAACTCTCATGCCCATGATTTTATTAATTGAGTAGCCTGAGGTCATGGTAATTCAATCCAAGACCTTAAAGGGTAAGGACCCTGTGACAGACACCACAATCAATAATTTTTATTTTTTTTTTTTATATTCTTCCCCCCCCACTTTCCCCAAAGTTAATAAACCCGTCAGGAATTTACTCTTGTGGATAAACCCTTTTGTCAGATGCAGAATGGAAAAGTAAAACGGGCAAGGGCAGCGCTGGAATTTTCTTGCAAGGAGTTTTATTTCAATCTGTCTTAAGGTCTGTATCACGTCAATCTTCAGTTTGAAAGACCAAGCCTTTCACTTCTGGATTGTAATTAATGCTCAGATTTTATGCATTAATAGTAGCCAGCGGGAGAGAGGAAATCGGGAGGGGGAATAGTTTGTGGTAGCCGCGTCCCAGTGCAGCTGAGTTGCTAGGTCAGAGAGGAAGGAAGCTAGCTGCCAAAAGAGTGTATATTTTTTTTTCCAGTCTTTGGTAACTCCTGGAGTTCTCAGACGTATTTTAAGACTTCTCTGGTGTCTTGCTATCAAATCCACACTTGTAAAAACATGACTTTTGCTGTTGTGATGTTTGCATTGCAGGGGCATTGCAGTAGGGACGCAGATCCTGGTGACTGAACTGCAAGAGAAACGCAAACAGTGTTGAAGATCCGCTGTTTACAGAGAACTATCCTGGTGGTGTATATGTCTGAAAAGAGCCATGCTGGTTTTACAAACATTTAGTTTGCATGTGTTAATTTGAGTCACTTTCAGTTTCGGCTCCTAAGTGGTTAAAATAAAGAACATTCTTGCTGACTGCATGGACTTCTGTCAACTGAGTGCACTGCTGCAGTACTGCTGTATAGGCAGACACTACGTCACGTCGTTATCTCTGTTTAGCTTGTCTGTGCTTTATCGTGTTGCCGAACAGTTTTAGTAAAAAAAGAAAAAAAGGAAAAAAAAAAAAGAGACTAGTATGAATAGTTGTAAGTAGAAGTATCTGAAAGCAGCAGATCTGGAGTGCCTTACGCCAGCTGCTTACTGAAACAAAGAGAAGTATTATGAGAGGCACAATAAATGTGTTTGCTATCTCTGCTTTCAGTTGCAGCGCAGATACAAGCCGTCACAGTAATGAATTTTGAAGACTGGAGTTTGGACTTGGGGAATTTTATAAAACACAGTTGTTTTATCAGTGTTGTCTTGCCAGCTGTGTGATGCGAGTCTGGTTACCATGGAGCGTGGGCAGTTGGGGGAGGCAAATCTAGTCGGTAAAACAGCATTTTGTGTGGTAGACTCTGCTGTGGTTTCTCCCTCTCTGCTTTAAATTCCAGTTCGGTAAGGAGGAAAGTAGTGGGGGAAGAAGTTGCCTTTTTATTTAAATAAAAAGCAGTTTTACCCCTAATCAAACTTAGAGACCACATGAGAACTCCTGGTGCAGTACGAATACAGTATATGAATACACAGTGTATCCCAATGAACAATGTAGAGGTATTTTTTCTCTTGATCTTACCCTGTCATCTGGACTCTCTTGTTTGCTGCTGCTGTCTGCGGGGCGGGCTCTAGAAGATGCTGAGCGCCTGTAGCTTCTCATGAGGAGGTGCTCAGTGCCTTCCCACCTGTCCTCTGAGAGATAGAGGGTGTAAGAGCTCTTGCTGCTCCTGCCTGCTCACCGCTGCCGCTTCTTTGAAGCTTTGTTAATTTGATTAATTTTGGCCGAATGGCCCTGTGGTGCTGCAGATACACTGGACAGTTCTGGTACGTTTATCTGAAGGCCTTGGTGTCCCCTGCATAATTACCATGTTACTTTACAATTAGGAAAATGCATTACCAAATTTGCCAGGCTTTAATTCGAAGCCATTGCTTTCTTTGCTAAATTTCTTTAAAATGGGTTTCTTTAATTCCAACATACAATAGCATTAGCTTTTTTACCACATTTTATACTCAATCTGGATGTTAATGTATAAATGCTTTTGTTACCGTACATATAATAAGATGTGGTTTTATTTTTTTTTTTAAAGAAAGAAACCCTTTGAGGTAATTGTGTAGTATCAGGCTCCTAGCTGGTGTTTGGGAAAGGAAAAGTTTCTAACTTGCTAAATTGGACAATGTCTAGAGTTTTTTTGTCTTTTGTAAACACCAGAGTTAGCTTTACATGGGTATTTACATTGCCTGTATTCCTGACAGTTGTTGAGGAGTCGTCAGTAGAAGTTAGGTGCCTACATGGAATTTATAATTCCTGTAATGGAATTTTGTGTTTGAGTCTTCGGAAGTGATCTGAGATACTGCAGAGAGAAGAGTGATTGCATATGGGTGGGATGAAAGTATCACAAACCTTAGCTGATGAAAGTTTTATCTTTTGACATTGGTATTAATTTATTTTTTTCAAAGTGAGGGAGATTCCTCATTAAGAGAAACAGGTATGATGTGGTTTATTTCTAAAGTTTAGAACATGAACACTATGTAGGTGGAGGTTTCTACTGGCATAATATAAAGGCTGAAGAAAAAACCCAGAAATTTTACCGATATGAAGATTGTTTCACATGAGAGGTCTTTTTTGATAAAAGCTTCTCTTGTGACACCAGAGTGGTTGTGGAGGGCTTCCCAATTAACACTTTGGTTGTTTGGAACGGGAGAGGGTTTGGGTGTCTGTGTCTTAGAGCATTTGCAGTAGAGCACAGTTCTTACTATTTAGAGCTGAGATGGAAAGTTCCTATTTAGATTTGGTGCCAGAGTCTTTAATAGAAATCATGACTTGTGGTGTATTATAGGTCAGTGTATATTTGCTAGTTTATATTATGCTGACTAAATTGGCAAAATGCTTATTTTTACTGGTAAACATTCAGGAGGTTTTCTCCTCACTCGTTCTTTTTCCAACAAAATAGTATTTGTCGTGTGTGGAATTAAGGCAACATTTTATAAATCATCTGCCTCGGCGATGATGTGAAAATGTGTGGTGGCGTACAAAGATTTCCATTGTCAGGTACCTCAGGGCTGTAGATGGAGTTAACTTTATCCTAATTTTAGTTCTGGAAATTATGGCTGTGTAAAAAAACAAAATGCTTCTGGCAGCGTAGGAAAAATACAAATTTTAAACTCTAGCAAAAGTGGCTATTTGAGGGGTACTACCAGAATAGGTAACCCTGGTTCATTTAGCTCTTCTCCATTTAGCCCCTTATGGAGCCCCAAAAGCATTTTTTAACATCTTTAAATTCCTGTGAGGTCTAAATATGACCTGCGGCTGTAAGGATGTGAGTTTCAGTAAAGTCCATAACCGCTGGCGAAATGCAGCACTGTGCTTTAGGCTATACATTTAGTGAGACGTTTAATTGGAATGGGAAAAGTACTGTGGTCACACTTGTTGGTAACAATATGGGAATGTGTTTATGCGCAAGCTAATTGTATCACTTCTGGAGTTATTTATACGCAGCTCCCACATGCTGTGAATGGCATTTTCTGATAAGTCTCAGATTATATAAAATTTATAATCTACTCANGTGCTTTAGGCTATACATTTAGTGAGACGTTTAATTGGAATGGGAAAAGTACTGTGGTCACACTTTTTGGTAACAATATGGGAATGTGTTTACGCGCAAGCTAATTGTATCACTTCTGGAGTTATTATACGCAGCTCCCACATGCTGTGAATGGCATTTTCTGATAAGTCTCAGATTATATAAAATTTATAATCTACTCAGTACTCTAGCACCAGTCTGGCCCGTTGAAAATTAGCATTCTTAAAATTGAAATTTTGCGATTCTTGTGCTGAAGAATTGTGCTGTTTTGTTCATTGCTCCAAACATAGTTTAAAAGTATAGAGAAGGACATCTAAGGACAAAGTTAAGCCTTGCATCAGCAAGTTCCAATCTTTTCCCTAATTTTTACCTTGCATAGTTATACACTAGACAAGCTTGTTTTGGACTGCCTTTTATAAAAGGAGTCGTTTGAGAATTTGAACGTTTATTCACTTTTAGATCTTGAATATTTGGCATAAATGTGAACTGTAGCCCTGGAATTTATAACCACAACCATAAGAAAAAGAACAAAGCCTGTTTCATTGCGGATAGTCATGCTTTGCAGAATGAGGTAATGAGAGTTCAGGGTTGGAATGGCAGCTTGTAAGAAGGAATGCTTCTGAATAAAAACGCTGCTGGAAAGCTGCGTTAGCTCAACCTTTTCAGATCATCTGGGGTGAGTTGACCCCTCTCATACTACCTTTTTGCAACTGTTTATGCCAGCATAAAGCACTAAAGTATGGTTTATGATGCCTCATGTATCTTGCGACCATGTTAAATGTGCCTATGCAGACCTGACGTGTGTTTGGGAAATTTTTCTGCAAGTACGTTTTCAACGAGCGCGCTCTTTTACCTCCCTTTTCCCCGTCACGTTCATTCTCACTTGTCTTCTTCCTGCAGGTGAAGCAGCTCTAAGAGGTGAGCCCAGAATGCAGTCTCTCCCAGTCTCCTCTGCTCTCACCAACCATCGCACAGGCCCTCCTCCCATCAGTCCCAACAAGAGGAAGCTCAGCATGGACCAAGGGGATGATGAGCTAGACTGTGAAAATGACCACGTTTCTAAAATGAGTCGAATGTTCAATCCGCATCTGTAAGTGTCTTGCTTTTGTTACCTCTGGTTCATCGAATTTGCTGCTATCCTCTTCATTTTTGCGTGTGCTAAAATCGTCCTGTGTCTAAAACTTTGGGCTAGATTTTTCCTTTGTTCCAGTTTGTATGGAAGGTCTGCACAAAGGCCGGTGTGATTAGAGATGGGGGCCTTCTTGTTTCCTTTTGCTTTCATACAGCGTGAAGTAATGGGAATTAGCCCGACTTTAACTATTTATAGCAAAACATACGTATTCACCTTGCAATTTCTAAAGTATTGTTCCTTTGTTCTGTGTAATCTGCTCCTTTCGCTTCCCGTGGTTCTGAGCGCTCTGTACTCCCTGCCGCTGGGGGCGGGGAAGCAGAAGGAGGGGAAACAGAAGTGCTTGGCGTTTTTCTGAGGCCGGGAGATTATGAGCCAGCTGCTCGGTAGTCTGCCTTGACAACTGGGCAAGCTGCAGTTGTTGCTAAACATGACTTAGAGGATTGCACCGCAGCTCTGACAGTCAGATGTGGAATTTTTCGTACAGGTAAGGTGTTGATGAGTTAGGTGCATGTGTTGGGTAATCATCAAATGCCATTCTTGCTGTGTTCTCATTCCTGGGAAGGCAAGTCTGGTTGGCATGAAGCGCAGGCTTAGGGAATTCCTTTCATTCTTGACTGGAGGAAGCGATGGGAGCGGTTCAGCAGTCCAGGGCAGGCTGATAGCTGCGCGCCTTTCCCTGCTGCCTCAGCTCCCGCAGCCGCTGCATTCCCCGCATTCCACGCTGCTGTGGACTGTTGTG
This sequence comes from Himantopus leucocephalus, assembly GCA_003993805.1. Lineage (NCBI taxonomy): Eukaryota > Metazoa > Chordata > Aves > Charadriiformes > Recurvirostridae > Himantopus > Himantopus leucocephalus. Next base: position 5,132,904 of record RSEF01000012.1, on the reverse strand, counting down.
TTCAGTCATAAGATGCGGACAGAGGTATTTATCCTCAAATAAATCACCACAGTGTTAGTCAGAGGCTGGGCCTGTAGTCTGCAGTCTTGGAATTTGTTACAAATCAGGAATCCAGTGCTGAAGTAATGCAAAACAATAAAAGCTCACAAGCAGAGAGAGACTTCTCATTTACAACATACCTCCTTCTTTCTCCTGAAAACTTAACTATTTGTAGCCTTTCCTTGGAGCTGAGAACGCTGGTATCGGAAAGAACCGCATGCTGCGTTTCTGTGGCATACGTACACGGCGCAACTGAAGACATTTATGGCATTTTTGAATTATTATGTAAGCTTGTGGGAAAAGGTGTGATTTTTTTTTTTTTTAAAACCTCATTTGCTAGTGATGAAATAAAACACAGCTGGCAGTTACGTACATTGTAACACTTTATACAGTGGAGGCCATAAAAATAATGAAGTCTGAACCAACAGACTCACGTGCAGCCAATGTTCAAAACTAAAAGATACGGGCAGTTTTTTCATGCGATCCCTTAGATATATTTTAAAGCTATCCGATCTTTTCCGGCATGGTACATTTTTACTCATCCAGTATGGTACGTTTTAACTCTTTTCTGCGATTTTGTATATGAAATGTGCATCTTTTCTTCCTAAAATAAAAAGCAGTGGTTGCCTGCCTAGTGTTCATGTGATGGGACTTAATCTATTCCAATTAAACCATGTTCTGCAGATGAATCATAATGCAAAGTAGCATTCATGAGACCATCTTTTTTCTAATTTATTTTGTAAATTTGATCTGGCCATATGAAAATACACTTCCAAGGGAATGTTACAAAAATTCAAACTTTTGTGATGTATCTGAAATAACTGAAATATCTATGTATTTCAGATATATCAGAAAAGTTCACAAACGTTCTCTGAATTTTACTCCCATTTCCCTGCCACCACCACCAACGAAGTTATTTTTTCAAATGTTTTTCATATTTTTCCTCTTTCTTGGATTATGACGTTTTGGTTCAACAGTAGAAATGGATTACTCAAACTTTGTGGAACTGTCCTAAAAACTTTATTTTGGAGGTGGGAATTATGTTGTAGAAGCTTGACTTGTTTGCACTAAAGAGAAGACAGTAGATTTGGGGAAAGAAATACATTATGGAACACAATAACGGCAGTCACACTGTAGTGACTTGGAGGTTCTGGAAGTGTAAGTTTGACAACATTCAATTTAGAAAACCAAATCCGTAGGAGAAGTGGAGCATAATGTGGAGACTAAATGGCACAGTGTCTTTGGTGATAGCAAAGACATTTTTGTGATTTGGGCTCTAAAGGTGAAGTTTAGAGTCTGTGTATTTTGAACTTTTTGGGATGAGGTCCCGTGAAAGCGTAGGACAAAAGAGTTGGTGGTACAAAAACTGGGCATAGCCGCCCGACTCAATATTAGGTAGGGCTACAGACTGCACACCTTTGCCACATAGCGCTGTTCAAATCCACACTTCTCTGGCTGAATGTCTTCAGTTGTTCTAAATGTCCAGATGGGCAGATCTTTTTAATTTGGAAGTCAGTGCCTGGAAGACAGAAGTCTTTGTAACAGCGAGCAGCTCTTGTTCAGACATTTGGGTCTTTGTGATTGCGTTGGTAGAACTGTGAAGCAGTTGTATATTCATCCTCTTAACACCAGCATATTGTGGTTGGAAACGTAATTAAATAGGACGAGAATTGTGTGCTGTGGTTCATTAGAAATGGTAGAACCTTTTGTTAGCAATCGGATGTTAACTCTTAGGTACCAGCAGCCTAGCATCTCCGTCACTGTGCTTCAGTGGGAGTGAATCCATTTAAATGCTTTGGATACTTTATTAGCAATCCCGTGATGCCAGCCTTTTGTTTGGGAATTGAATGCTTTGAGATGTTCCCCACTCAGGTGTGACTCCCTGATGTATCTTTTTTGATCAGGTTCTTTGAGTTGTACTTGGGTATGTTTGCCTTTGTCATGGAAAAACACAACTATTGGATTACAGTCTCTGGAGTAGAGCAAATCAAATGCTCTGGCAATCCTGCTATGTTTCTAAAATATGTAATGGAATTCCTGTGCAAAGAACAATTTATCAAAGGCTCTGTTGTTCAGAGGAGGTAATTCTCAGCTTTAGAGTAACAAAATATACTTGAGACCTTGTGGATTAATTTTTAAAAATCAATAGGTGAAACTGCCTGCCTTACTTATGACAGTGTACTGGACGGTATTTATACAGCTTCTGTATTTTTGTGGTCATAAAGGATTACACCCATAAGCTCCTCACTTGAGAAAAAACGAATGCTTCCACCCCAAATTAAAACCTAGGCACTGTAATATGAAATTCCTTTATTTGCATTTCACACTCCCTTGTATGGCCCTCAGATGTTTTACTTAAAATGTATTTACTAAAGTATAACCTTGCCGAACTAAAATGTGCTTTATGTACCATGCTTTATTTTCTGGTGCTTTGTAAAGGAGAAGCAAGCTTATTTTAAGCCTCAAGTTGAAACATGCCTTTGTTTTCATATGACTTCACTAAAATCACCTTGATTTACAGAAGAGTAATTAGGAGCTTGATTTATGTAAGGATTACAAGCGCTTTATGTATGGGTAAAGTGGCTGGAGAGCTATACCAGTCTTTTTTAACAAATGAAGCTGCTTTGTTACATTTCCAAGGTGAATTTAGCATTTCATGGCAACTCCTGTGTAAAATTACCTCTGTCTGGGCATTGTGATGTAAGGGGAATATGAAAGAAGTGTGTTGTACCTTTAAGCGAAGGTCTCAGGCCTGACCTGCGTTATGTGGGTTTCTTGTTTGTCAGGCTGGAGGCATTTTCTCATTTTCACAGTTCAGCTGAAAACAAAGGCCTCCTTCTCCTGGCAGGGAGCTCTGCAGAGCTGACATCAGCCTTTTCCCAGCGGGCAGCAGCGCTGCCCTAAGAGCCTGCGCAGGGAGCGGAGGAGTTTCTGCTCATGGCATTTTGTTTGCCAAGTAGCAAAGAAGACGAGTAAATGCCAAGAACGCAACATTATTATTTATTTTTTTTTAAAGAAATGACACTGGGCTGGTTTTGCCTCTCTGATTTTTAGTAGGAACTAGCAAATAAGTAACTCTTAACTGCTTTTGGGCAAGGGAGAGCGATGGCTAATGCTTTATAGTTGTGGCGCAGCGATTTGAAAAATAGATTGCGCGCTAGCAATTTGTGGGATCAAATCACTGTATTTAACCTTAAAGTGAATTGATGCCACTGACATCTTCAAAAGGATTCAGATTTTATGTTACTGGTAAAATTATATGTGCAACTGACCGTTTGACTTTGTATTGGAAAGGACTGTTATTTTTCATAGAATCATTTTGTTCGCTTGTTGAGTACACCAGGCTGAAAGTTAGCATTTTTGTTTTGCGACAAGCAGGCTGGTGAATGCAATACTTCCCCCTCAATCTCTCTGTCACAATTCCCATTTGGTTTGGTGGCATTAGGATCGCAATGAAAGTTAATTTCTATATGAAAATGATCTTAGGGCAAAAATTTGCAGCTGTTACGTAGATGTCTGAGGAATAATCATATCTTGAGTTGGGTGAATATATAATTTGGCTTTTTCTTGTAATAAAAGAAAAGGTCTGCATATGAACAATGTAGTTTAATGCGTATTGCGTAAGATGATACTTAGTTTTGGACATAACCATACAGACCCTGTTTCAAATTCTAGCTTGTGTCTTCACTTTTGTTACAGTGAAGAATCATGGCAAATACGATCTATAAAGCCAGGCTACATTCCTGAGGTTCAGAACCTGCTGCATGTCGTAAGTTTCTTACCATGAATATCCAATGGAGTTTGCTCACTTTAATGACACTGTAATAGAAATTACCCTGGCATCCTTTTAAAAAAATCTGTCTTAAGCTGTCCTGAAAGTTACCTGGACTCGAAGAGCATCAATTCAGGTTAGAACAGGCTTGAGGAGGTAATTTCATCCAACCTCCTGCTCGAAGCAGGGCCAGCTGTGTCCTCTTTGAGCTTGTAGTAGCTCAAAGCAAGGAATTTTGAGTTAGATATGAAGTACTCACGCTTCTTATTAGAGGAGGACTTGCCTTCCTCCATATCATTCCCTGACCCTGGCTGAAAACACAGGGTGGAAACGTTCTGCAGAGGATCAGGTCCCCATTGTGGTGGAGGCTGGCTCCAGCTCCAAGCAGGTCTTGAAAAGATTTAGAACTGGATTGCAGAGGTAGCGTGGGAGTTTTCAGAAAAGTTATTTGCTGCTAACTACTGCTTTTTTGGTTCCAAACTTCATGTGGTATTAAGAAATATGTTTACGCTGTTATTTTATTGTGACAAATTGAAATTGGGGAAAAAAAAAACCAACCCGACACACTCTACTCGGAACACCCAAAATGTCTCTCATATGCTTGCAGGCATCTTCGCTCAGTTCTCTTGGCACGAATATGCCTTTGAAGTATTTTAGGATTAACCTGGTGTTTTCAAAGCAGTCCTGTTGAAGCTGAAATCCTCAGTGCTGCCAGTGGAACTGGTACAATGTGGCTCTTGATTACAGTGGACAAAGGATTACAGAGCAGGTTTCAAACCGCTTTTCCTAATTTATTTTTTTTCTTTTCTTGTATGCATTGCTTGAATGATGGACCAAATCAATCAGATATATTTTCTCATTTATTAATGGACATCACCCACTGCACAGAATTGTTCTTAAATTGTTTCCAACAAATGTACACTAAATTGAACCTTCAGAGATGGACTTGAAAGAGCTAATGTATCTGAGTTAATATTTAACACAGAAATTCTTATCCAAAGGGGGGAATGTCAGAAAGTACTCGAGTCCCTTTCAGTTCAGGAGGGTGTAGCCAAGCACATGTGAATTCTTGTTATGAACAGTTTCAGGGCTAAAAATTGATTGATAGCTTATCAGTCCTTCACAGAAAGACCTGATCTGTCAAAATTCGGGTGTATGTTTTAAGTACTTGAAAAATCAGGCAATGTTAGTTCAGGTGTCTCCACTTGCAAACAGAAAGGTTTTTATGAGCTAGCTCCAGAATTCTGCTTTGATGTAATGTTTTCCACTTTCATTTTCCTTCTTCTGTAAAGGAGCATAAAACTTCCGTAGGGCGTTAAGGCTCGGAGCTTCCTTGCGAAGGACAAAGCTGTGTCCCTCACCCTGGCAGAGGGGTGCCGGCACCAGGGATCGCCCATTGCCGCAGGTGACACACAGCCCTGTGCCCGCAGGAACAGAACACCGTCCCTTGAGCCCCGCCGTCGCCTTTTTACCCAAGGGGCCGCTCCTCGTTTTCGTTAAAGGGAAATTTTACATCGTCTAAATTATCATATCTCTACACCGGTGTGAAATCCAACACCAGTCCGAAAGTCTGATAGCTCAGCAACAGGCAAGAAAAGAACCAGTAACGTTTACAAACGTATTCTAGATGTATATCCTAACCATATGGAAACAAAGGTTTAATCTCACTTCTTTTTATTTAACCATTTTCCCAGATGTTTCCTGCAGTTTGACAGATGTACCATTTGCTAGAAAGTTGCGCTCTTGAGAATTAGAATGTTATGGACACGGTTGCTATAGACAATGACTCTGTAAGGGTAAGATTTGGAATAAAACGTTACATTAATTTCTAGTCGAATAAGTAGATTTTTTTCCCCAGACTGGAAGTGCTGGACCGGACAGTCTCCTTTCATTTTCCCTCACGCTGTAACGCGCTACAAAACCAGGCGAGCTGCCTTTTAACTCCTTCCTGCGAAACGGCCGAGTGCTGACTCCCAACCGGTGGCATTATTTCTCAGCGTTGAAAGGTGAAAAGTACTCCTCAGGCTGTCCCTGGCCATCCCGGGCCCCCTTTACCTTCCCAGTAAGCGCCCTACCCCGCAGCCAGCCTTTCCCCCGCTCTCCCCTGAAGCGGAGCGTGGACAAATGGAGGCGAATCGGGCCCCCAAGTCGCTGCGTTGCGGTGCTGCGTCCTTCACGCTAAGGATAACCNGGGGGGGGACGCCGATGAGCCCCCCTGAGGTACCGGGCCGGCTCCCCGCCGGACCGCCGCTGGAAGATGGCCGCCCTGAGGGGGGCCGGGGCGGGCGGCGCGGGGGGACTCTTATCGTGACGAGGCGGCGGGGCCGCGCTGCGCGCCTCGGCCGCTCGCCGAGCTGGTGAGGCCCCGGGCGGGCCGGGGGACGGCGAGGGGGGGAGGCGGCCGCCTTCCTGCGCCCGGGCCATGCTCACCCCGAGGTTAGTACCGGGCCGTGCTCACCCCGAGGTCGGTTAGTACCGGGACTCGCACCGCGGCCCCTGCGCTCGGCGGGGCCCGGCCCCGGAGCTGAGGGACACCCCGCGGCCCCCCGGGGCTGGGAAGGGGGGGGGAGGGGGCCGGGGGGGGTATGGTTTGCCTGGAGGATTTATCCCCAAAGAAAACGACAAGGGAAATAAAAGGGCTGTGCCGCCATTGATGCCTCAAGGTTTTGACCTCAGTTATTTGACCACTTCCCCCAATGGAAAATGTTGCTGGAATCCGCTGTGCTTTGTAGTTGCCGTGATGTTGACTAAATCAGATACCCGTGGCCGTACCGCCTGGCGGAACTCGCGTCCTCCTTTAAATTTCTTACATAACTCCGCGAACGCTGTAAACAAACTGCTGCTCAGCAGCTCTCCAAGGTTGCTCATTCACAATGTAAATATTGTTCCTAAAATACCCTGGAAACCTGAACATAGAAAGCAGAGCGAATTTGTTGGCTTGGTGTACCTGCGGGCCCGCGTGTGGCGGGCAGGGGGTGTCAGTCCTCCCCGGGCCCTGCGCGCAGCCCGCCCTACCTGGCGAGGAGGGACGGGGGAGGCACGAGTGTGGTAAAGCCATGAGAAAAACTTCCCAAAACATCTGGGGAGAAGTCTCAGCACACTCCAGTTACTGCTTCATGTAGTCTTTAATGTGGCACAGATGTACAGTTACTGTAAATAATGGAGGAGTCGCACATTACAGTCAAGTTAAGGTCGATTCATATGTTGCTGTCAAAGTCCTCTCTTTAAAGTCCTCGTCTGTCAAGAGTTGTTTGAGGCGTGTGTGTTTGAGCTGTACGGACATGGCCGACTTCTTGCTATCTGAATGATAAGGAAGGATGCTTCCCGAATCTTCCAGTCACGTTTTTAATCAGTAACTTTTAGTGTTCGTAAGTCAGTCTTTTAAAAAGGGGGGAAATAAAATCCCCAAACATTTCTGCTTGTGATTTGCTTTTCTAACTAAATTCTTCCTTAAACCAGAAGTTTCTGTGAGAGGATAGTGTTGATTGTAGAATTTGCTGGTTAACTTGGGCACCTTAACTGCAGAAGTACCCTTTCAGACTCATGTAACTGCTACTGCTGTGGTTGGGTTGGGCATCAGCTTTTCAAAGGAATTATTTTACGATGTTGGTATGAGTAGTCGTGCAAAATATAATGAAGCTGTTATTGAATTTATAGTGCTTCTAGAGGCTTCAGTAATGCAGATTTTATTAGCAATTGCAAACAGTTTCAATAAACTTTTAATGAAATGTTTATTCCTTTTATAAAACAGTCCATGAAAAAATCTCATTTCTCAAAACCTGTTATTTGAACACTGGTCCCAGTCGAAAGGTCTAAAGCCTCGCTTTTTTTAGAATTTTTGAAATTTGTCTGGAAATGAATTGATGTACTTTCTCAGCTTTTCCTGCTTCACGTCAACTAATGTTACATTGTGTATCTGATGGATAGAGACCATAACTTGTAAACTTTAATGATCCAGGCCATTTTCCCGCTTTCTCTTAAGAACTGTTGAGCTTGGAAAAGAAAGCTCTATAATCCCATCTGCTGACAATTTGACACAGTTAATTCTAGCACTGTGACTGCATTTTCAGAGACTGGCTTGTGTTGTTAAAGCTCTTCCTAAATAAACTTGCCATTCTCATGTTGTTGATATCTTTTATGTCCTATGTCATCTATTTGAAGGAAATGATTAATCTGCTGCTCTACTGTAAGATTCTACCTGATACAGTCTTTTATGTGATTGAACTAAATAAAATTCCATAAACTGTTGAGAATTTGGGGTTCACAGATTTACTTAAGATGGTACCCGCTTCTACAAAAATAGTTGCATGACAGGCATTGAGTGATGAATGAAATTATTTTTTTTCCAAATAAAAAAGTCGAAAATATTGTAAGGAACAACCCTGAAAATACTGTAAGAAATTGTAACTGCCATTTTTTATTTCCTCTAACAGTTCTGCACAGTTTCACCATTGAGTTTCAACACCACCAAGTTTTCCCAGAGCCTGCAGAACAGACTGATGTACCCTGGCAATATTGAGCACACATGTATGTGGCTAATTTTGTTGCACTAGGACACGACCCACTGCTGCATCTATTTTATGTGCAAGCTTTCTCCTGGCATTGGCCTGTAGTTTTCTCTGTCATATCATAAATAGTTTTTACAGTATTTTCCAGTGACTCAGTATAAAAGGTTTGTTGCATGTGCCAAGTTTGACTTCAAAAGGATGTTAATATGGCTGAATTATAAAAGCCGCACGTGACCCAGCACATGAATTGGTAGGACATAAGAGGAAATGTCTACCAGAAGTGTTTGGGTGGGCATTGCAGTTGTGGGTACAAATTAATCATTTTATAGCTGTCTCTGAGTCTTTCCAGTAACCCCTCTGACCTTCTAGCTGTTTTCATGGAAGCTTCTTCGCTCTTTCCTTATACTGTCAAATTTTCCTTCCCCCTTGTTAGAAATTTTAGGGAAAGTTTGGAGTGTCCCTTCAGCCTCATCTTTTATCATTTGCTTTTCTGGATGTTTTTCCCCTCCAAGCAATTCATTGTGCCTTATGGACATGAAACAGTTCAGACTTCTGCATGGATACTTCTAGTTTCCATTCCAGCGTTGACTTGTCTTTCTAGATCATGTTCTGTTCGTCCCAATATATGCAGTAGCCTGACTCACTCTCCAGATGTGAACATTGGCAGGCTCTGCGCTATTTCACCGGCTTCATTTGACTTTCTCAGAATAAGGTTATTGTGCCTTCAAGCACCCAGATGGTACGCTGACTTCTGTATAGTTTACTTTTGAGCTAGAAATGAAACCTTAGTTCTGGGTCCTGACTGGTAACCATAGGATTGAGTTTCAGGTGTCTGTTTTAAGTCTGAGTTTTGCAGTTCTACTGAAACTACCTTCCAAAAAAAGTCCTCTCTCTAACTGTAGTGGCAGCGTCTTCTAAAGGCAGACCGCAGAGCCGCCTTCAGCTTCTGAAACGTTCACATCTTCTGTCTTTTGGTCTTCACAGTTGGCAGAAATAGTTCTTCACTTACGCATTTTTCTAGTGTGTTGTGCAGGTTTTTCAAAGGCAACTGGAGCCACTGTCATTCTTTGAAGAGGGGGTTATGGTGAGGTGGCTGAATCAGGTAAATCTTAAAGGTTTGATTACAACTCCTTTCTCCTTTCCGAGAAATGTGCTGTTCCTCTGACAGGCTGTTAAGACTGTCGTTAGGACAGGGAAGCCAGTGATGCCATGTTTCAGGTTAGAGGACCAGAAAGTTTCTCCATTTTGGCTAATGCTGTTGGCAGGAGGCGGAATAGTTTTTGTCCTCGGTCCTTGAAAACTCGGTCAGAGGTGATGGGAGTTGTATTCAGTTGTTGGTTTCCACCTAGGTATAGTTAAACAAAACTTTGGAGAGGTGAAATGGGCTTATGTTTATGCTCCAGAAATCATAGTGCATTTTAGGAAACTTTTTATAATTACTGCAATGTCCAGTTATACCTAGACACTTGATACTGAAATGTTCCGCCTCCACTTTTTGAGGTGTTAGTGACTTTTTAAAAATGTATTTAATTTTCTTAACAGACTAATTCATATTTACNCTGCAATGTCCAGTTATACCTAGACACTTGATACTGAAATGTTCTGCCTCCACTTTTTGAGGTGTTAGTGACTTTTTAAAAATATATTTAATTTTCTTAACAGACTAATTCATATTTATGGTTAACCTCAGCAAGATTAATGAGATCAGTTACCATTTCAGATTTTTTCCAGATATTTATTATATGTTAAAATTTTGTTGTTTACATCTCGGGTATGGCCTCACATAAAACCTCTTCAAAAATTATGGTACTTTAAAATGAGCCATCAGGTCTACCACACAAAATGAGAACCTAAATGTGGGAGGTTTGGAGTTGAGCAGGCAGGCAGTAGAATTGCAGAACAGAGGTTCTGGGGTAATTTTTTTTTTCTTTTTTTGGTAAAGTTGAATTACAGGCTTTGATTTTTACAGGTAACATGTAGTCTGTACCTATTGCGGTAAGGTAACTTTGTCATCATTTCTGGATTGTATGTGTATGCGTATGTTCCAGCAGTGACGTAATTTGTCAAGTAATAAATCCCAGAGTTTTACTTAGGGATGGAATGATTGATTGCCATTATAAAGCAACTGGTGCTACCTTTCAAAACAGTCCTATGAGTGTTAGAGAAAAGATGGCCAAAGATTAAAAAAAAATTCCTGTGAGAAAATGTAAGTAGGATCTGAGATTGTGTTAATTGATTTTACTGTACATTAGATTTAGATTTCAGTTTTGTGGGTTTGGCTTTTGACTAAGGTCTTACATCATGCGGTTCTCTTGCATTCTTTCATACTTGTGAATATTAAGCCTTCAGGAAGGGAAGCTCTTCTGTATCTGAATGTTTTTGCTCGGTGCAGGCAGGCGGTAATGGGACACTCCTTTATGCATTTCACAGCTTATTATGAATTTATTTCTTTTACTGTGAAATCTGTTCGTCTGGTTGATTACATTTGCAAGTAACTATCTGGTCCAAGATTTTATCTCTGAAAATCTTTTTTTGGTGGGGGTAAATATAGAAAGTGTGACCAGTGTTTGTTTATATGTAAGATTATCTGATTTCTTGTTAGTATTTTTTCAATGGTTTTATTTTGACTTCCCATCTCAAAGGTCTTTCCATTGGCTGCAGCATTGAGCTAAAAAAAAAAAAATTTGTGAATTGAAACTTTGTAAAGGAAGGAACTGCAGAATTCTGAATAGAGAGGAGTGGAGAGAGCAGGAGAAAATAGGTA